>JALRMK010000030.1:0-474420 GCA_026119845.1 Pezicula carpinea
TATTATAACTAAGAATATACTATAATACAATTTTTATCTACTTATATTTATAATAAGTCTTTTAAATTATATTATTTTAAAAATAGTATTTATTTTAGTAAGAGAATTTAATAATTTTAAGATATCTTTAACTCTTTAAGTTTTTAAAGAAAACTTTATAGATAGGTTTATTCTCTACCTTAAGCTTTAATAAGTGAATATAAAAATTATTAGATAGCTTTATAATATAAAATAATAGAGTTATAAAGTTATAAAGAGGGTAATTTTTAGTGTGTTTTCACTAGAATTTAGTGGGTGCGCATAGAATTCTGACGACCCCTGGTGACAAGATGATTTGACATTAGTCAGCGTCAGCAGCTAGAACTAGGTAGCGAACCTCACCCCTGGCAGGAGGATTACTCGAGTACGTCCTTGAGCTGTCCGATCTCACTATTAAGTGCTGCGGCAATGTCGACAAGGACATCTTCACTCAGAATGCTGAAGGATGAAGGCAAGGAAACCTGATATCACAGCATAATAAATTCCGTCCTCTGATCTCATATATATCCCAAATACCTCTGATCCGTATATCGCAACGTTGTAGTCGTGGCTCTTGTGGTCTTATCAGTCTCGGAACCTCTAACTCTTCTACGCTGCTAGCTTAGCTCTGTTCACTTTTTATCTGCCACTATCCTTATGTAATTTAAGTCTCTACTATAGATAAAGCAAATTTATAATTACTACTTACTGTTTGTAATTAAGTAACTGCGCATCGCTTAGCTATGATTACTGACTTCGACCTAAATCCTCTCCACTCCCCAAAATGACAATTACGAGCTCAATATTGTTGGTCATGTCCAATGGATATAGTTACTCTGGCAAGACATTAAAATATCATAGATGTCGATATCCGATAGAGTCGATAGACTACCGAACTTCATGTCTAGCATTTTCTTCCGGTTAACTACTGCGCCTTTTTCTGAAGCGGAAACAACTAGAAAACAAAAAAGATTTATCCCTCGTCTAAACATCTGCGTGTAAGTTCCACCGATCTATTCCTCTGTACCTTTACTTAATAAATACTCCCTGGTAGATCTAGACTGACGTCGTCCCCTCACATCCAACATCTCAACCTTCAACTGTAAAAACAACTCTTGAAGTTACAGCCTCCGGTGAAGCAAGCATCGCTAGAGATCTGTCTGACTTTATTTCCCCTTTTAACGTTTGACGAATGTTGCTAAGCATATGCTTTCCAGTTGTCTGCGGGCTACTTTTATACTATGATAAGCTGTCCCTGTCTCATCGGGATCATGGAACACGAGCTAGATGCCTTTGTATTTGAAATAAGGCTATTTAGCTAAGAACTCTTTCTAAATGTGTAACTATTGTATCTCGAATCCTCGATTGGATCGATACTAAATTTAGTAGCCGACGAGGCTCAAGCAAATTACTTAGAGTTAGCTTTAGTCGCTGGTACCCCTTCTACGACGTAGGGTGTGTACAGCCCAACTTTAGACCCTAAATATAAAGCCTCCAATTTAAGAAAAGAAGAAACTTGGATATAGTTTCCGGCCTTAAATCAGCCCTTCTAGTTCTGTAAGAGTCAGAGGCCGCCCTATTTCAGAATTCATACCTCCTTAATCTACCAGGCAGATCGGCGAAGAAGGCGAAAGTAAGTAGGACGAAGAGGCTAATGAAGACGAAAACTGCGCACAGGATAAGTAGGCTGCTGCTATGCCTTTGGGTATCTTTGTTAGCATTAAAGGATTGCGTAGAAGTTAGTGTTTAATACCACTGTAGATTAAGCATCTTCGCTCGTCTCTACTTTTCCTACATGTTAAAGTAGACACTAATCAAATTTACTCTCACTAGGTACTTCCGAATAGTTTGCCCGAATATAACCTGCCATTTTCAGAAAATCATACTTCAACGGCAGAATGACTTGCCTTGGAGACAGAGGCTTTGTCTTGCTTACTAGAAGTGACGAGTGTGGTGGTCCAGAGCCTGAAGTCAACTTTCACTGATCTACTATACCGACTGCCGCCAAAGAGAATAGACCAGTATTCTGTACAATGTCAAACCTTCGTCAGGTCACAGAAGCACTGCCACGAGAGGTAAACCCCCTGAATACCAGCAGAGTCTTTAGGAGAGTATATAAATCGTAAGAGCAAATTAAATCCAATACTTTCCTAACCTGTAAAACCTTCTCTTCTTTCTTTTTTTCTTCCTTTTTCTTTCCTTAGATTTATACATAGTTTGTTGTTAAAGACGAAGTTGTTGTCAGTAATTCTTTATCTATTACAGCAGTATAACATCAAAAACTATCTGTTAACTACAGCTCTAAGTTATTTGTACTTGAATTTGAATAAATTACTACACACATCTTCCCCGCTGTTTATCAAAACAGAAACTCTAAAACCACCAGTTCTTGACCATGAATCTTTTTAACAAGGCTATTGGAAACACTGACTCGTTCTGTAACTTCGAGAATTCCGGAATTTATAGGGGCCGAAATATTGTTCTTGGTGCAGGTCTTTAGGTTGTAGGCGTAGGCGTAATAGGGGATGGAAAGTTGTTTTTAGTGTGGATGAAGTGGGCAGTAGGACGCAAAATTGGCAAGTGAGTTATACACTGACGGAGATAGCATAGGTGTAATGGTTGCTCGGGGTTTTGATCAAAAAAAAGAAGTGGTAACACTTGTAAAGATAGTGTAAGGGTGAAGTCGGTAACGAAGAGTTGCTATTATGGGTGCTTATTCTGCTGCTGCTACTTAATTATAATAGCGCTTGCTATGGAACTTAGAAATGTTGTATAGATCTGTAGCAGAGATGAGAGAAACGCAAAATTAGTGGTCGGTATTCGCAATGCTAGCGGCTACGGCGTTAAATTAGCTTGCTGAATGAATAGTTGATTAAGTTTAGTACTATAAGTTTGTCAGCTGTAAAATCTCGACAATAGTGAATAGGTCGAATGAAGTATTTATTGCTCACTACTTCTGAAATTTTGAAGTGAGAACTGCTACTGGAACTGTGGTCAAACTCCTCTGTTACCGTTCTACCTTTAAAACCCACTACACGGCAACCAGGTTTGGAAATATGATGAGGAATTTGGGTCGAAATATGGTATCTGTACTAAGTGACATTAACTCACTGTAAGGTTACTACTCATACTACTGTACACCAATAGTGTAGAAACTCGCTTACCAAACAAGACAATAGCAAGAATAAAAGTGCGAGCTTCGTTCAAGAAATATTCCCCCCTCTCTTTCCCCAACACCAAGCACTCCTCGCATCTGTCTCAAGTGATTTCACTACCTCCTTATTTCTTGTCCCTTCCCTTTCCCAGACTAACCAGTTCTCCACTGCTAGCGCTGCGTATCTCCTCGTTTCTCCCTCGTCCATCCATGCACAATATCTCAGTGCTGCAAGCATATACGCTTCTGCCATCGCGTTCAACTCTTCCTCCTCATACAACTCAGTTAACCTCACTGCCATCTCTGGAGTAGCCGATGATGTCAGCAACGTGAGCTGCGTGCGGAGATCGTTGATCTCCTCAATCCTTGCATCGGATTCTGCACGTTCATCTTCAGGAAGTGAACAATGTCTACATGTACATTTGAATCCCCAATGGCTTTGAAGATGTTCTTGCCGTGTGGAATAGGGCTGTTTCTCGTCGATATCTGAAGCGGGTTAGTAAATGGGTTGTGAGAGGCACAGGAGAGTTACGGGAAAATGTCAGTTCCTCGCCAGGTTGAATCGTACGTGCTGCGTGGACTTTATGTGTAAGGGTTTCACCGTCAAATGCGAACCTTGAACTGAGAGTTTTGTTAGTGGCAACATTTAGTGTGAAATTTACGCAGAGTGGTTTACTTTGGTCTACATTCGTGATTCAATCGCTGCGCAGCAGCAGCCGCGAGCAGTCAGCTTGTCAGATACATTGTAATATGTTCATGACAGACTTACAGCAGCTTCAGGGACGACAATGCCATGTCTCTGACCCTCCATCTTGGCCCCGAACGCATTTGTTCGTATAATATCATCCACTCGATCGCCTCCAAAATGGCCGGCAAGCTCATGGAACAATACTCTCGATGGCTCAGGTAACGTATCGATTGCTCCCGTCTGGAATGGGAATCTCTCGGTATCATTGAAGATATCAAATGTTTCCTCGGATACAATGAGAAGTGGTGTTGAGACGAGAATCAAATCTCCACGCTGAAAGGTGTGGTTCGAGATGAGGCCCTTTCCTCGGCCTGGAAGAGCAACTTCATAGTAGAGAGTATGTTCTTTCGGAGGATATATCTCGGCACTATCTTCTTTAAATGCTTGAGAATTTGAAAGTGACTTTGCAACGGGTGCGGTCGTAACAATTGTCAGTCCTCGACTCGAAGCGAAGCTCGACGCTGTGTAGATGCAGTATTCTGAAGAGCCGAAACAGCGTGCTGGGGAATCCCAGGGACCGTAGTCGGAATTTTTCATTGAACTATTTTTGATCTGAGGAGTTGAAGCCTCCACTGCACATTGCATGTCCACTGGATCTTGTAGAAGGGAAAGTTGATTCGGACATGACTGCTCAGATAACAGGCGGAGCTGTGAAGAGAATGAAGCTGAGACAGAAGAAGCGCTCGCTTCTGCAAAATAGAGTGAGAGAAGCAGATATGAGGAGATTGAGAGATACATTTTTTGCATCAAGAATCGAAAAATGCAGGTTCAGAAGAGAGTGATAACGCTTCAAGATCTGAAATAAATAGCACGTCTGTTCGCTGTTGCCCAGATGCTAGTCGAAACAACTAATAGTAGCACAATAGTAGCGAAGATTTTCTCTGTCATGTTCGTCTTCTGTCTCACGCCTTTAGTATTTGTCTTAACAAGAAGTCCCAGATGATCTCAGGGCCTGCTGTTCAACGTAGACCAGTCGGAGGCTCATGTGGGTGTAAATATACAAGTACGTAGATGGCCAGGTAGGTCTGCCCAGGAGTTCGTCTTTTCTTTTGGTACTGTAGGATGAAAGACTTTGTTGGTAATCGATATCTGCCTGAGCAGAGCATGAGCATCATTGGCAATGATCCCATGTTCCTCTGAGTAAGACAAAAGCTAGGTGCTGCAGCTCAAGTGCCTACAAGTTATGGTACAGATATGTACTTGTTTGCACTTTACCATTCGAACTGCACGGTAGCGAGACACCAAAGCTCAGGCGAGCGCTTTTGCTTTACAGTAATTAATATACGTCCCTCCTCAACCACAATATTCCACCACGAACACCCATCCTGATCTCCCACTCCCACTCCCACTCCCACCAAAATGAGGCCTCGCTCGCCTCTACGGAGGATACTCTTTTTACGACCTCTTCGACCTCCAAATGCGCCCCGCCCATTTACCCAGAATACCGTCGTGGCCCGGTCGCGACCCCAAGTACCCTTTCTCTCGCAGAGCTCGACAAAGAAACGCCCCGTGGCACGATTCCTCACCACAGAAACGAAGCATTGGGTCAAGGACGAGGTGCGGAAGGGGGCGAAGTACACGGCGGTTGCATATACGGGCACAGTCCTACTATTGCTCATCGCCTTTGGTGTCCAGCAGGAGTACCTTGATCGCAGATTCCCATCGCCGCACGAATGGTCGTGGGTATTGCGGAAGCATTACACGACCGCAAAGTGGAACGCCCGATTCCAGGACTCAGATGTCGGCGCCGTGGATTGGGCAAAGACGGGCCATTGGTACATGCGATTGTTAAACAGGCTGGAGGATCCGGCGCTGGATGGATCTGGGTTACGGGAGCAGGAGGAGGGCGGTATACTGGTTGCAGGCGTTGGCAAGACGGGCTTTGATATTACAGAGAAAGCCGAACCATGGAGACGCGGATACTACGAGGTCCTCATGGGAGCCGCAAAAGCAGCAGAGTACTTGGACGGCTGGATGAGAGATACAACGAGAAACATATCGTTTCCAGCCAATGTCGTTATTGGTGCTTCGAATCCCAATCCGCGGCCAGTGCCTCCTGGGGCTGCTGAAGCACCGAGAGAGGAGAATTGTGAGATAGCATACGATCCCCCTGAGAAATACTACATCAAGATCTTGACTACACGAGGCTTCACAGAGAAGCAACGGGTTGACGCGGCGCTGGCGTATGCGGCTTGGTTGGATTTCAAGGGCACACAAGAGGCTGCGCTAGAGACATACAAATGGGCCATCGATATTGCGACTTCGAACCAGCCAAAGACCATCATGGACCATTCTACAGGGGTTCTTAATGTCAACGCAGGGCCAGTCTCCTCAAACCTTCTGTCAGCAACCACGGCACTTGCTGTGCACTACGCTACAAATTCTAATCTCGCCGCAGCCCTTCCTATTTTCCTTTCCGTGCTAAGAGCGCGAAGACGTCTTCCAGAGTCTACACCGACAATGCGGTCAACACTTGCCCAAGATGGCGATGAGGTAGAATCTGGGTTATGGGCAAATCTGATGTCCACGGTAAGGTACATGCTCAAGCCTCCCGATTATCCACCACCTCCAGACGACGGCACAACACCTCCTCAACGAGACTCAAAGGAACAATGCGAAGAAGCAGGCATCATGACCTATATTGGCGAAATTCTCTACGCATCGAATCAGACCAAGAGTAGTCCCGAGGAAGGGTTGGCGTGGACTCGGGAAGCTGTTGATATTGCCGAAGAGGTACTCAGGGGCAAAGGGATGGACAAGGATGGAAAGAACACATGCAAAGACTGCCTTCGGGTAGGTCTCACAAACTGGGCGGCAATGGTCACTAAACTGGCACAAGATGAGAAGTCAAAGGCCAAGACATCGACAGCTGGTAGTTGGCTTAGCTTTGGGAGCGACGGGCACAAGGATGTGGTGGGTCGGTGGGAGAGCGAAGATCATGTGGTCAAGGAGAGGATGCGACGAGCGAAAGAGGTTTTGGGTAGCTCGCAGACTGGAACCATGAAAAGCAGTTCAATGTTATTCATGTAAGATAATTGGATTTCTTGTATAGGTATGTACGTATCTTGTGCCATCTCCCACTGCAAGTGTTCAAGCCCGAGCTCCTTTGAGACAGATTGACATGGTAATTCGATCAGCCACTCCATTGGCGCATCACGGCTAGAAAACTTCATCGCTTGGTCTGATGAACTTAGTCAATAGTTATTACTAAAGAGTACGAAGTACGAACATCTGGTTCATCTCGAAGCCAAGTCCTCCATTCCAAACCATGTTCGGGGCACGCGCCAACTCGGTCCCAGGCTCTCAAGCCTCCTTTCTTCTTCACAGTTTTTTGGCCCCTCATCATCTCATCAGATATCCAGAAGCGCTTGAACCAATCCTCCCGGCACATCGAAGAAATCAAACATCACAATGCCAACACGCTTCCCTGTTTGGTTTCGAAGGAAGGGAAGCAGCTGCTGATTTACACCACCCAGAGGCGTGTATTCCGTTCCATTGCCAAGGGCCATAATCATCGGAGTCTCTACGGGAGTGTCGGTGTCGTACTCACTAGATGCGAAGGTCCAAAATAAGCTGTCTGGACACTGAGTCGTTGCTTTGGTGAGATGTGCAGTAGTTGCGTTGTATTTCCATTGAATATTGAGCGCAGCACCCGATCCAATGGGAGAATCGAGACCGTAGTAGTCCTCAATGTACGCCGTCAAGTTTTTATCCGCGTTGTAGACAAGAGAAATATCTGGGTTGTTATCGATCCAAAGGGCTGGTGACAAGTGCAGGCCAGGAAGCGCCTCGGAATACGCATCAGGTAGTTGGTCAAAGTCGAAACGGCGAAGGAGTGTGATCTTTCCTCTAGCTTCACCCAGCGTGCCCAACTCCCCTTGCGTCTGCAAGAAGTACTTTTTGGCGGCAGGCGAAGTTAGAATATTGAAGATGTTGAGCTGGACGGCTGCATCATTGCTACCATACAGAGTGGTGGATCCTTCGTATTGGAAGGATAGAAGGAGAGTCTCGCTGGGATGATCATCGAGCCACTGGTAAAAGGCGAACAGAACATCGTCTACCGTGGCGGTCTCAGAAAGCAGAGCTTGGCTGTGCCAAAAGACAAGTGTCGTGTTTGTGACGTCGAAGGCAAAACGAAGGTCGAAGACGCGGATGCCAGCGTTGAGCATATCAATCAAAGACTTTTGCTGGCAACGAAACAGCTCAGGAGGATACGATGGAGATCCATCGAGATCTGTCACATGGTTCAGCGAGTCTTGTGTGGCCTGTGAGTAATTCCAAGTCTGGGGATCGTGTGTCCCTGGAAGATTCATGTGGACAAGCTTTGTGGAGTCGGGGTATTTCTTCATCCTTTAAGTTATCAACTCGGACTCACTTTAATTCTTCGGGGGCTTCCAAGGGGGTTTGCCTGACTTACCATTCTGCCGTCTCGACAGTGCTCTTCTCGTAGTTGCCAAAGATGGGCGACGCATCTTCAAGCACCTTTTGCAGAGCTAATTGAGAAAGGGATACGGAGGGAATTTCGCGTTCGACGACTGGGGCAGCCAATACCGAGATAGTCCAGGACGCAACGAGCACAAGAGTGGAAGCCAGCATATTGGCGACTTCTTGCACTCGCGAGAACAAGAACAATGGTTCATTCAAGCGCGAGATTCATCACCCCTTATGTACCAAGGTATGTGACTTATTTGATGTACGGAGCTTCTCGTACAGGAGACACCATACGACACCAATCTTACCTACGGACGAGGGTCGAACTGAACAAGTTAGGGGACCCTCTTAGAGCGTGGCTGTGGGACCGCGAAGGCACCTACTAACAAATTACCTGCGAGGTAAGGCATCAACTACCACTAGGTGCTGAATAGACTCGGTTACTAGCTTCTACTTATATACCTATAGTACATAGCGTCGATCTCTATTAGAATAGATAATCATAGTTATAATAATAAGACGCTATATACTTATCTAATTCTTGTAATACTAAGTTTTTTTCCCATGGAGTTCTAAAGCTGCCTTAGATATAGTCTTCTAAGATATCGATAGCTAACAGTAGCTTGTCGGTCAAACGGCCCATCCTCCTAGCATCTTAGTGTATGCAGATCCCATTCTTGGACACGATTCCCGATCTCACGCGGTCGAGGTCCTCGTAGCGTTGCACGTGGGAATAATATAGTAGTGTACACCACCCTTGTGATTCTGCACGTGTCTTGTTCTCGACCACGAATTGGATGTCTTTATTCTTGGAGCTTCAATAATCATACATCCACCTTTGGCCTGCGTTCCTGTTCCTGCATGAAGTAAAGATGGAAATGGGCCACGAACATATTGAGCAGAATGAGTAAACTGTACGTGCCGCAAGTGCGCCGTTGATTGGCATTTATTGGCTACAGCGCATCGCTAAAGAAGTCATCACAGTCCTGTACTAATGGACCTACAGCAAGCAGCCAAGCTTTAGAACTGATCTGCCAATGCTTGAATAGTGATGCCTGCCTACAGGTGCATCGATAACCATTTGATCCAATTAGTCGTCGGCGTGTCGGGAATAACAACATAGTTGAATTACAGGCACTTCCCGCCGACATCAGAAGTGGGATCTTCCATATAAGCATTTGCCGCGCTCGTTGCAGTATGTTGTACTACTGTACTGTATGACTTCTTGATTTTGAACAAGATGCTCTTCATGGCAATTGGTATCGTCGGCCTTAGTATCCTTCGCTCAGTCGCAGCCATCAGCCCGCTTGACACTTTCTACCCACCCAACCTCAACGACACATCTTATATTACCAACACGTCACTTGGAACCTATGGGGGAGTCTACCAAGCCCCAACCAGGCTTGCTAATAGCACCGTCGCTTATGGCTCATACGATTACTGTACCATGCCACACCCACGGGTTCAGGAGTACACACTACCTTCTGCCATTGCCAATGGCTCACTGAACGGAAGCCTTGTATACCTGGAGTATCTGCAGCGTCACCAAAGACGTACTCCATATAATCTATTCCCTGGGGGAGAGGTGTGTGAAATCTATTCTGCAACTGTTGTTTTGTATTTAGCGAACAAGAACCCCCCATGTTGAAACATCAACCCTGTTCAATCTCTCATTATTTGAGCTGGTTGTGAGTCTTCTGTTAGAATTCTGACGGAAGCTTAAGTTCAGTTTCCAACCTTTCCTTTTCGCTGTCTTAGTTCCTCATCTCACGCCCGATGATCACAATGGTGTTGAAAAAGACAAGACTGACTTCTTGCAGGTCCAACCATTTGAATGTGATGATATTTATCCATATCTCTATGCTGGTCCTCAAAATGGCATTGCACCAATGCCAGTATACGCCAAAACATACACCGACCCAAGTAACCCCTTCGTATCTGGTTATATTGGTGGGAGCTGTCAATTCCCGCAGTTAACGATTGGCGGTCTTCTCGATGGCTACGAGCATGGAAGAGACCTATGGGCAATTTATGTATGTAAATTCGGGGTGCAGTCTCATTCCATTTCCCTTTCTCGATCTTTCCTCGCTCGTAGTTCTAAGGGGCATCCAAACCAATTTGTTTAATTTCGGTTGTAAATATTGACTGCTGTATTTGCACAGGGTGACAAACTTGGATTTTTTCCTTGTTCTCCCGATAAATCCGTCTGGTTTCGGTCTACCGAATCCCCATTGACTCAACAAAGTGCGGGTGGTGTACTCCGTGGTATCTGGCCCAATTACCAAGGCGCACTTCCTCTACACCAGCAAACTTCTGCCGTTGATACCGTGAACGATGGCTTCTCCTGCTCCGCCCGAGACACTGTTCTCTCAGAGCTGGAATCTACTGATGAATGGAATCAGCACTTGAATGTTACAGCTCCTCTACTCAAAAGCCTTGGAAGCATGCTCGGCGCTAATACAAGCGCCTGGATCTCTACTTTTGACCACTTCTCAGATAACTTTCAAGGACGTCTTTGCAATGGATATAATCTACCCTGTAACATCAACAACGCTTCTGATTGTGTCTCAGAGGACCAGGCAAATGAAGTCTTCCGTGCTGGTGATTGGGAATGGAATTACTACTGGCGAGAACAGGCAAATGCGACCTTGTACATCCAACTCACCGAGGGACTCTTCATCGGAGAAATTCTGAGCAGGTTTCAAGCTGTGGCGAATGGTAACTCAGAAATCTCATATAGTCATATTTTTGTCCACGATGGAGATATTGGCCCTATATTGGGTGCTCTAGGTATCACCCAATTGCGGTGGCCGGCTATGGCATCGAATGTCGCATTTGAAATCTGGTAAGGTCCTCGTCTGGTACTGCTGAAGAAGCAAACCGTTAACACAACCCTTAGGGAGACTTCCGATTCTCAAACTCCATATTATGCAAGGGTGCTCTACAGTGGACAACCTCTTCGGACAATTCATGGAGTACTGGATTGGCTACCATTAGCGGATTTGGTGAACATCTTGCAGCCTTTTGTGCCAGAGGACATTATTGCTTTGTGTAATGCCTAAGCTGTAGTAATCCTCGTCAATAATGCTTCTCGCACCAGATTGCTACCAGCTTTCACACTACCCGTCCCATCAAGATCCCACAGACTTTGCTTTGTTTCGCTCATGCCTCGGTATAAATTGTGATGCACGCTCCCGCCCTACTGGTAGGACTCTATGAACCCCTGTACTTGTTTATTCGGGTAGTCTACTGCTAGAAAACAGCGATTTAGATTACCATACTTCTTTAGATTACTTCAAATAGTCTAGCAATTTAAATATACTAGCTTACTATCTATCCCCTCCCCTCCGCAGTAAGGAACTGCCCGCGTCAGGGATTAAGCACCTTACCAGCAGGTATCGCGATAGTTCTATAAGTCTCTACCAACATATCTGTATACAGAGAAAAGGATTAGTAGGAATTAGGCTTTAAGCTTGTAGAGCACTGGCACTGGTCCGAGTGTTTAGTTCCATACCGCGGAGGGGATAGTAAAGAAAAAATTATAGAAGAGAGTAGTAGAAATAGTTATATCTCTTTCTCTTTTAAATAAGATATTATCCTTCCTTCTTCTACTATTAATGGTATCAATGAACACCTATCCCTCAATTTATTTGTAATAGCGTAGTAATTTAGATACTTGGTCTCTAGCTATCCCTCGGTATGTACGGTACGAAAGTAAATAAACCTTGAACTGGGGTACAGTAGGTGTCTGCTCGTGTACTGTCGGCCAAAACCAATGCTTCCAGGCTTAGACCCTGCAGCGGCTACCTCCCAAGGCGGGGTTGAAGCATGTCCTGTACAAGTACCACCGGTGTCCTGTATTATACTACAAACAAGCATAACTAAGTTTTCCACGGTCCAATACAATAACATTAGCACAGTAAGTATGCTTTGCTCTTCAATAATTGCGATAATTGACTCACAATAGGAGTTTGCTCAGTCTAGGTTTACCCTTGTAGTAGCTAACAAACGTAGACTGTACTTTACGGTATCACCTACCTTTGGTACTGTACTACTGTAGTCGAGACTGTGCTTAAAAGATGTTGGGATCAAGTTTATGCTTGAATCGCCGAGAAAGCTTCCGTTTCTAACCAAGCTACCGGTACGGCACTCGAAGTCCGACTACAACTGCCTCATTCATATAAAGTATTACTAGGGCACTTATACACATGGTTCCTCAAGTACAGTACCTAGCAACGGCCTTAATAGTGATCGACCCCACAAAGGTCTAGGAGCAAATATAACTTCTCCATACCCCACTCAAAATCTGCTGTATGGACCGCTGTCAACATTACACACTTGCGACAAATTGGGTGGAAAGCATCCCAGAAGTACTCCCAGACTCGTTTCTTTGACACGACAATTCTCATTCCGCCATGGCCGTACAAATCCATAATGCTGTCATCGTGGTTGCAGCAGCAAACATCCTCGCTGAGACTACCAGCACAACATATACCGGTACGGGTTCTGGAATCCTCACTGGAAGCCCACTCAGGACCTCAGATGGAGCAACTATGACTACTATTCTCTCCTCCGGGTCATCTGCGAGTGCCACAACAGCAGTGAGTGTTCCCTGTTCGAAGTATTTGTCTGGTGATTTGTAGCTTATTTGTGCAAATGGCCGCGACGGCAACTACAACCGCAAACTCGTCAAGCAGAACTGGCCAAACGACCGCCGCTACGACTACAAGACCGTCAAGCTCAACACGCGCGACTACCGTGTCTCCTTCGACCGCAACGAGTACTCCGAATGGTGCCATGAGGTCGAAGGGTTTGAGCGTCAAGATGAAAGTGGTGGCTGGGGCGTTTGCTGTTCTGTGTTTAAGTGTAATGTGATTAGTTCTGGCTATCTGTTGTCTGGAAGACAGGTTCTGATTGTGAGGTCTTATAAGCGACAAGCTACCTTGAACACTCTAATACCAGATATTGAGATTATTTCTAGTACTGTATCTCTTTAGCCCAAAAGCATGTAGGCGTGTAGAAGTCTTGAATTCTTGAACTTCTCTAGCTGTGCTTCTTCAGGGCAGGATTCAGACTCCAACTAATTTGCACAGATCTCTAAGCTTATAGTAGTTTACTCTGCTTGAGATTCGAACTGAGTTCTGGTACTCTAAACTTTTAAGTAAAGCTACTCGATGATCGAGAAAATCGTTTCTGTGGTGTTAGAACTTTCACCGTATAATGCATAGACTGCTATCCAGTAGGCTTTACAGCTATTGCTACTGCTAGCAGTGTTTGCGATGTTGTGCACTTTCACCTATCCCTCACCGTCAAATGTGACCACAGTGTTCCGTCACTTTATTGCTAGTTAAGTCCACGAGAATACATAAACTTAAGGAAGCCTTTTAGATTGTGGATGAGATATTGTCTGGAGTGGGACAATTGATATAACATCACTTACAATTAAGGGCCAATATTCACATAGATCGCCCGATGGTCTATCAGCTGTCATAAACAAGAATAAGGAGGTACTTAAAAAGTCTCCTTTGGCATTTCCCCAACAACCAGAGGCCGTTATTGCAAGCTTATGACGGACGACGTTGCCTCTACTATGCTCACTACATCCCGTACTTGGAGAACTCCTGAAATGCTCAACTTGTACACGACTGGCGGGCCCCCACGGACTCACAGGAGCACTACCACACCCGACACTTGCTGAAATGGATTTGGGTGTGCTCGTCAACTGGTCTATCTACAAGTACTAGGAATGAGACAGGAGAATAACAGTGCAGAGAGAAGCGTGATATGAGATTTGGACTTCAAATGTCTAGCAGGAAAGCAGTATTCTTCCACAGGATTTTGCGACGGGTTTAGTAAAAGGAACTTGAACGATAACAGCACAGTGCATTTGTATAAGTTTAGACATGCAGGAGGATATGGCAAGCAACCTTCCAGTTCGAGTGTACTCCTCTTTCTGAAGAGCAAAAATGGTTCCCAAGTGCAATACTGTAAGGAGAAACGATAAGCTTGCCTTCAAAGATAACTTCAGCATTGGAAACTTCTCACCGAGGAACGGGTCAAGTGTTCACAACGCTGCAGCTTACACATTCCAGGGCCCATCCACCATTCTGTACGATCATTATGCCGCGTCCTCAAAGATGGAAATAGCGGCTTATATGTCGCAGGGATTGCAGTGACAACGTGCGAGCATGCTTTCAAGTAAGCCCAGTGTTACATTCCGATGCAGCTCTATAGCATACCAGCCCTACCAACATAGAACCTCGATTTTTAAAAAGTTCGGTTGCGTCCAGCCCAGCCCAGGCCTACTGCTGTTGATATATATGCAAATTCTCGACCGCAGTGCTACTAAGATTTATCCCAGATGCTCCTCCGCGTGTGACGCTTGCCCCCATATTACCAAGGCAAGATAGCGTCCTGGGGTGAAGCTCCAGAGACATTGTTTCGTAGTAGAGTAACTTCACGATGCGCGCAAGAAAGCTGCTATTATTGCTGTTAGAATGTGGGTCTCTTCGGGATGAATTAGAGCCTCTCACCTGCAGCAATTGCTTCGGATTTTCATAGCTTCCGGCTATGCTCAATTGTTCCTTTGCGCCTTCATCTCAATGGCAATGTAATCTCGGTGTCTTGCTTGCCCTTGGTGCTTGTAGTCGAGGATCCTGTCCCTGCACCTGTCGCCGACGACACATTCTTTCCTTGAAACCTCTGTCGCCTCCTACGACCTGACTTGATGGTCATCAGCTGCTCAACAGCGCGGTACTCGTCCACCTTGCCACTGAGACTCTGACTAGGTTTTGCATCGTGGGTTGTAGGGTTCTGCAGCCTAGGATTCAATTGCTGCGACGCGTCTCGCTGCGCCATAATTTCAGCATTGCGCTTTTCAATGAGTGACAGCGGATCCATATTGTGGGCACGACTTGAGAGAGCTGTCTGTCTGTCTGTTTGCGTCGCTGTAGAGGTGGTGTCCGGGACGTCCTCCGTAGGTTCAATGTGTAACAAAAATAATTGAGACGGTCTAGTGGGCGTACTCGAGTATGTAGAGCCTTTCGGGCCGAGCATAGGTGCCTCTAAGTGAATACAGTGCCAGCGCTAACTTCTTATAAAACCCGGGGCTGTCTATGTACGACCGCCAGAATGTCGAAACGACTGACAATTGCCAATGGGAAGACAACTCATTACCAATTCCAACATTCACTGGCCAAAGTAGCCAAGTAGCCTTCCGCATTATAACTACTCTCTACGTGCAAGGTGCCCTGGCAGTAATGGCATTGACTGTACATCTAGAAGCCCAAGCAAGAGGGCCCTGCTATTCCAAATACCCAATCATCCCAATGCAATTCCAATGCCATTGTGTACAAAGTCTGCTACCGGGATAACAATCCCCGGATAGGATGAGCAAATGCACCCGCCATATCGTAAACCCAGCCAACCCAACCCCGAGCTACTTCTACTGCATTCAGCAGTCGTATGAAGCGAGCAGAGAAAGCCTCTACCTGCTCAAAGTCATCAGCATAGCATTCCCACACTGCGACATCTTCCCCCCCGCCTGTTCTCTCGGAATCTAGTTCGCCGTTCTCGTCGACCCTGACCTTAGGTCCGATTACCAGACCTCGCCCAGAAATCCGCGAGTCCGCCATCAATCTCGTTCCAGCATCAACAACATCTCCTACTTTCCCCATCGCAGCTCCAGCCAATATCACTCGTCCTGCTGTCGGTACAATCCCTGTATCTGTAAAGTATGGGCAGAGTAGATTTGTCCGAATCCCGTGTCGAAAAGACGTGGATCGTAGCTGTCTGAACAACCCAGTCACTGCATGTTTCGAAACACCATACAGTACTTGACCAGGCATGGGCATGAGACCAGCGACTGAACTGATCAGCAGCAAATGTCGATCGCGTGGACTATTTCCCGGGCTTGAGGATGAGCTAGCCTTCTCCGAGTCCGGGTTGCGAGGCAAGTAAAAGAGAGCAAGATGCGCAGTGTACATTACGCCCAGCAGATTGACTTCTAACGTCTTCAAGTTCGGCTTGGGAGGCTCTTCGGCGTCGAGATTCATTGGATTCTCAAAGGTGGTGGTATCCGAGATGCCAGCATTGGCCACTACAGCATCAATACCTCCATGGGGACTGAGTTTAGCTGCAGTCCGGAAGAAGTCCACCTGCGATTGCCAATTGGTGACATCGCAATGCAAATAATGATGGTTCTCATTGCCCGTCGTCTTCCGCACTTCTGCGGCCAGAGCCTTTCCCCTCCCATCATTAACGTCTCCGATGATTACGTTTGCTCCATTTTCTGCCCACTTCCTGAAGAAGCCTTCTCCAAAGCCCGAGGCACCTCCCGTTATCAGGATGGTCTTCTCTTTGACCCAGGCTTCATCGTATTGTTCGGTCGTATCGATGGGGGGTGAAAGATTTATGATCCCCGCAAGCTGGCTTCGAACATCATTGACACTCATTTCGGTCTATATCTGCTTGCTTGCTGACTGAAGGAGATTGTGAGCACTTGAAAAGTCTTTGATCAGTAATTATAATGAAGACCAAGGAAGAGTGCACTGACCTGAATGCGTTCATACCGGGTTAAGCATTTCGAGGGTTTCAAGGAAGACGTGGTTTCGGAAGGAAACAAAAGGAGGTTCATCACCATAGACGCTCCATTGTGACTGTTATACTGTACTGGCACAAATGTAAGTGGGCTCTAACGAGGGTACATGTCGAGGGACTCTGCTGTACGAGACACAACGCAAGATACTGTTGCAATTGTTGTAAGTCAAGGTTGAATTTGGGAATACGGCCTGGGGCCAGGCCAGTCCTCCTGGTGTTCACGGCCTCATCGTTACATAAGCACGCGCTTTGTCCCTGGTGTCCCTGGTGTCCTGGCCTGGTCTTTTCCAGCTGCACAGATGCCAGTTGGGATCTCTAGCCATTGCCATCTCCAACTACTATGACTTTCGTACTTTGTAGAAGGTGTACATTTCAAAGTTTGCTACCAAGTACAGAGTCCTCCAAGGCGGTATCATCATCATCATCACTACCAGCTGCCATCTCAAATTCCCCGTCAAGCATTTTCTTCCACTGGTCTGCGAACTCCCGCATCGAGCTCTCCCCGCCAAGAGAAGCATCTACAACGTCCTTGGGCAGCTTATGCGCACTGTACTGTGGACTTGCGAAACTGTATGCCTCCGGGTCATCCTTCTTCACTAGCCTGAACTCGGGTTTCCAGTCCAGTTCTTCCACGCCGTCATTATCGGTGTCTTCATCGCTACTCGATATGGGAAGAAGGGCCGACGTCGCACTTTCGGGTATGCCGAGCAGTGGTGCTGGAAGAGCCATGGTCAGAAGTTCCATCCAAGAAAATAGCAATGGGTCAGTTCGCGGCGCCCACGGGTTGATATCCATCAAGCGAACTTTGTCATAAGGCTCTGAGAGGTATACATCGAAGGTAAAGTTTGAGTCGGGAAAGGAAGTTTTCAAGGTCTGGTCGAAAAAGCTTTGAATGCTTTCGAGGAGTCTTGGAACTAGAGGGAACAGAAAGTCGAAATGGTTCAGGTCTCTCTGGCATATACCAATGATTTTTCCATCTCTTACAAAGCATCGAAATTCACAGGACGGATTGACCTTGAACCATTTTTTGAGCACCAGCACGTACTGTATGCCTTCCTGCTTGAGGGAGTCGTCTTCGGCACAGTCATCGAAAGCGTGTTGCAAATCATGAGTGACGAAGTCGCTAGATTTGAGTAGGAGGTAGATATCATTGGGTGTTGCGCACTCCATGCTATTCTTCTTTAAACTGATCCATGTTGCGTCTTTCGGCGCGGACCAGTTGAGCTTGGGCGCAACCAAGCCACCCAACTCAGCGATTGTTTCTTTGATTCGCTCATGGATCTCAGGGAATTCGTGGGAGGGATCTTCGTCAGCGTCGTCATCGTCGTAGTCGTTGTTATCATGGGAGGAGGTCTCGGAGGTGAGGACTATGCCATCTGCGCGGAGGTAGGACAGAAAAGCATGGCTGAGGGGTATAATCCGCGATTTGAGGGCCGATGATCGATATCTGAGAGGGAGGTAAGTCGTGGGAATCAGGATCCAGTGTTGCCCAATGTCTACCACACTTACCTTGGATGCCAAAAGTCATAGGAACAATGGAGAATATGCGATTTTGTGACTGGGGGGAAAGGAAGTCCGGTGAGGGGTTGCGATTCCACGGCGGATACATCTGGTCCAGCAGATTCGAAAGCTGGCATCGTTGCAGCGAATGGGTATGCCACAAAAACTCCGAGGTCCGATGGCAATGGGGTCTCTGAGGCTCTTGGACTATCGGATGTGCAGATGTGTAGATGCACCAAGGGGAGGAGGAATCGAGGATATTAAGAAATGAGGGCAAAGGACGGGGACAGGCTTGAGGAGTCACATTCTCATGCCAGGCCTGGTCTCTTCATTCATTTTTCAGCCTCGCGCCCCGCCACTGGATACCGGTACAAGCCACCCCCTGCCAGCCTTGCGAGGTAAAAACCCCTACTGAGCTAGGTACGGTACCACTTCAGCACATCACCACAAGCACATCACCACTTCAAGCACTTCACATGAATCACTTCGCTCCACTTCCATCCACAACAATCGCTCCTTGGCTTCAAGTCTACGACCATCTTGCGCCAAAATCAGGGCTATTGTTGAGCCCCCCAACGCACCGATGTATTGTGTATCGGTGGCATTGGAAAGCCAGAGTTACAATTGTAAGAAGCCAAAGCCAAATAGCCTCAGATAGAGATGGCAGATTATTGGTTGCTGCTTCTATTTCTTTGATGTACTTTCTGTTGCTCTTGCTCTTGATCTTGCTCTTGCTCTGCAATAAGGGATTCAGAGACTACCTATCTGTCGCTTAGGTAGCAGGCAGTGCCTTCCACCACCAGAGAGGGTCATGATTTATGAAGGTACTTAGGTAGGTTCCTTACTCCCTTCTCTTTCCCACTTTCGTGTCCTCAGCGCATCCAAAGACCTTCATAGTTCAGAGGCTACTACCTATTCTATTGTAGTTCCTCTCATCGTGCATCAACGGACACGCTTCGCCACGGTTGAAAATGGAACGGAGATCGTCTTCATCGTATGAGGATCTACCAGGAATCCTGCCCAGGCCTACCCGGAGAGTGTCTTTCAACTGGCCCTTTTCTGGTACACAAGCCCGTCACCCACGCTCTTCTATGTTTCGTGGTACTCGTTCGCGGCTTCATGTGGCGCTGTTTCTGCTTTTATGTTCTGCCATCATCATCTCTACAAGGTCTCCAGGTCTAGTATACAAACGTCAGAATATGAGCCGCTGGATACACACTCCTCCAGTGGGACCGCCTCGACCCTTACTAAAGTATCAAAGTCTCAGAACAGTGCAATCGCTGTCCCACAAGCAATCTTCCAGCCACCCGAGTCCAGTCCTTACCGAAACCCTGATACCATTGACGCCTTTGAGTCCTACAGTCACCGTGGTGCCTGCAATATATCTTCGCTTGATCTGCATACGCCTTTTGGCCCCCTCTGTCCTGATCGACCCTCCATGGTAGCTGCGATGTCATCTGGAGGTCGTATCGGTTTTGATGCGCCATACATGCCTCGAGGGTGTGATATGCGGTGGTTCTCATCACAAGAAGTGTGTGAAATACTCGAAAGATTCGACAAGGTTGTCATCATTGGAGATTCCATGCTTCGACATGTGGTTGGCAGCATCAATGTGTTGGTTCGGAAGAATATTGGGTATGGTGCCGTGACGGACTGGAATTTCTCAGCGCAAGAAAGGTATGGTCAAGTTTAAAAGATATCTGTCCCTATGAGCTCGAAAATTAACCTTCATATAGGAGGGACTGTTTTTGCAACGAGCAATTTGATGTCAAAACTTGCTCGGTTCAAGGGATTTACAAGACTTCTGACGTGCAGTTGAATGACCCGACAAGCTTATCATGCTCGAGTTCTATCAACGTCCTCAGTCAGTTCCCCAACCTTGCAACAAAACTTCTACTAAGTAGCTTTAGTGGAGCAAATCGTACGATTTTCAATCTCTGCAGAAGAACTGCACCGTCTGAAGTCCGATATTCTTGGCCCCAGAGCAAGGCCAATTGCATTTGTGTTCGGTCACGGCCTCTGGAGTGACCTCGATTTACCCAACACGCTGCGCTGGCTGGACACCATCGTTGAAGCCATTGTGCAGACAATTGGGGGCGGCTGGCCAAGTCTGTTTGTTACTCCCAATGCAAGTGGGAAACAGAAGCCCAATGAATGGATCGTGAGCCAAGGCAACAAAGCGCTGATGCTCTTTGAGGAAGCGGTTGGCTTTGAGGCCGCAATGAGAGGTGTGGAACATCTTGGAACATGGAATATGAGCATTCAAGCCAACAAGTATGACGGCGTTCACTTAGATATGAAGGGAAATCTGGTCAAGGCGATGATGATTATGAACTGGCTGAACATGATCGAGCAGTAGTGTAGATTCCAAGGAAACGACGGATATAAATATGAGGAGGGAGGCATGGTTCTGCGCCCGACATGTTCGATACTGAATAAGAATAGATGTGGACCATGCACCCACAACGCAGATGTGACGGTTTGAAGTCGAGCATACCTGAGAAGCACTAGAATGGCTGGATGTCGATGTAAACCTACCTAGGTAGGTATGTTATGGTGCTATGATGGCGCAATTTTCTTATCTTAGCGTGGACTGACTGTGTACTTTCGTATTCCGTATCGCTTCGGATTTGGCATCAAAACCCCCACCTCTGCCCTACCTACCCCTCCAAGATACTCTTCCAACCGGACAATAACTACCTTAGGTACAGTGCCTACCTCTAACTACAGACAAAGCTCAAAGGAGAGCACCAGAAATGTACCCTCCACAGTTGAGCGCCGCAGAGACGGAGCATCTTCTTTCGACCATCAAGGACTGGTCAATCGCCAATGGTTTGACAGTTCGACCACCGCCTTCTTTTGTCTCCCATGACTTGGATCCTCATGGAGTTCTGGCAACGACTGTGCCCGTCACTCTGTTCCCTAGCCCCTTTCCTCGACTTTGCTTTGAGCAAGCGAAGGCGATCCAGAGAACCTACAATCAGCTATATGCTTCAATTGCACAGGATGAAGAGTTCCTGAAAAGTATTGTACTCGAGTGAGTGGGCGTCTTTTGTGCTTTGCTTTTCTATTTCACACCTTCCTGTTTCTTATGTCTGGGATGCCACTTCTGACAAGTTGCAGGATACTCGAAGTTGATGAGTTTATTGCTGAACTTTGGCGAGTGCACCTCAAGGTCAAGGAAGAAGGCTACTCTCAGGTATGCCATGGCACCAACAAGAATTACCCACAAATGCTCATTGGTGTAGAAATTATCTCTGGGACTTTTCCGCTCTGATTATATGGTTCATCAAACTGAGCCAGACACGCCACCGACAATCAAACAAGTCGAGTTCAACACCATTGCGGCTTCATTTGGCGGGCTGTCCGCAAAAACCTCAAATCTACATAAGTGAGTCAGAGGCCCCAAAAGTTTCGGTTTCAGACTGTGGTCGTCCCCGGTAACTTTGGAGCTGATCATTAATAGGTATCTAGCGAGTGACTATACACTTCTTGAGAATGCCATTCCAAGGAATGAGTTGGATCTTCCGGAAAACAGAAGCACTCGATCGTTAGCCGCAGGTATGCGGGTAGCATTTGATGCATATGACAGCTCTGAATCCATCCATGACCGTTGCATTATTTTTATTGTCCAGACCCCAGAAAGAAATATCTCCGACCAAAGACATCTAGAGTACGAACTCAAACAAAACAACGTTCCCGTTTTCCGCCTGCCATTCTCTAAAGTTCTAGAATACACGTCGATCGCTGATACTGGGAAACGTCAGCTTCTCTATCGCTTGCCAAGCAATCCATCAAAGTTGTTCGAAGTCGCAGTGGTCTACTTCCGTGCAGGATACGGACCAGAAGACTACTACGATGATTCCGCCTGGAAAGCACGTCTCCAAATCGAACGATCAAATGCAATCAAGTGCCCTTCTATCTTGACCCAACTTGCCGGAGCAAAGAAAGTGCAGCAAGTTCTCGCAACACCTACCTCATCATCCGAGTCCTCGGTTCTCAAGCGCTTCATCGGAGCTAAGAGCACACCAGCTGAGATTGACGAGCTCGAGAAGACATTCACAAATATATTTCCTCTAGACAACACCCCTGCTGGCCTTGAAGCTCGAAACCTGGCTCAAGACCCCGAGAAATGTAAAGGCTACGTCTTGAAGCCACAACGGGAAGGCGGAGGCAACAACACTTATCGCTCTGCCATACCACCATTCTTGAAAGCACTTCCAGAGTCTCACTGGAAATCCTTTATCCTAATGGAAATAATTACACCACCACCCGTCCAGAACACAATCCTTCGGCATGGTGTAGTCGAGAAGGGAGGCGTCATCTGCGAGCTTGGCGTCTATGGAACGTGCCTGTGGAATCAAGAGACGAAGGAGGTCCTCTCAAATGAGGAAGCAGGATACCTCTTGAGAACCAAAGGTGACAAGTCAGAAGAGGGCGGCGTAGCAGCCGGATTCGGATCCATGGATTCGGTTCGATTGGTATGAAAGTGCCAAACTGATTCTCTGGGATACTGGAGTATGGTGTATCGATAAATGGACAAAAGCTGGCCCGTAACTAGAATCGATGCCCTGCGAACGATTGGATTCACATTGTGGCAAATTGCGAGCTTGCTCGCCATGTGGTGCTGATGCTGTGATTGCAACGCCTTAAATGTGGCTGTACTTTGCCAGTTCTCTGAGAACTTTTGTTGTATATTCGTTCTCCATCTTCGTCGCCTACACGGCGGATTTGGAGAAAGTACCCACCCGAGAAATCGAATTAAAGATATCCTCCACTTGTTAAATTTCAATATCAATTTTAATAGTGAGGATTGTGTTTTCACTTCTCTGACACGCCCAAGCACATAAGAAATATCGCGTAGTCACGTGTAGCCGGCGATAGACCGACGTTACGGGACAGGCCAGAAAAGCTTTCCGAGGCCCATCTACCGCAACTTCACTTCCAACCACCCATCATGTCCATGTTTAGGGCCAAAAAGCTCGATTTGGGCTGCTACCTCAATGTCAAGGTCCTCCGTGACCACACCAAACGGAAGGTCTTTGCTGAGTACGAGACAGAGAGGTATGGCGGCTCAATGGCTTCATTTCAAGTACCGCAACACTGTTGACTGACACCCTGCCTTTGACAGACAAGCACTCCGGTACATTATTCGAAACCTCAGCTTGCCCGCGCGAACACGCGCCCAGGCTCAACTCCAATTGACCTCGATGCACTGCTACACGCGCCCCACACAGATTCGCAACCGGTGTGTAGAAGGAGGAAAAGGGAGAGGTATACTGAGCGACTTCAAGATGTCAAGAGTACGTCTACGCCGGCACCGAAGCTTGTGTCTGACTCCTGTGTGCTGACGGTGAGTCTTTGATAGTATAATTTCCGAATGCACGCTCTCGAAGGCTCCATACCCGGTGTGAAGAAGGCCAGTTGGTAGAGCATGCATGTTATTGTTTCATGGGGCCAAGGAAGCATTATCTTGCTGGCGAGGAAGAATAATACATGTGAGATGAGAGGCGCTGCAATGGTTATCAAGCTCGTGGCCAGTGAACTGTACCAATACCGTGTGTAGGATATGGCGGCAAGATAGCTGGACGATTTAATGGAAATACCCCACCGAACTCTTGAATTGCCTTCGGACACTTAGCAAGCAAGGCGATGCTGAGGAGTGTTTGTGTTTGCAAGTGCTATGTATCATACGTTGGAAGCTTCAAATGTACCTGAATCTACACTGCTGCTGGGCTTGTCTCTGCCTGCACGTTGCCGGTGTTGCTGAAGCTGTCCAGCAAGAACGCAACCAAGCAAGCTGCTACATCTCTTTAGTCGAAAGCCAAAGGGCAACAGATTGATAGAATATAAGAATAAGTAGTAGGTAACCAAGGTACCCTTCGCCTTCCTCTTCCCTTTACCCTCCTAGGTTTGTGTGTACCTTCTTCCACATCCCATTCACCTTCCTCACCGAATCAATCGTCCTCAACACCACCATCTACAAACGCTCTTCCACCTGACTACACCACGCCCAACTCAACTTCTTCCCAACTTGGCAAAATTCACTACCTAATTGAGCGCATCGGCCTCAACTTCTTCATCTATAAAACCTCTTTCACCCGACTTCAATTCTTTTCAACAAACCACTCTTTCTCTACGAAACACAGCAGCTTCCAATTTCGACGAGCACATCCAAAGCAATATCACAACTGATCCCTTTCCAAATCACATCCAACACAACCTCATTCACCTTTCTCAACTTGACTCAACACCATCAACATGTTTCGTCGTCTTCCATCGGGCCTTCCCAAAGACCCCGTCTTTCCTACCAACCTCGAGGGCCTTGGGTAAGGAAACCATTGCATTACGATTCCAGCCTGCTCAGTCGACTAACATTCTCTGCAGCTACTTCATCAATGATAAGGATGAGATCCGCAGCATTGAAAACCCCAAGGCATACTTCAAGTTCTTCATCACCAGGAACGAGCGTCATAACGATATGCAGCGTGAATCGATGAATGGTAGGTCCCATCTGCGTCCACATCGTGCAAGGCTGATAATGGGCTATAGAAGCAATCCAAAACATCGTCTATGAGCGCCTTGAGAAGCTTGGTTTGGAGAAGATCCGACTCCCACTTGGTACGCCAGAGAACGAACCAAGCCTCCCCATCTTCGTTTCTTCCAACTTGAAGACAAAGCAGAGAATCGTCATTCTCTTCTACGAGCACAACAAAGAACTTGGCATCCTCGCCCACCGTGTGCTTGAAGGCAAGGGAGGCATCGACAAAGGATCGGTCGTCAATCTTGTAAAGTATATCCAGTCCAAGCCGACCTCCAAAGATAACCCTGATTCCCCCGGCATCATCCTCGCCAATCTGGGTCAGCTAAGATGGTTCCGAAGAGGCCGGAAGGCTCTCACGCAGACCTCATGGTTCGCAGTCCCTCAAAAGTCCGCCGTCGAGCCCACTGTTTCCTTTGATCCCCTCAAGAACACCATTCCCGGGAACAGAACCACAGATCAACACTGCAGCTACATCTTCAACACAGTTATCAGCGAGCTCGCTAAGCCGGCCGCAAAGCTCGATGTCATTGGAGTCTCGGAGGGCGCTATGGTGGTATCTGCTTTTCTCAATGACAAGTCCAATTGGGAGAACCTTGGTGGACGCATCTCTGCTTTTGCCGGAGTTGCCACTTACTTTCACGCAAATGACCTTGCTCACGAAGAGTTTTCGGATTGGCTACAGAAGGTCCAGTATCCCTTCTCCTCCTCTTACGCTCTTGCTGACTTGGAATTCTAGCGGGGACGAGCATATGTGGTTTCTGAAGACCCTTGTGGGGCTTTCATTGCTGGACCTGAGGGCCGCAAGTCCTTTCCAGCTCATGGATGTCCCGTTTTCAGCCTCGGAGAACCATACTACACCGAGGTCATGCTCCCAAAAGGCTATCGAGTAATCATTGACTGGTTCCAAGAGGTTGCCAATGATCCAGAGTATGAAAATCCTGGCTTCCAGAGATTCGGGGATGACAGTGACGACGAAACACCAGATATGCAAATCGAAACTGGTCAATTCGAAGTGGTCAACGAGAATAACTGAGAGGTGTTCACGGATGGAGATGAGATCTGACGGATCATGGGATTCATGGTTTTGAAGTTTTGCTGATCATTTCTCGTCCTCGTTTCCACATACATATACATAGCGGTATTTTATGCTACTGCCACGATTTTAGTTACTGAAGCAATTCTAATTACTAAGTCAATTCCGGTTACTAAACTATTCCCAATCACTCAACTATTTCTAGTTCATATTTGCGATTTACGTCACGTGAAATTCTGCCCCTCTTGTGTCACTGAGTCCGTTCAGTGATTGAGATTCCAGTTCGCGCACCCCTCCTCCTCTCGTCCCACCACCGACCACGACCACGACTGTACCATCACCACTGCCACCACAACGTCGCCATAGTCAACATACACCTACGCACATCTAGTTACCGTCAGCAACATGCCACAACCTCAACCGCCTCTCACTTATGAGGCGTCCGCAACCACGACTCACCACCAAGTCACCGAGACCCTTCCCGAAGAGGTAGTCCAGTGTTTACAAAATGCAAGATTCGTAAGGGATCCTTTGCATTGCTCCAGGTTGGCGTCGATATCTGCATTGTCGTGGCTGACTTGCTGCCCAGCTTCACCTCGCAACATGCACCGATCGATTCCCTCATGTCGCCCTCATGAACTACACCTACGTCCCTAGCTCCCCCTACACCCCCTCCCCTACCATCGTAATGACGACCAATCCCTCCTCCAAGAAAACACAGAACCTGATATCTAATCCCAACGTCTCCCTCCTGGTCCACGACTGGGTCTCTCATCGCCCACCAACCACCAACGCCCGGCGCATGTCCACTGACCGTACCGGCTCTCCTCCCCCAGAAGTTCGAAACTCGAGCTTAGCATCGTTGTTGGCCAATCTGAATACCAGTGCTCTGAGTAGTATCAGTGCTACGATCAACGGCGAGGCCAGGCTAGTAGACCAAGGAACGGATGAGGAGAAGTTCTTTCGGGAAATTCATCTGGAGAATAACACCTTTGGGGAGGGCGAGGATGGTGGGGATCGATGGGATGCTTTGGGAAATGCAGCACCGGATGGAGGAAGAGGTACTTTTATTGAGGGTGAGGAAGTACGGGTTGTTGTGGTGAGGATTAGGGATGCAAGAGTCTCGGATTGGAAGGGCGCTGTCAGAGACTGGAGATTGAGCGAAGGAGGAGAATCGAATTCCGCACAACATGGAGGGCTAGTCAATGGGGTTGCTTGATCACAATAAGGATATTAGTTCCGTGTATGGGCTTCTTATACGGGAGACTTATAAAGGCTGGCAAACGGTTCATGGCGAAAACATCATTTTAGTGGTTGGATTTTGCAAGGAAAGCAAAGTTCTGCCGTGATCTCAGGATCTGAGTTCATATTCATCTCGTACAGGGCAAACGACTTGAATCCAATAGGTAGCATTGCTTGATATCATGGTCATTCGCAACCGTTCCAGATCGTTCTGTGTTCGAGTAACTAGTCAGAGGGAAGTTACACCTCGCTGCATCTGACTATCACATGTTCGACAATAAAGTCTGCTACATACACTTTCAAACTCCGAGGCAGCTGTTACAGAAGTTCCTTGGGCGTAAATTTCTTGACCTCAACGGATTGGTGATTACAAAAATAGTCTTTGGCTTTCAGTCTCGAGATGTAATGTTGAGATATCAGTGTGTATAGATGTCCACTCCCAGCCGAGTCGTGATACAAAGATTCTATTTGATAATCACCACTTCCCTAGCAATATAAAATCCGTTCCGGCCATCTCATCCAGCAAGCCTATTATCTTTCTTTAATTTCACAATACTTTTCAGTCTGCAATACTACAGCCCATATGCTAGTCAAAAGTCTCCAGAACATTGTACCACGCAGGAGTCGAGTGATAGTTAATGGCAGAGAAACAAGGATCAACTCAAGTACTATACTCAATTTCCACAACTGCGTTTTACTAGAAACACTCTTTAGAGCTACCGTACCATAGCAGAGAGCAAAGTCAGTAGGTGTTGAAGCTAGAGAGTTCCGCTCTAGCGCACTGTGCACAAGCCTTAACTCTATTACTCACCTCAAGCCTATGTCTGGAGTAGTTTTGGTGGGCTTAGCCTGGTCGCTTACACTTTACGCGAAATACATCTAGGCCGAGTCCGGTCATCTGTCCACTTGTTTCATTGTCGCCATCACTTGAAATAATAGTTAGGTAAAATAATTTCATGCAAAAATTCAAGTCGCACGTAATCGCTGGGTTTCAAGCAAGGCTTTAGTTAACAACTTATACACAGGCACAGACTTGCAGCTTGTTCTTCATCTCATTTCAAAAGCTTTTTACGATCACTTTCAACTCTTTTAAGCTTGTAATTTGATCAAATACGCCCTTTGTATAACTATTAGAAGACTATGTAGGCTTCATCAAGGTCGCTGTCGAATCAAGATAGCCTAGGATTAACTAGATGCTAGTTATTTAGTATCTCGCTTAACTTTTGAAAGGGCCTGCTCAGTATGTAGTACAGTGCAAAAGGGCATAAAGAAAGTGTAGATGGACAGTTTCAGTAGGAAATATATTGAAAATTGAGGTAATGAGAGCACATTGAAAAATGCAACATAATGGAACGCAGATGCACCGTTCACAACATTGCTACACATAGCAATAAACACCAATGTCTGCAAAGATATCTACCTCAAGCCTCTATGCATGACTTTTTGTTTGTTACAAAGCGATACTTGCTTTTAGGTTCAATAAAACTACTCAGAACAGCCAAGGGTTCATTACTAGGCTGGTCTTTCTCAACTTTGTTGGCCGTAGTTAACAAGACACATCCTTCACATCTCGCATATTGCCGTCGCTTAGCCTGCAGGAAAATGGAAACTTTGTAAGCAGAGGGACATGCTCTCATCGTCAAGATTATTCAACTGTAATGGGTATATACCCCAGCGAAAGTGAAGTTTTCTACAACAGCTCAATGCAGCGGAGATACATACTAAGTAGCTCGGCTAATCCCTCAATAAATTCAAAAGACCATGAACCGCGCTCAGTGCCATCCCCGTCGCTAGATAATGGTCTAAGAGCGAATGAGAGTCCTCGAAGTCAGATAAGTGCCTTCAAGGGCAGTTATCTCAGCTCGCTTCCGGATAGCGCGTCGCATAAAGCCATTGACTTGACTTCGCTCTCTCAACTCCAACCTTTCCATCCCACAAACTTCCACCACGCTCTTTTACCCGCAACCTGCACCTTTCATCCTTGACAGCAACAACGTCGAGATAACTCCTTTCTTCTTTGAACCCCGTCTTTTCATCCCCTGTGACTCGGGCAACAAGCATAGACTCCAACTCTCTTCTTCGAAGACTCGGTGTCTCCGTTTGTGCGCCCAACGCAGAATTCCGGCAACCCAAGATCGCGTCCACTCGCGCAGCACTGCTCAAGGTCTCGAGAACAATAGTAAAGATCTTCCAAGGTACAAATAATTCCTTCTCACTTCTCAGAGACTTGGAACTGACACACTGCTTCAGAGGTCTTTGCCTCAAGCCGTCAAAGTCGCACCAAGGCACGCTTCCAGTTGTGTCGGCTAATTTGCTGACGTGTAGCCACCTTGTACGAGAGACCACGCAGGTAAGTTCACTTCCCATCACGTATATCAGCATTGCAGACTAACACACGTTCAAAGGAGACTCAGTGACGTGCTTCAACAAACGTCGAAGTCTTTTCATCCGCTTTCTCTTCCCTGATACAGTCCTTACCTTCGAGACTTTGTCTAAGTCCTCCCCATTTCCTCTTCTTGTCTTTACCTTTCAAAAAAGTATTCGCTTTCCTCCAACACAGTCGTTACCGCCAAATCTTTCCCCAAAGTCCTTCCTGTCATTACCTTGAAGAAAGCGCTTTATCTGCGCAACACTGTCGCTACTGTAAACCACTTTTTCTCTGTCTTCACAAGTTCGCTGCTCTCTGCCAGCGTTGTTGGTAAGTTCGCCAAAATCATCACCATCATTTCAGACTCAGATCTTCCTCTCAATGACAAGCGGCTAATCCTGGTTTCTCTTCAGTTGTTTCTGGTTCTTCGGTTGTCATACTGCGTCCTCTTTTCAGAGGAAACCCCAACTTCGCTGGACATATCTTAATCCCGAGTTTCTCAGTGAATTCTGGTTCTTCAAGCCTACCAAGAATTTTGTGCGTCATCAGAACGAGCGAGAGCCATTTAATACAGTGCACTGGAGCAGCTTGACACAAAGGACCATCGGTAACCATGGAAACCCCTAACCTCATTGCTGGAAATGCTGTTATGCACAGTTGGGCCACGTATACAGGTTACGTGCGGTATGAAGAGCCCGAGGATACAGAATTGACTCGAAAAGAGATCGAATTCCTGTCTGGCGAAGATACCGGACCAATTGGTTTCAACCATCGACATTTTACCAACGGCAAATACGTCCACCCGTGTCCCATCGCCGGCTGCGTAAGTTCCTTCCAAGCTTTGCAGAATCCAAAATCTTGCTGACTGATTTTGTAGCCTGATCATCACCCAACAGAGCCTCTTCAGATGTATAAGAGATTTGCCAGACTGCCCTTCGTCATTGATGATCCCTTTTTCAAGGCGTGCCCTCCAAAGTCTGCCTCCACCGCTACCGTCATTGAATGGGTAAAGACCCTGTATGAGTTCCAGCACCGCACGACCGTTTTTGAGGACATTGGCAATGTGGACGCTGTCGACTTCCTTGCTCTCGACGGACGTCGTCTTCGCTATTATACAAACTCGGGTAAGAGTTGTTATCTGCAAACCCACCTTCTGAACCGTGGCTTTTCTGAGCATGGAGCTGAGTATGTTGCAACGATCTTGATCAAGGCTTCAATAGTAAGTGCATGGTGTCCTGAAGTTCCCATTGGCCATTTCAATACTAATTATTGCTGCTTTAGGAAACTCACGGAAACGGTCTCTTTTTCATGATGCGCAATGCCATTGGCGATATTCCCAGCTTCCGCTGGGTCAAGCCATAATAAGGCAATCCAATTCCAAACGTCTTGGTGAGCTTCTGAGAAACTGTACAGAGCACCACAAAAGCTGCGAGGGAGCTATTCAAGTCCGTTCTTCCTGCAGTCGATTCAGAGCTCACCATCATCTTGCTTTTGTCCTGAACCACGATTTTTTCTCGGTTCTTGGGCTCGAGCATCATTCAATAATTCCCGCATTGCACGAAAACTGTACAAGAATGCTGGAGATTAGGAAAGTGTGCGAGTGTTTCATACCAAAACCCCTTTTACTCGTGGAGAGTTTATTACCTTTCTTCTTTTGTTTCGAACACCATATTCTCGACTACTGTACTGTTTCCAAGACGCCTCAGCTTTTTCTCTGGAACACACGGGGGGACTCTTCAAGGACACCGCACCAGACTGGCCTCTTTCCGAACGCCTTTCTTTCAACGACTCCAACTTCATTTTCTTCTGTGTACGAGTCTTCGTCTTCAAGTGGTTCACTGGATGCCGCTTCTCCTTTCTACAATGTATTGCGTAAGATCGCTGGAGGGCCATATGGAAAGTTGGGCGATATCAAAAAGTCTTTTTTTCGGCGACAATAATTTGCTTTTTTTTATTGACTACGGTCCTCGATCTGTTGATTGTTCTCCGGAAGTCATATTCTTTTCCCGTTTACAATGTACGGCGTATAATTGCTGGGAGAGCATCAGTTGTGAATTCATATCAAGAGCCTTCTTTTCCGTGGTGGATCTCCACTCCATTTCTTTCATCAGGTACCATATTCAGTATTCCTTTTGTTCTCAGCCAAGTAACTTCCGCCTAGATGAACAAGCTTGGTTGAGGGACAGCGTGCACTAATTCTACACATCGAGCACTGTACTGGCTTGATTTCGCGGTACTATTGGAGGCATAGCTGATGTATGTTAGAGTAATAGAATGAAAGTTTAACTGTAAAGACGTCCTGTAGCCTTGTGATGAAGATGATAGAAGTATGCCTTTACACTTGCACGTAGCACGTTGCTTTGAAACCACCATCCCTCATCAAGCTTCAAAAAAACTTCTCCAGCTCGGCGAACTTATTGAAAATCAGAAGTGTTAGTTGCTTAACATGCTCAAACCGCTGGAATCGATCTTTTGCGAGTTCGCTACACCTTGTCCCTTTGCTCGTGGATTTATGATACGAGATCACGCTTACTCCTCGTCGCTCCCACGCTATGGAAGATATACAAAGCAACCTATCTTGCATCCAGTTATTAATTTGATCTTAGTAATTAAGTGAGACTGATCTCTTTCCTTTTTTTTAGCTTGTGATACATGGAGAATCCACCTTGGGAGTTTCCTGGACCTCACTTACTCTACCGTAGTTTTGCGACTCCATAGGTAGTATGGTCAAAGCACAGGGTGCCTACCCACCCACCACGCAGGAAGATAGAATGAACTCTCGACGTCGGCTGTTTGAATCACGTTGCAAGTCTTTTCCCACCACTGTTGAAGCACTCATATTCATGATCCATTCGGTGACTTGGTCACAGCTTCAACTCGGGTCCAGAGCGGCTTCGATGTTTTGAGTTGACTTGCGGTTCATTTGCAGTGCAACTAACTGGGACCTTTATATCGGTGGTGGACTAGTCAGGGCATTGGAATGAGGAAGTTGGAAATTGAAGCAATGCAATTTGCTATTCGTCGAAAAGATCGCAGCTACCCTCAAACGAGGACGACAGTTCTCATAGCAGAGTGTCCCCCCACAATGGCCGCTTGAACTGAAGAATTCGGCCATCTACAGAATCAAAAACTTCTTTATATTATAACAACATCTAATGCAATACTACATGGGACCTTTGCAAATGATAGATCCCTAAAACGCCTGCTTCCCATAATATGTGCATTGAAAGAATTCGAATCGAAGGGGAATCATAAAAACATTGTCGAAATCCGCCGCCGGAGATGCTGCAATCCTATGCAACGCCGAAGATGGGAATTGACTCGAAAGAAAGTATGCTACGGGAACGGGTAGCGGTCGAACGAAAGCGCCAGAACTGGGTCCAGATGTCCAGAGAATGCCTCCTCCAAAATCCCTCAATCCTCGGAAGGGTAGCCTCAATGGCGGAGCAATAGGTAGCTCGTAGCCAGCGAAAGTGTAAATAAGCAGCAACCGCAACGCCGATGGCAAGTAGATCCATCAAACCACCCCTTCGTGCTTCCGGCAATTACATGATCTGGCACTTTCCATCCTCCTTCCCACCGTTCGGCTTCACACTCAACGCGACTCTGGCTGTCTCTGTGAAAGCTTCATTGACACCCCGATTCCTCATGGCTGAGCACTCCAGATATCTCGCCGCTCCAATCTTCTTTGCAATATCTAAGCCCTGATTGTAGGTGATCATCGGTTTCTTCTCTCGCGGTGCCTCGCCCTCGGCAGCCTCCTCGGCATCTTGTTCCCGCAAGTCGCATTTGAGTGCGACGAGAACCAGCTTCACGCCCTGGCAGTTCTCAGCGATCTCCCCAACCCATTTTGATTCGACGTTCTCGAGAGAGTCTTTGGAGTCGACGCTGAAGCAGAGCATTATCGCATGTGTATCATCGTAGGAGAGGGAGCGGAGGCGATCGAATTCTTCTTGACCGGCTGTATCCCAGAGGGAAAGTTCGATATGGACATTGTCGACAAAGATGTCTGAGCAAGGTAGCAATCAGCAAATGCTCCTTCCGGGATATATGTGCAATTGCCGCTGCATGTACATACCGTGCACATAGTTCTCGAATACTGTTGGTTCATAGACCGTAGGGAAATAACTATGCGAAGACGCTCAGCCTCAGCACACGCACACTGTCCCTCTCTAATTGGGGGAAACTGTAGTACATACCCTCTGGTGAAGACGTTCAGTAGAGATGTTTTGCCGCAAGCACCATCGCCTCTATCACATTGTCCTCGTCAGTTCTCGGGATCTGGGATGCGACAAGGCTTCGCGCATTATGTTCGAAGTACAGCATGCCATGTTTGTATTGGATGGACGTACAGCAACACCAACTTCCTCTGCGTCGTCTTGTTCCCTCCAAGTCCGCACGGCATGTCGTTGAATTTTGATCGAAAACCGGGCAGGCCAGAATGTTGATGGGAGTTGGATGAATTGATGGAAGTTCTCCGGAACTGGCGCGATGGACAATAATGTTGGATGCAGGGCAGGATCTTGCTGGGTGGTGGTGCTGGTGGACGATGGCAAAGCGAGTCGAGTCAAGGGGTGCCCTGGAAAGATATTGTTGGTACGGCTACTACCTAGTATTACTGTATCAAGAAGTCCAGATGACGCTGAAGTCAGCAAAGCCTCCGAGACCAAGTCAATAATAAATAATTTGGCAATAATAGTAGGTAGGTAGGCAGGTACTGTAGTTAACACTTCCAAGCCCACGCAGTACAGAACAAAGGTCGAGGCAAGTGAAGGCGCAGGGGGAGGCGCAAATTAATATGCCCGGCTCCGAGATTGTTCACTCCAGTCGGTCGTTAGTGGTGGTATGAGCTCAGGAACAATGTATCGCGTTGATGCTCCAAAGCGTCTAATAAGGCAAGGAGCTGGAGGGAGGCAACTGGAAAAGTAGCGCGGGATCGGGCGAGAGGCCAGGAATAGCTGATGCTGTCTCGGTGGCGTGGTGGCTCCGCGATGGATGGGCTCGATGGGGTGGAAACTATCGCCATCGTCTGCGACTAGAGCTTTGCCTGGGCTCTTGGAGGTGCTGCTGCTACTTTGGCTACTCGAATCTAGCAAATTATCAATCCCATGACAAGGAAGCGACAATTCCATAATCAGACCGGTCAGGTCGCACTGCCCACATGGCTTCTTATGTATATGAAGTGTGATGGGTAGGCAATGACAATTACAGCTGCTACATCCTGCTCGTACTATGCTATGCTATGCTTTGTCCTGTACGAGACCGGAAGAGGGGAAGAGCTGGTCATGGGTTGTGGCTGGAACCAAACTGGCTCATACAGCACAGCCAGTCCTCCCTCCTCCACACATGCAGGCGTCGTGCATGATCTACGCATGGAGAGGGAGCTCGACACCTTGGCGGCTGTTAAAATCCCCAGATATCGGGTCCTCCGCAGTACTCCAAGCTACTCAATCGTTACCCCGTCTGGCAGAAGGTCTCTCACGCAGTGTTCTAGCAAGTCAAAATGTGAAAATCCGCCATTGCATCCTGTGATGTAGCATACCTACACAGAACAAACATACATCGGGCACAGAACTTTGTGCTGCTCTTAGAAGTCTTTTCGTTCGTAACGCCATGAATCATTCATCTATTCATCCTCCTTCTGGAACCCTTGCCTTCCCCTTCCAATTCGGTCAGCAAGACCCATATCTCCCGCCTTCCGATGTAGCCCGTTGATGAAGTCCCCTTTATCGCCGTACTTGGAAGACTTAGCTCTGGCCTGATCCTCCGCCTCTCGCTGTGCCTTCTCCTGCTCTGCAAGAGCTGCAAGACGCTTCTCACGGTCCACATCCAAACTTGAGGCATCCTGCTGCATGGCTGCCAGTTTCCGCTGCCGTTCGGCCTCTCGGTTCTCTGTGCACTGCTGCTGCTGCTGTGGACGATCATTCCTATAGCCTCCGTTTCGACGATCCTCATATGTCTCCTCTCTTCTGTCGGGATATGATTTGCGTCTATTTGGTGACCTCCGTCGTCGTTCTGGTGAGGGCGTCCTCGAGCCGGATGAGTAGGACCTTCTCCTGTGATTCTCCTTTCTTTCAGAACCCCTTCTCCTCCGATCCTCTGGCGAGGCTGACCTAGGGCGTCTGTCCTTGTCTCTTGTAAAACTGTCTCGTCTCGACACAGGGGAAGGCGATCTTGAATAGGAATCCTCACGACGTCTTCGATGCTCTGACCTGCTGGTCCGGTGCCTATTTTCTTCATCATCTCTTCGCCTTCGCTTATGCCTTCTCTCGTCGTCTGAATCCTCACGGTGCCTGTGATGATGTCTTCGATGCTTCTTCTCCTTCTTTGCTTTCGGTTCTTCAGAACCACCGGCGATCGCTAGGAGTTGCCGCCTCTTGATAGGGTCGTTCATCATAGCTTCGTACGCAGCTTGCTCCTGCCGCTTGATAGCTAGCATCGGGTCTTCACGAACCTTAGCCGCAGTATCTCGAAGAGTATTCGCATGCTGCAAGGCCATAAAGCTGTCCTCAGCCGCCTGTTTTTCAAGCTTCTTGTGTTCTGTGCCCTTGATCAAGCCATCAATACGTCTCTTGCCCAGAAGATATCCTTCCATCTCCTCGGTAGTGCCTGCTTGACCACTCGAAGGTCCTTGATACATCCAATCCACCCGATCAACGCGCTTTCGACTGCCCGCTGCCTCGAGTTTCTGTTGGATCTCTTCCTTCGCCCTCTCTTCCTTCAGCTCCTTGATTCTCTGCTCTGTTCGTTTGCGCTCATCCAAGGCTTTCTTCTCTTCCTCCCACACCCGCCTCTGGTTGCTCATGAGCACGGGATGCCATGACTTCTTCAGATTTAGATCACCACCCATTTTGGCGTTATGACTGTCCTGCGACCACCAGGTTGTTTGGTCGTTATTGCGACAAGCCTTGAAGGAGCGATCCCCTTGCTGAAGCGACGATCGATCACCCTGATGTTACCACTGGGTCTGGTGAACAGACTGGAACTGAATTCAAGCACTGTAGATGGTTTGCAGGCGTAGGACCAAATCGTGGCCTAAGGTTGTTTCTGTGCGGATGGCATCAGGCTCTGAATATGAATGACAAGGCCGGCGGCGGCGACTTCAAAAGAGATGGCGGGGAGGGGCGGGGAGGAGCGGGGCGGAGACTCTAACGGATTTAAGCTTAGCGCTGTACTTTAACCGTCTACAGCCTCACGTAGGCAAACGCAGCCTTGGACCTCAGCTTATTAACCTCGTCGTTTTTCTAAACAACCTTCATCACCAAGTAACTTGCGCAGATTTGTAGAGCTGCACCCCAAACATCCAACAAATCAAGTTATCACTCGTGCTATCAGCCATCGCCAACATGTCTGATGATGGGGACTTTATGCAAGATTCCGATCAGGATGGGTAAGTCAAGCTTGAAGCTTCATCGCCCCGCGCGCGCTAATGACTTCAGATATGACTTTGAGTACGAGGAAGATGACGACGAGGAGGGTGGCGATGTCGACATCGAAAACAAATACTACAATGCCAAACAAATGAAGGCGTCAGATCCGGAAGATGCAATTGTGGAATTTTTGGGTGTACCAGCGTTGGAGCAGGAGAAGGGCGATTGGGGATTCAAAGGCCTCAAGCAAGCCATTAAGCTAGAGTACAAAATGGGTCAATATGACAAGGTAGGCTGGCTACGTACCCATAACTTTCTTCCATCTCTGATCGTACGTCTAGGCTGTGGAGCATTATGCAGAACTCCTTACATATGTCAAATCAGCCGTCACACGAAACTATTCCGAAAAGTCCATCAATAATATTCTTGATTACATAGAGAAGGGCTCCGAAGATCCCAACGCTGCTCACTGCATGGAAGCATTCTACTCACAAACCCTACAATCATTTCAGAGTACCAACAACGAACGTCTATGGCTAAAGACGAATATTAAGCTTGCGAAGCTCCATCTTGATCGCAAAGAGTATAGCTCTGTGGTGAAAAAGCTGCGCGAACTTCACGCGGCCTGTCAGCGAGAAGATGGCTCTGAGGATCCCAGCAAAGCCACCTACTCTCTGGAAATATATGCACTGGAAATTCAGATGTATGCGGACACGAAGAATAACAAGCAATTGAAGAGGCTATATCAGCGAGCACTGCTGGTCAAGTCTGCCGTCCCACATCCAAAGATCCAGGGCATTATACGGGAATGCGGAGGGAAGATGCACATGAGTGAGGAGAACTGGAAGGATGCCTATTTTGATTTCTTCGACGCTTTCAAGAACTATGACGAAGCGGGCTCGTTACAGCGGATACAAGTTCTTAAGTACCTGGTTCTCGTAACGATGCTGATGAAGTCGGATATCAATCCATTCGATTCTCAGGAGACGAAGCCTTACAAGAACGATCCCCGGATCTCGTCCATGACGGACCTTGTCGATGCATACCAGAGAGATGACATCCACAGATATGAGGCTGTGCTGAAAAATAATCCAGACTTAATGTCGGACACCTTTATCGCCGAGAACATCGATGAAGTGACAAGAAACATGAGAACCAAGGCTGTGCTCAAGCTCATCTCTCCGTACACTCGATTTAACCTCGCCTTTATTGGTAAGCAACTCAAGATCCCCGTATCAGAAGTCCAAGACATATTGGGCTTTTTGATCGTGGACAAGAAGGTGAAAGGCAAGATCAACCAACAGGATGGCACGGTCGATATTGAGGATAGCAGCGATGCCGAGCGACTCAAAGCAATGCAAGACTGGACCACCGCGATCGGATCACTTTACAAAACCGTATTCTCAGATGCAGAAGGATTCAGGATGCCTGAGGTGTCTCAGATAGGCGACGAAAAAGATCTGGGTATGTTTGCACCTAATTCGCAGAATCTCCGCGATGGGGGCGGCGGCAGACATGCTGCCAAGGGTGGCGGCAAAGGCCGAGGGAAGAAAGGCTTCTTTGGGTTCTAAAATGGCATACTACTGTGGAATTGGTGCGATTGTACTCCGTATGGCTGACTTTCTGGTCACACGTAACATCACACAACGACACATACCCATACGTAAGGGCGATCTGGGGTTGGTGTGTTCAGTGCAGAGAGGCCGACGCATACTTGCATCAGAGGGGATGGAGTGGATTGGAGTTCGGGCACGCTGCCATACTGTAGGAATAGGCAGCAGGTGAGCGAACATGACGGCAGACACCAATAGCTACTGCTGCAAGGCAGGATTGACATGACTGGGAGGTGCAGAGGCTACATCAAGCCGTTCCAGTTGCTACTCGGCCTTGCGAATCAATTCAGTAGCAAATCAATATACCGAGTGTATTATGCACCTTTCTCTCTCTCTCTCTCTCTCTCTCTCTCTCTGTCTGCGTGTGGACCCTGGGTGAGGTAGGATGGCTCCTGTGCGGTACCTACTGTTTTGGCTCACGGGGCCGCTTGCTGAAGAACTGCTGGCCCGACCCCCCGATGAAAAGGAGACAGCCTACAGGACACACAGCCTGTCAAGTGCCGTACAGTGTGCGATGGCAAGTCGATCCACCAGGCCTTCAGCCGATTTATTGATTTGCCATGGCGGACACTGTGGCGAGGGCCAACGACTGGCAGACCCGTGCTACCAAATCACATCAACGATCTGCCTCTGCTGCACGTCCTATTTGCGAGCACGCAAGCACACAGGCGAGCAGGTAGGCTTCTCGGGCCGGTCAATGTAACCCCCCTATTCCCGAAGGTCCGGCCAATGACCAGCGAACGGCCACGGTCTGTGTGGTGAGGGTGTCAGTCGTGCATCTCCTGGTACCCTTCAATCGGGCGCCTTCTGGATTCCGCCGTCCCCCTCCACGCTGCCCTCCCTATTCCCGGGCAGCAGCCACCACGGGCGACGAGTCTTGACACATTCCATTTTGCGTGGGAGCGGAGTCCCGTACGTGGGTGTTTGGCGTGTACAGTACGTGTGTGAGACCGAAATGGCGACGAGGTGGTACCGTCGTCATCGTCAACAGACAGGACGGATCTGCAGCCACCCGCTGATTCCGCGTGACTGTCGCGTCCATCTCGCATCACGTCCATCACTGAAAGCATCGAATTGTCCCATCTGGAGGTGTCTTTCTCCGGCCGCTCGCCATTCATTATTCCCATCACAGCCGAGTAGCGTGATTGATTCGCGGTCCCACGCGCAACAGGAGAGCGACAATGAGACATTGAAACGATAGCTGCGCGAGGTACCTCCATAAGGTGAGCAGGGTGAGCAGGGTGGGACGGAGACGTCCAATGATCTCGACCACAATATCACTTGGTCAAGATTCCTGTGGAATGGACAGTGGTTGTGGAGTGCCCGGTGAGTATTTCTGGGCTGCAGAGATGTGATACATGGCGCCGACGTGCATATCAGTTTTTGGAATTGTTGTGTGTTTTTTTTTGGTTTTTTTTTTTCAACACGCAAACGCCGTTGCCGCGCGGTACGGTAGGGGGGGGGGTCTTGTCTTGGTTGTTGAATGTTGGGCGGTGGATGGCGGGCGTGGTTCTGCAAGAAAAGTAGAGGGACATACCATCACGTACCTCCTGTTGGTTGTAGAGAATGCGTCCATGCTGCTGCTGCTACTGCTGCTGCTGCTGCTACTACTGCTACTGCTGCTACTACTACTGCTACTGCTGCTACTACTACTACTACTACTACTACTACTGCGACTGGACGTGGAAGTACAGTAATGTCCTGTCATGATGTACGTTGGACCATATTCCAATATTCCATACCGACTTACCGCACTGCCACCCTGCCACGGCGCACGGGCGTTGTGCATCTGCCCTATCATGCTGCATTCTTGGATTTCCTGCAGCGGGGGACCGGCCGGTACATCCCTGGACGGGCCTGTCTCCAGTGTCTCCATACTGGACTGCCTATCAGGCCGGGGTCCAGCGGGAGGAGGCTGTCTGTTTTGTTCATACACCTGCACTGGATGAATGCGATGTGCCCTTTGCTCTCTTTGCCCTTGGCCTGATCAGAGTCTTGTCTGGCCCTGCAATGCAATGCAATGCGCAATTCCTCATCGACTTGACGAGATCCATCTTGGACTGGGCTGGGGCCGGGCATGGCTGTTTCCAATATCAGAAAGGGCGTCCCCCGTCGAATCACGGGCAGAGATGGATCTAGAAGCATCACATCACACCCCGTCGCATGCGCAGCTTGGGAATGTTGGACCAGGGAGAAACAGGCGTGCGACGCTCTGCTCTCTGCTGTTGGGGCGCCAATGGAACTGGTCGGTATTACAAAGGCACTCTGCTGCTATGGGGCTCTCGGCCTACAGTGCGGTTCGGTTCGTCCTTTGGAAGGCCGTGGACGTGATAGGGACGAAAGGGCATCATGATACGTGATGCTTGCCTGTTTCCCGAGTGGCCGAGGCAGCGAATGGCAACTTGATGGGCCCAGATGAGTACATATACGGACCGCAGGCAGGCCAGCAAGACACGGGACGTATCGCTACCTGACGAGGACGTCGAATACACACCCACTTGACACCAGTCAAGAGTCACGATACGAGTGGCAGGAAGCACCGTACCGCTACGTCCTTCGTACCGGTACTGCGAGCTGTACGGATGGGAGGTGGTCGGAGGGAGGAGGTACTGGGTGTGGTGTACGAGGGAGGACGTGGGGCTGGCGGGGCCTGGGCCTGGGCTAGGGCTACTACAGTACAGTACAGTGCAGTACAGTACAGTACGGTACGGTACGGTATGGGCGGCCTGCTGCGTGGACGGAGGAAGTGCGGAAAGTGCTCATGGTGGTCTTGCACGGAGGTACTGTCGTCGCCTGGGAAGCTGTGCGCGCGCTGATTGGCCGGCACCTGCTGACTGTGACGGCGCGAGGAGCAGCACGAGGAGCTTGGACCGATGAAGAAAGAGGGGCACGGGGCACGGGGAACGTGGTAGGGGAGGGGACGTAGGCTGAGTACAGGGGAACGTGGTAGGAGAGGGGACGTAGGCTGAGTACAGGACAGGACAGACAGGACTGACAGGACTGACAGGACTGTCCGTCCTGTGTACTTGCGTGCTTTGTCCTGCATCACGGGCCAACATATCTATCTATACCTGCGCCCTCCTCTGGCGGGTGTCTGTCTCTGCGATGCGCCCGTAACCTCACCCACGTCGCGTCTGTCTTGTTCCATCTCCCTCTGTCCTTGTATGTATTATCATCATCTACCGACCTCCCTGATCGCGCCCAACCGATGTACCACCGTATGTGTATTATCTACCTACCTGCCTGCCTGATCCCTCTCTGGACGTAATCCCTACCTCACCATACATCCATCTCTGCCATTTGCACTTGCACTTGCTCGCGACCGCTTTCGATGCACGCTGATTGGCTTTCGCCGCTCTTTTCTTCCACCACCGTTGCACCAAGACTTTAACGGGCAGGGCAGACGAGACGCCAGCAGCCTGCAGACAGACCACGGCGAGAGGACGAGAGCAGCACCGACGTCGCTGCCCAGACCTACGATCCCCATACCATCGAGACCTGCCAGTCCACCGTCGACCTTCGTCCTCCTTCCGCCTCCTCCTTTCGACTCCTCAACCCTCTCTGCACCGCACCGCAACGCATCGCAGCAGCCAGCGTGGCGCTCTCAGCTCCTGCTCTTGCCGTCGTTTCCTTACTACAGCCACCTCGTCGACGGCTACGGATACGGCTATGTTCCAGCCACAGCCAACTCCCTACTCCTCCTTCTCAGCGTATGGCATAGGCCCAGGACTCTCCGACTTCACTTTCCCCTCGACGACGACGACGACGACGAGCAGCCGGGGCAGTGGTGGTGGAAGCGGTGCGGCTTCCGGCGCAGGAGCAGCAGCAGGCGCGGGCGCCGGACGGGGGCCAGCCTTACTTCTCGACAACAGCGGCCCAACTCTCTTTCGCGATCCCATCTTCAGCCCGGTCCCAACGTCGTCCGCAGCCAACACGGCGCCCTTCCGCACCTCGACACAACCGCCATTCAAGATGGATGCACACACGGCGGGCGATCTGGAGCAGCAGGAGGAGCTGGCTCGCAGCTTTCAACCGGACCTGAAGGTATGCTATGCACATGTGCCCCGGTCTGCGAGCCGCGAGACACCATTGCTCACACAACCAATGTAGGGTCCGCTGGTGGGTGAGAAGAAGAGCAGTCTGGCCATCACCGAGGAGTATGCCAAGGCGGATCCCATCTACGTTGCCAAAACCGCGGTGAGTCCATCTGGGGACCTCCCCGAGCAGGCCATGTACTCATCGTTGCACAGGCCTTACCAGAAAAGTACTCGCATTACCGTCCCATTCTGGGCGATGGGAACTGCGGATGGCGAGGTCGGTGTTTCTCATGTTCAGACTTGCGAGCATCAGCAGCTAACTTTGCACAGCCGCGGGCTTTTCCTACTTCGAGACCCTGATACGACTGGGCGACCAAGGACGACTGAACGAGGAGATTGCGCGAATGACGTCGCTGAACAACCTGATCCTCACGGCAGGCTTCGAAGCATGGCTGCTAGAGGATTTTGTGGAGGAGACCATTGCCCTCTTGAAGGATCTGTCATCCGCCACGCAAGACCAAGCAACGGCCATGGAGCTCATCATGGATCGCTTCAACAATGCCGAGACGTCAAATACGATCGTGTACCACCTGCGGCTCCTTGCAAGTTCGTGGCTGAAGAAGAATGCCGCAACCTACCAAGACTTCATTCATGATAATCTGGGGATAGAAGGCTATTGCAAGGATTGGCTCGAAGCGCCGTATCAAGAGATTGACCATCTGGGAATGACTCTCCTCATCGACGTGCTGCTGAAACCAATCGGCATCGCGGTTGAGATTGTCTACCTCGATCGAAGCGAAGGAACACAAGTCAATAGCCATGTTATGCAGGAAACGGATCCCAATGGGGTCCCAACCAGCCCGGGAAGTCCCATGATACACCTGCTGTACCGCCCCAGCCATTATGACATTCTGTACCGGGACCCCAGCACTCCCCCAGTACCGGTGCGCCAGGACATTCAGGTCAACCGGGCTACGTCCTTCAGCCAGCAACATGCCGTTGAGAACACTCCGATGAATGGCTTCTCGTCGGTTGACCTTTCAGCGCTGCTGAACATTCCCGGATTTTCTCTGCCTCCTCAACCGTCGCATCACGGCTTCCCTGCACAATTCCATGTGCCGGACTTTGCCCCATCGCCAATGAATACCGCTCTCTCACCCATCTCACCTAGTGCGACTTCGTCAACAAGCACCTCTTCCAACTTTCAAAAGACCAACCATGGCTCGCCGCCACCCACTCAATTCTCCATTGCAAGTACTGCGCTTCCAATGCACTCTACCGCCGCTTCAGGTCCGTTGTCCTCATTTCGACCAAGTAAATATAACTGGGAAGCCGCAACCGATTGGCAGGACCCACCAACCTTCCAGACCAACACGTTCAAGAACAGCCATTTCAATACGGCCCATTACAACAATTTGAATTTCCAACCCGAGCAGTGGACACCCGAGACCGAGGAGTCGACGCATAGTGGTGGAGGTGGAAGGAAGAAGAGTACCTGAAGCCCATGGCAGCCTCTCTTAGGACGGGAGGTATGCTGGGAGTTTGGGGACGACCCCCGCCACAAACCTAATAGATCCAGATACGATCCCAAAATGATGAAACGACACTAAATGAAAACTGACGCGAACGAGGAATGGCTGGCTGGGCGTTTACATCGACCGAATTCGTCACATTGACTCATACTACCTGTTAGGCATTTCTTCCTCTCGTCTCTCTTATCATCACTTCTTGCATCAGACATGGGTAGCCTGTTTTGCTCTGCATACAATTCACGCAACTTTTGCCTCTCACTTTATCGTCATTTTATGGGTTGGGCAAGGGAATGGGAAAGCGATTCCAAGGGCAGGAATTACAGGTCGCTATTATTTGCTTTTTCTGATTGCCTATTGAGCGTAGCGTTTGTAGTAATTGCTTCCGAGGTGTTTTTGAGGTTGGCAGGAAAGGACGCAAAGGACAGGGCATGCAACAAGCAGGCAAATATGATCGAAAACGTCCTGGGTACTTTCAGAATTCCCCATCTCCTGCAGTGACGCGCCCTCGCTTCTATCGATACAAGGCTTATGAAGGTGGTGCGTATGACTTGTCCGTTGTTCGTCTAGCTGCGCATCACCCACCACGGTTAAGGGTCTCCCAAGGGGACCAAGTATGTGTCTTCGAGAGCCGGGTCCAGAATCACCACGCTAGCAGGACTACAATCAACTAACTCTTCCAACCAATGAACACCGTGGTCCAGTGCCTTGCGTGTGGACTAGTGCTCGCTTTCTTTCATGTGCTCCTTGACATTTATACCTCGCTCGTGATAGGCACTCCTACCGACCCTGGGTACTTTGCACCTCCCGTCGTCTAACTTTTATATCTCCTCTGCAGTATATGCTTGACTTGGAACTCGGGCCACACGGACGTGCTTTCGGTAAGCATAGGCCCACTACCTTGATCAACGTTGCTACTAAGTACTGTACTGTACAGTACTGTTTTCATTCTTATTTAATCTAAACTTGGTTCTTTGATCTAAACTTGGTCTATGCACACGCGTGGTGTGGGTATTAGTGGAACTCCCGTTGTTGGTAAGGAGGTGCTTGGTCCTTGTCACTTTGTTTTATATACTGCCGAGGAGACGGGGGGGTAGGTAGGTAGGGAGGTAGGTAGGTAGATGGGGAAATCCTGATAAGTTTTAAAGGGAATCGTTTACTTGGGCTTCACTCTCCCTCTGTTCTACGTCCTTGATGTCACACACACTCCAACCAATAATGTATTATTTCTCTGGTGGCCCTCTCCAGATGAATGAACTCTGGCACTTGGTGCTGGGTGAGGGGCGCCAGAATCGGTGGAAGTCCCCAAGTCACATAACTTGCTCTGTAAAGGCTGGAGAGGGAAAGAATGGAATCGGAATTGAAGAGATCATTTTCTTGGGAGTCGCCGAGCTTCTTCGGGCTGTGTAGGCTCACGCATAGCTTTCCATCGACCCTTGATGTCTTGATGTTGCTTTCGGCTTTGTTCTAACTAACTCCCTTTGGTGTTGATGGCGGTAGGTGGGGGACTTTGAATGGCGTTGATGCTGCTTTCGTGCTTGGAGTGCCTTGGGTGAGGACTGATCGGGCTTGGAATGAAGTTGAGGATGATTCTGGGCTTCGAGATCCTGAAATTGAGTGAGTTGATTTGTCGGGCCTTGACCTGTTTGTCCACTATTCTGAAGTCTTTTCCTACTGCAAAAGACGTCAATTGACGTATTGAACGCTGAGAGCTAAGTCGGCTGGTATGTGACGGAATCCCACTTGTAGGACGGCCACTTGGTCCTCCTGTGATGTGGCCATGGTTTTGCGCAGTTTTAGTTTATATGCTCATTTTCCAGTCTGTCATCTGCCGCAAGCTTCAAGACTTCCCTCTCATGCTGCCGTTATAGCTTTTTTGACTTGGGACTTTTGAGCTCCCTTCATCGGCAATGCCCCTCGACCAAATAATGCCTGAACCTCAATCCGATCTGATACAATCTGCTAGATAGATACCTGCGATATGCACTTGCGATGCTGAGCTTGAGCTATTATTGATCTGGCCCTCTTCGAGAGCGATAGCTGATCGTTGGAAACGATGCTCCCATTCATTAAACCTCCCACCCCATGGATACCGCCGAACGAAATGCTGTGCGTTTCCGTAGCGTCTCTTAAAGGTCCTCAGTATAGAGGTAGAGCATAGTTGATCACGATAAGGCAAATCCTTACGGTGTTTGCTGGTTGTAATTTACTTGCCAGTACTGTACTGGAACGGTTGCCATCTGATTAACACAACGGCCCTGAATATGAAAGTCGCTTGAGATCCAGATGGACTTTGATGTAGTGGTATCGAAGGCTGCTGGACAGTGAACAAAGTCCGCGTCGGAGTTGAACTACCGGCTTACATGGTAGAAATAAGGCGAGATCGTTTGCAACTCGTTTTCCTCGATCGCTTGGGAGTCCTGCGACATTGACGGTAATGTATCGAGCAGCAACACGAGATTCCTTTTCAGATTCTTGTTCAGCCATAATATTAAGATGATGGTGATTCGGAAGATAATCTCACCACCTTTCTAAGCTACAAGTAAGGGATTATAAACAAAGCAAGAGAACAAGTACTAGATTAAATTAGCAATTGGAAAAATACGAAAATCAAGTCTGTGGTAATGCTTTTGATTTTTGGGTTTAGAAATTGTAGAGGTTAGAGGTCGGTCTACTGTGACACTCGGTTCACTGGGACGTCTCTTAAGGACTCTTTTACGAGTGGATTGATGGAAGGAGAAGGTAAAACAACCCGTTTGTTAAAACACCACACTACCCACTTCAACCCTGCGAATAATACTGAGAATGTCTTCTCCCGACCCTGATTGCTGTTATTCTATGGCTCTAGACCTAGCCTAGCTCCTGCTATATACGTGAAGTATAACTGCAAACCTTTATTTTGACCCTTCAAATTGACAATTGAATCCTTGTTAGACTTTACAGTCTAAAAAAGAAAATAAGGTGAAGTAGATCTAATATCCATAACTAGTGTTAAGACTTTAGAGCTATTATTGTAGCTATTCTTGCTGTTATTATTATTACTTAAAGTTGGTATACTTAAGTAACTATGACTATTTTAATAACCAGGGCATTAATTTACTTGTCTAGTAAGGAATTAGGTATGGAAAGGCTAGTCTGCTTATACTGTAAGACACACAGCTCTACCTCTCGAATCATATAGGTAATTGCAACACATCACTCGACATGAAGGTTATGGTAAGTAATCGCCACGGTTGACATTCTTACTCCAACTACATCATTGTCTTTCATCTTCGGCGTTGCTGAAGAAATCACAACAATTCATCCCCTCTGGAAGCCGAACCACTATCATCATCACTTAAACACGATGCTGGTTTTTATCTGATGAGAACAATGCCTGTTCTACTGCAGATGCAACACCTTCCTTCCTCCGATGAGAATCCTGCTCCTTGGCGGAATCGTCTTTACTTCACTACTTCAGTACAGTACTCTTCGCTGAGATGGGACGATGGGACGAGACGCTTTCGTCCGAAGAGACATCAGACCCATACTTGGCGGAGTTGTCTGTCCTTTTTGTCCGAATCGAACGGTTGGTGGTGTGGTGGCGCTTGGATGGGTTTCTTGGAAGAGACCAGCTTCGGTTCTCAGTCATTGAGAGAATATCAAGACGTGGGTTAACAATGAGATTGTTCATGAGCATAAGTGTCGAGTACTAGTAGCGCATAGGAAAGGGAAAGTCCAAACAGATCCGGTGCGGTTGTGAGCAAAATGCTGAGATGTGCTGCACTTCCACTTCTCCATGGGTTGATGTCTCCCATCAATTACCCTAACTGGTCTAACAAAGACTTACCATCCAGATCGCAAGTGCACAACATGTCCGAAGTCAACTTCCCCTCCTGATTGTATACCTTCTTGTCCAAGAACTTGTTGCCCCATTCGCCCGCACAATTGTCGTACGTCGTCTGTGGTTTGGTGTGGCAAAGCTTCAACATCTCCCCCTTCAAACCTTGCATCAGATCCAAGCGAGGGAGTTCTCCCACAACAACATTGTATTCGCCCCAGGTCAACAAGCCGCCTTGGATTCGATCAGGACTTTGGAAGTCTGCCCAGATGCCATACGCACACGCCTGGACCTCGGGTTCCTTGTGAAAGACTATCGTTCCAATCGTGTGGAGGGCAATCGCATCCCATACCAACTGCACGCGGTGCTTATCCCAACCGGGCGCTTCGACCTTCAGAAAGTTCCTCGCGGCATCAGCACCATCTACCTCGAATCGCTTGTCTTGGGAGACGAGTTCGCCTGTAGGGTCCCATCCCACATCGTGCATCAATGCAGCAACCGCATGGGCTTCTCGATCTCGGTCGGCTAGGGCGGGGATCTTGTCTGCGATTATGAAGCCGAAGAGCATCGAGCGCTGGATGTGGTTGTATGCGAAGTCTGATGAGTGCAGGCGCGTGTATTCGAGGGCTTTGTTGATGAGAGGCGTGTCTGGCACGGTGACCCCGGCCCAGATCCGAGTAGGAAGTGTCTCCATGATGCCTTAAAGCTGTCGAGGGAAGGATGTGCCTGTGCCTGTACCTAATGGGTTGAATGCACTAAATCTTGCAATGGTGTACGTCTTTCAACAGTACCTCTCATACACTGCTGTGTTGATGGGTGGTGGACTGCAACCATGCTGTTGCTGTACGCAGGTTTATTCCCTGTATTACCTCCATCATCCTTCAGCAGCATGCAAGGCAAGTTGACAAATCCAGTCCCAGGTCGTGTTCATCGATGCTGCGCGCTGAGTGAGTAGTGAGCAAGCATCGATCCTTCGGTACAAGATAAGTTTCCATGGAGGTTGAAGGTATCTGTTCGCACGCAATTTAGTCTTGTTCCAATCTTCAAACGCGATTTTACCCTCTCCACAGAAACCATAATTGTTGTTTCTTCGGCGAGTTTCGGGTGGTGATCAAGCATCGATCATAATGTTAAACTGTTTTGGTACTTCGTACAGTACGAGTACTATACAAGACATTCCAAATGCTTCAGCAGGTGAGTCCCCAGGCCCCTGGGTCCCGCGGATTACTCTAAGCGTTTTATTACCGTAGTGGACGTCGACGCCGTCACCGTCCGCTATGGTCACTGGTCACGGAACGCTACCTGCAGTACAGTAAGTAAGTCTGTAACCACCAACACCTCGCCCCTTCAATCATCGAATCTCTTGGTGCTTGGGTGCCTGGGTGCTTGGTACGGGAAATACAGGACGACCAACACAAGAAAACCCGCATGATTTTCATCTGTGAGCTTTGACTTTTGATCACGATGAGGCTGTCGTAGATTGCATTATTCGGTACGTTGTTGATTATTCGGCGCTGGCATGCCGGTGGTGCATGCGTGGCAGCCGATACAGTACCGTACGGCTTGTGGTAATAAAGGGCTTCGATGGGCGGAGAGGAGGGCTCCATACTAATTATACTATCGACGAGAGAGGCGGAGAAAGTAGGCAGACTACGAAGCAGACAGTTATGGTGGTACAGGACTGTAAGCAGTACGATACAGTACGAAAGTATATCTCCCTTCTCTTATGAGAGACTGAGCCTGATGAACTTGATAGGCAAGAAGCGATGGACGGAATACTGAACTAAGCTTCCCATTAACTCTATTGTTTCTCGTCGCTAATTACAAGATACTTAGTATACAGATCCCATTGCGCACTCATTGATTCACGCCACGGAAGTCAGTGTATTCGGCATAAGTGTCGTCATATATTGATTACACTGTATGGGGAAATGGGCCAAGTACTTACTGTGCCAGACTGGCTACCGAGCAAATGCGAACTGCGGAACAGAGAACATGCGGGTGATCTTGCAGCTTTACTGTATTCTGAAAGCCAAATGTCTCTCGGATATTCGATTCAGTTGATGCCATGAGGATGATGCGGGCGGGTGTGAGGGCGGTAGACGAAGAGAAACGTCGGAATTGCTGGAGATCTCCAGGACAACAACTGTTTCAGCAACCCCCTGCCAAGGTGACTGGCTGTCCCACTCACATTGAGGATTTCCTCCTGATCTTCGCGAGCCATCGACGCATTAGGCATGTCGAGGAAAGAAGCGCAATGTGACAGCCGCTGGGCGTTTTCGCTTCCGCCTCAGCACCGAATACGTTCATGCGATGTATGTGTTGCCGGATGCAATGACAGGACGACCACTATACTGCCTTTGTCACCGCAAAACGACAAATAGTCAAGCTATGCAATGTATTGCCGCATACAGTTGAAGCCAGTAGCAGGTCGAGAGTCGAATCCCTTATTGAGTTGATGTTGGCTTGTTCAAGTGCACTTTCACGTTGCTCTTTCTGTTCATTCGGTCTTTGCCGTGCCCAGCTAATGGCAACTGTCAAAGTTTCAAAGAATCGATCGGCTAGTCGTCTACTCCATAGTACTCCATAATCGCCTTCGAATCAGCCAATGACATACAATAGGGTTATAAAGAAGCTTAAAGAGGTCCCTAGTCAGAGAGATCGTAGTCGGTCCTGTTGAGCCGTTGACCAGCCATTCCGGCTCAAAATTCTCTTGGGCTGCGAATCTGCGACTCTGCGACTAAATACTTGACTGCTCGGTGCAGTCCCAAGCATCAGATGGATGCCATCCAAGCTTTTGGACGAAACTGTCTGAAGCGACATTTGAAGCAATGCTGGGCACCTTGGCAAATTCACGACCTCGTGCAGTGCACTGGAAGGATTTGGACCCTTTCATATGACTTCTCACTCGCTCGCATGCGGTCATCTCAACTCTCTGACCCTGTCACCCAAGAAAGCCCTGACCATTTTATGCTTGACTTGGTGTTGTAGAGACCATCTTGGCCGTTTCTTGAAGCTTATATCTCTCCCACTCCCAAACCAAATGTCTTCCACTTGAGCCCTCTTCCCATCATTCAATTCCTCCTTCATCCCGCCTTTTTCCCTCTAATTCCCTTCAACCCAAGCCATTCTTTTTTACGTCTAATTTTTTTCGGGCTACGTTGATCGTGCCTTTCATTCCTTTTCACACATACTTACGCACGAAATCGCCTAGCACCGGCAACATGCGGACCAACGTTTCACTGATTTTGCTCTCGCTCATCGCCCTTTCTCAAGCCGCAACTCTCGATCGTAGACAGCAAGGCAAGGGCGGCGCTGCTGCTGCCAAAGGCAATGCTGCTGGAGGAGGAGGAGCTGGAGGAGCTGGTGGTGGAAATAATGCCGCTGCTGCAGCCGCAGCTTCGAAAAACAACGACGGAGGGACTGCAACTTGCTTGAGTGCAAATGCTGTACAGACGGCGAGTAATAAAGATGGTCAGGACGTTCCAGCCGATGGACAAGCAACCTCACAAACGTAGGTGGCATAGAGCAACCCTTACGTCGATTCAAGCTCACTAACACTTCTCTTTTTAGTGATCCAGCCAACTTTATCAACTTCTGCGCTGGCGAGACCTTGACTAATGGCTTGCAAACCAAGGGTGGATCTTGCAATGGTGTTGGTACGTTTGTCAAGTTTGTAAACATACTGTATGCGCTGATGCTAACCTTCCGGCTAGTTATGGGCAAGATCCCCTCAACAGCGAACATGGTCTCAAGTATCATCGTCTCCCCAGCCCCAGCTGAAGACATGACCGCAGGCAAGACCTTTGATGTCAAGGTTCAAACCGATGGACTCGCAGCAGGCTCCTTCACGAACGCCGCCAGCACCTACTACTCAGCACCACAGGACCTCACCGCCGGCGGGCAAATTATCGGCCATACGCACGTCACCATCCAAGATATGGGCAAGAGCCTCGCGCCTACGACTGCTCTAGATCCTACCAAGTTTGCTTTCTTCAAGGGCATCAACGATGCTGGCGACGGCAAGGGCCTCCTGACGGCTACTGTTACTGGTGGTCTTCCAGCTGGAAATTACCGTGTCTGCACCATGAGCTCTTCCTCGAACCATCAGCCTGTTCTCATGCCTGTCGCCCAACGTGGTGCCCAGGACGACTGCCAAAAATTCACTGTTGGTGCTGGCGGCGGCGGCGGCGGAAACGCAAACGCCAATGCCAACGCTGGAGCGGCCAACGCCAACGCAGGCAAGGCAAACGCTGGAGCTGCGGCTGGAGCTGCGGCTGGGGCTGGAGCTGGAGCTGCCAATGGGGCGAAAGCAGCCGCTGGTGGTGGAAAAGCCGGAGCTGGAGCAGGAGGCGCTGGAAGGGGCCAAAGGTAATAAAATGGTCGTCGTTTGTGAAGATGGTTGTTATATGTAACGAAGGAGTTGTATCTTTTCTGGGGGTCGCGTAACTTTCCTTGGGGCACTGGTGTCTGGCTTGAAAGAAGGAATCTTCCTTTGACATTGATGTATAGACGTAAATCAGAACCCAAACTCTAGCAAATCTGAACCTAATGCTTTTCATGGCTTCTGCGTGGAGTACCGTGGCTGAAACAAGAACATGACTTCTGAAACTGGCTGGTTGAACAATTTTAGACGTGAGGAAAATAGACTCCCAGGTGACAACCACCGCCACACTGCACAGGTAACAGATGGAGAGCACGCCAAAAATAACCTTCTTTGCCCTGGGCTGGCATCACCCATCCACTAAAATAAATAAAGGATGGCATCGACGAGAGATGGAACGATATGATGTGCGCACAAGCACTGAGACTCTCGCGTCTTGATCGAGCTTCGACCAACAACCAAGCAAGCAAAGAAATCAAAGCAAGCCTCTGAGATCGATCGGGCGGGCCAAGAAAGGATCTCAAGAAACTGGGTGCCAAAACAAGCCAAGAGGACCAAGAGATACTGTAGCGATGAACTGAACTACGAGATGAGACCTAACCTGCTGGAGGATTCCGGACCTACTTACGAAATGTGTCCTCGCTGTGAAACGGACCGATCAACAGGTGAGTGAACACTTGAAGAAAACTACCTTTTACGTACAGGGAATAGCCGACTATCAAGTACATGTGTGTTGGAGTGGAGGTACAGATATTTGGGATGCTGAATCTTGGCTACCGTCATCTTGTATGAAGCGAGGAGGTCTCTTCTCCACGCTTCACGCCGTACTTATAGCATCTCTTTGGCTTTGAACAATTGGAACTTCTATCGGATGGGTATTTATAATCACTATGTACGGTAGACTGTGTAGGCAATTCTAAAGCAAGTCCTTGAAGTCCTCAAGGAGGGTAAGAGAGAAAGAGGGAAATAGGGTAGAGACCTAGGACATGACTTGAAAAGAAGACTACTCGCTCCAAGAAAGTAAAATCACTATAATACAACGAGTAAGTGCTAAGACTAAGGATTTAATTACTTATAGCTTACTAAAAGTCTTAGAATAACCTATACTATTACTTTAAGACAATAGCTATAGAATATACCGTGTATTATAGTGTTATAGTTTAGTAAGCTAATTTTTCTAAAGGTATATAAAGTCTTATAATTACTTTATAGATTTATTTATACTTATTACTACTAAATATCTCTTATAAGATAACTTAAATCTATAAAAGTAGACTAGGAGAAACCTTATAAGTGTTATAATAACCGTCTTATTATTACTCTGTTATTTAATATAATAAATATAAATAACAGTTTATAGTTCTATTCTAAGTAAGAAAGTTATAACAATAAGAATTTCTCTCTAACTTGTTTATAAGAGAGGTAATCATTAGCTTACTTTATGAGTATATCAATCTCTTCTCTAGTGTTACTAGTTTCGTGATGTAGTTTATAGTTGTATAAAGAGAAAGAGACTATCTATAGGAAGAGATGGTTCTTATAGACCATGGCTAAGCGCGTGGTTACTCACGTGACTAATTCTTTAACCTTTGTTCTAACAGTAATATAGTTTATTATTGTCTCTAGCATAGTATATAACTAGTATTTCCTTAAGTTCTTGTATCTATTTATTAGATATTAAATAATTAAATAGACTAATATAGAGCTCTAAATTTAGTGTACTTTGAATTACGTTTAGCTATGTCGCTATAAATAACACTATCATATACTAATAGTTGACAAAGTTACACGCTAATGCTAGCCATAAGATCTCTAACATAGAATTAATTAGCTTTAGTAAAAGTAAATCTAAATATCAAATCCGAAACTTATTTAAGATTTCAGTTTCTTGTTGCTATAGGAATGATTCTAGAAATAGTAATACTATCTGCTTTAGATTATATACGAAAGAGACAGTCCTAAATCTAATAGTAGTTTTTACTCCAATAACAGACTTGTATTATACCTTACTAAAAATCTAAAAGAGGATAGTAGTTTGTTTTTAGATGTTCTTTTAAACTAAAAAGATATGGTTCTAGTAAAGAAAGCTCTATTTGTGTCTAAATACTATCCTTAGCTCACTAGCTGTACGTCCTTGTAAAATTCGAACAAATCTTACTAATTGAAATTGAAGCAATATAAAAAGAGGAGTTGCGCTGAGGGTCTCGTGGGAACTTGTGAGTGTATGTAGATGTTCAGATGTAACTAACCCTTTCTTGCAAAGATATGGCAAACAATGGTGGGGAATAATTCAGGACAAGGAAGAGGACAGGGGACAAAGAAGAGGACAGGGGACAAAGAAGAGGACAGGGGACAAAGAAGAGGACAGGGGACAAAGAAGAGGACAGGGGACAAAGAAGAGTAGGCTAGATAACTCCGTTTGGAACTTTTTTGTTTCTACATCAACGTACATTCTTCTCTACTCCACTTATTCAAGAGAACAGGAAATATAATCAGAAAATTAAAACATTTTATCTACGGTGAACAAAAGTAAAACATGTCTTTTCTTTTAGTATCTTGCCTAACTGCCAAGAATAACACTTCTCGAGATAAGTGGACGATGGTAGTAAACAGGTAGGCCTGTGTCATGGAGCTTAACTTAGATGTGCCTTCAACTAATTTACCTATGAACTATTAGGGGTTTCTACAGTTTAGTTGCCACTCACATTCTCTATGCAAGTATGCCATAAATTCTCTAGCATTAGGCTAGTACAGTACAACTTAGTGCTCCATTTTCGGTACCACCACCTCTACTAGATCTGTGAGTTGGGATTGTCTGATATCAGTATATTTTGTGGTACAACGTAACGTATCTCATGCACTGTCTGCTGACAAGTAAACCGCTTGTGCTCCTATTTCCTCCCCACACTAGTTATACATGATTTACAATAACACTAAGATAAGAGAAGCGTAAAGAATAAGAGGAAGTAAACAACATACACTAAGAGCTGCAATCTAAAGCAGAACCTACTAGCCAATGGACAGCATAAAAGTACGGTGGTGATGAAAACTTTGAGCAAACTGGAGAACACATGAACACAAGGCCTTCAGTGGATCTCTTGAAGAAGCTGTCATTTCGGGCTGTTAACAGCTGGTGAATATCTTATTCAATGTCATCAAAGGTAAAGTCAGGAGTCAGCTCTTCGGATACTCAGCAGTAACAAATTTCACAATGCATACAATAGGTGTTTATAGCATGCTGCGAGTCTTTCGAGGCCCTCCGGCCCATCGAGTGTGCCAGGTGTGTGCTTCCAGAATTGAAACTCGTGATTTGACATGTTTCTTCTTCGAGTTTGTTGTGTTTGTTCTAAAAGTCACTGAAGTCTGAACGGACAGAATAGCCATATCAATGAGCGAAGTTTGTTTTATTTTCTTTTCCCAGAATTACGAACACTGCCAATTGCGCTTTCTCATATCCGCCATAGAAAAATGCTCCCCCCAAAACTCCACGTAAACTCCATCGCACCCTAGAAGTGCACTAAGAGGTCGGGCGACATTTCGTAGCAGCACAGTATCCACTGCAACAGTTCAGCACGAACGTCCCAATTGGACTGGTCCATTCACAGTCGCCTACGAAAAGCACAATCAGCATTTTTGCACCACAACGTCACACGGCCTAAACCTCCTGCCTAAATGACCAGCTCCATCCCGTAAGGGGAAGCAATCTTTGAAAGAGACCCAGCTACAGGAAAAGAAATGGGAAAACTTACTGTAAACAGGCAAACAGGTGTTATTCCCGCCAGGTGTAGGTTGGCAAGCGACACCAGAAATTGGCTGTGGGGGGCCAATAGCAAGACCATTATCTTCATGATGCTCTTCTTCAATTGAAAGTCGCAACCCTTTTGCGTCATAGAAGTTGCAGCTCACGTACGCTCCGAAGCCGTTGTCTTGTATAAGAGAGACGGAGAGATCATTGTCTACCTTGCGTTAGCATAAAATTGTATGTGCAGCGTGTTAGGGCCCATCGTGGAGGTCATCTAGCCATAGCGAAGTGTGTAGGGTAGCGCAGAAAGATATGCATCGAACAGACTGGCTTGGAATTTCACAAGGAATTGAGCTCACTTGTTGCGTAGTATTGTCCATCAGCTGCGAAGTTCAGAACGTAGGATGATGGCCCGCTTTGAAAAGTAAAAGACACTTGCTCGTAGAAAAACGAGGGATTGTCCTGTGGTGCTGGCATTGCCAGGCTGAGGGTGCTGAACGCAAGCGCGACGAAGGCCGAAAAGGTTTGGCGCATTTTAGATAATTATTTGTAAGGTAGACGGTTGAGTTGGATGAAGGTATTTTTGATGCTTGGAGTCGTGTTGTGAAAACCAGTGTTGTTGCAATCTTATATATGAGAGTGACAATCTAACCTGCCACCAGTAAGAATCGGTACTCACTCTCGTTTAAAACAATATGCCAGGTGAGAATTTATACGAGGCGTACCATACCACAGTTGCATCACTGTCAGATGTAATACGAGACCGAGTTGTGATCACGCTGAGGTTATCGAGACTTCTACTGCTTGGAGTAAAAAGAGTGCTACAGTGGCTTGCAAGCCACCTTCGAGCCAATCTTTTCTGTAGAAGGCCTCGACAGCTGTGACCTGATGGCGCAACCTAGAACTTGGAATTTAGGTGCGGGACAGCACGGACAACGGTGTATAATGATCTCTCGAGACATATCGTATTCAACATCAGGCTTAGTATGTGCAGACGAAAGGACAATGCTAAAAGTCACCTCATCCACGATGCCAAGACTCCACTCAGGATAGAACTCAAAACTACCAAATAACACATGCATATATTGTGTTACTCCAGCCCGTATTCAGTCATCACCCCACTATATGACCGCATCTGACCTTGATATCAGCTACAAAGCAGCTTAGCCTTTACCAGCATTCGATGCCCTTTTTCTTGTTCCATTCGCTAATAATTGCACCCAAATTCTTTCACTCATTCATGCGAGGACAATACGAACCAAGCTATTAAGAAGATACTGTACAACCATTTTCAGCCCCTAGATCTCAGCCAAACTACAAGCCAATTCGAACCAAGGTCGCCAGGCAAGTCACCATAAAACTATGCTACCTCATCCATTTGTTTCGCGCTTTTAGAGAGATACAGTGACAAGATGGTACTCGCACAATACACCGTGGAACGTAGGGTTGCGGGGTAATTGCGACGTATCGGTCACACCCGGATGTACCTAAGGATACGCTGTAAGATTTTAGGTCGTACCTAAAGTAGCGGGGAGATCCGGAGAAACATACTGTTCAGGCAGCAATTGTACCAAATATAGCACGTCACTCATCGCACGCAATCTCGTCGCTTAACTTCGAGGCCTAAAAAGTTCTTGGGCTTATTTCTTTCTTTCTCTTTCAACCTAACAACATCAATTCAAAATATCACGTCCTTCTATTTCGTCATCTCCATCCCATTTCTAATACTCGACCGCTGATTCGAAACTGATTGTCCGCGAACCTAATTATACAAGACCCCCTTTTAAACACTTCGGCAAATTAAGTCAAGTAACAGACGAGTGACACACTTAACAAGTCTACTCGAGACTATCGAGTTGGGCTGAGTGAGACAGGCTAGGTGTAAAACAAATGAGAAGCGAAGCTATTTGCAGAACAGGAAATCTTCGTTAGAATGCTGTTCTACATAATTATATCGTATACGACTACCCTCATTAGGGCCGCGTTCGGTTGTACGGTTCTGGTACTATTCAAATAGGCGAAATCGTCTGAATCTAACGGGTTTGCGTTTGGTACGATAGCATTGGCCTAGATCAATAGTGACTTTTAAACAAGCCTATACCTCATCTGTAAAAAAGTTGTAGTTACATAAAAGTATCTCTAGAGATATTTTAAATAACAGAACCACGAGGACCCCTCGAAATCTCGACATTTAACCAAGACTACCTATGCACTAGTTCTACGACTAACATCTTACACATTAAAATACTTTATGAAATGTACAAAAATTGTATAGTAATCAATAGTTCATTTTATATTGTCTTTTTATACTAAACATAGAGATATATAATATAAATAGTACAGGGCGAATGTGGCTTTACGTCTAAAACCGTGCAACCAAACGAGGCCTAACCTACTCTTATCCCCCTTTGTCATACAAGCGACTTTATTTGAACACAATCTGTTCACGAATAGAGTAACGACTTAAGTTTTTGTAACACATAGATATGACCTAGCACTCACAAGCGCTAATGTATCTAAACAATCGTATCCTCTAGAACCGAACTAAAAACCTAACCTTCTCTACAATCTCCCCTAAATACCTAGCAAATCAGCACGACCGACTGCACAAGCCGAGTCAAAGCCATGCATATTAAGCACTACATCCCGAATTAGTCCAATTACTGTTCCTTCCGCTATCGGAATTCCATGTTACCGTCTCAACATCTCAACTTCAATATTTGATATCGGTAATTGCTACCACTTAAAGTATGTGCTTGTAAACAGGTGGCGTGTAGAATGTCCCATAAAATCACCGTTACTAGTATTATAGACTGTGTTCAGTTCGTGAATACGTGCTTACATTATTTACAACAACCTTCAATGATAAAACAGACTAAGCGATACTGTATTTCAGTAGATGTGCAACAGCTATATAAAACAAACGTAAAACAGAAATAAAACAAATTAAAACTATCTGTTCTTAGTTACCTACCTTAGGTAGTAGGTAAGCATGTAACCAACAAGAACCTCCCAACCCATTAGATATAAGCAGATAGGATTAGTCTTGTAACCCTTGCCAAACTCGGCCTGTTTTGTCTCCGCTGGAGATCGATAAACTCGGCTTAGCTAGACTCGGTTCGGCTCGGAAGATCATCCACTCCTCCATTCAAAGGATCTAGGACCACTCGTGGTTCATAGAAACGAACGAACGGACGTCGGCCCGGACAGAATCCTTCTTTCTTCTTCTTTCCTTCCCTCCTTCCTCTTCCTTTGGGTACGGTTCCTCCCGAGCGATCAATTACAGATTTTCCATGTATGGTTTCACGCGTTTACTTTGGTGGGAGTTGGAGAGGATGGGTTGAGAAGTGAGGAGAGTGATGAAATACCACATTAAGTAAGTTAAGTAGCAAACAACGTCACGGATTGTTTCATTTTTTACATTCGGAAGCGATGACACTATTATGCATTCATTATTTATGCATAGGCAGGTAGTAAAGACACACAGACCGTACGAGCATTTCCAAATAAGGGTGAAAAAGGGAAAAAAGAGAATTGAATAAGGACAGAGGAAACAAAACTTAGATGCCGATAAGCAGTGAGTGAATTAAAATAGTTTGACGAATTACTATATGCAGATTATCCTGTCTTGTACGGTGCCGCCACCCACGCACCCTCGCCGGACTCCAAAACTCCCTAGCATGCCGCCGTCGGCTATTTCATGCAGAGGGTATTATTGGATGGTAACCAGCACCATATATTTTGGAGTCTGGAGTCCAATCTTTCCTCCAAGTGGTCAACCTTCAGCCCTAGCCCCCGCCCGAGACGCAGCGTCGGTAGCTCCCCAGCCGCCTCTACATCTTTGGAGCAGTGCAGTTAGATGTAGCCTGTTAAAAGGGTTCACATTAGCTCATGGGACTCATGCTGCCTGTGTTTAAGCGTAAACTTACAGCAGCAAGATTCTTCATGTTCTGCGCAATACCACCAGCAAAGTCCATCTTCAGCGTGGCAACCGTTGCATTGTCAATGGCGGCGTTACCCGTCAGACTGCTCGTCAGGTTGAACTCGGCCTGCTGGGCCATAGCGACGGTTGCCAGACCAGCAATGGCAGCATTGCCGGCGGGAGCAATCTTCTGGTTGTTTTCGCGGATGGAAATGCCCTTGTTGACGAAGTCCATGAGAGAGGCTTTTGCTGCAGCGAAGGTGACGGGGTTCATGGGGTTTTCGCCGAGGACATCTCCCACTGCAGTGACGGCAGCTTGCTCATTGAGCTGGTCATCAATATTGGCTTGAATGCCTGCGGCTAGGGCCATAACTTCATTTGAACATGTACCTGCTGTACCGGCGCCGGCGGTACCTGTTGATTTGGGGGCAGCGGGATTCCCAGTTGGGGTTGGGCCGGCATTGGGCGCAGGACCGGCTGGCAGGGCTGCTACTGATGCTACCAGGCAAGTGAGCACGATTGGTACAAATGAGAGCTGCATGATGACGGTATAAAATGAGGATAAAATGATCAAGTACGGAATGAATGACTTTGAAGAGAATAGAATAGATGGCGAAGGAATTCATCAGAACTTCCGGACAGGAAGACTTATAAATTCTCCAGAGCTGTGGGAATAGCCTCTGTTAATGCCCGCACAGTCCTCGTCGTGACACAAGCGATGCTGCAATTTGGCAGAGGGACAACTCTCTTCAGCCAAGAAACCTTGCTCAGAAGCTTGTGAGTAGCTTGACCCTCGGTTACCGATGAACTTAAGAGACGATTGTAGATTTGCTAATGTCCGGAGAACAGGCATTGACTTTCCTAATGCAGAATTTCCCCCGGCAACGAATCAGATGGACAAACATGGGGTCACTTACCTCGCTCCCTCATTCATGTTTCAACTCGCGTTGCAAGTTGGACTTCGATGCGAGCCGATCACGTGTGGGGAGTCCGTGTCAGCCCAAACCACCACCAAGGACGATACGAACGAGGACCTTAAGAAAGTCAAAATGCTCTGTTGCGGCATGGTCATGACTTGCCATAGCTCTCTTGTGCTAGCGCCTGGTATCTTCCTGATTCGACCACGACGACATACTTTCCTGAGCCTCCTTTGTGGGTAAAAAGTACTGTGCAGTTCCGCCTAACCGTTTCGACGTTGTCCATCCACCACCATCTTGGTAACCTTGCCAATAATGGGGGCCTTGAGTTTGCCTTCTTTGCAGCCTGCAAGCTTGTCTTGATCTGAGTTTTTCTGGACGTTGGGGAAGTAAACATAGCCTCCCTAGCACAGTACAATTCCCGAGCGGGCTGGCCTCTACAGTAACGGCGTCGTAGAGATCCCAGGGACCAGCGTGCGAAGTAACCACCACGGCACCTCTTGTCAGTCTTTTTCGCCCTCGACTTTCCGGTAAACGTGAAAAGGACTCCGCTACAACGCCTGAGAAGTGGCAGATATGACATAGCCGTTCGTGCAGTGTCCAGCATGAGACCCTCTATCCCGAGCCCAACCTCGCCAACGGAATCCTACGACATGCACTCCATGGTCTGATCTGTACCGTCGTCTAGCAACTGTGGAACAGAGTCAACTTTAATTGTTGAAACTATTGTGACGATTTAGCCTGAGCGCCTGAGCCATACATCATACATGGCTTCAAGAGCCTGCAATGCGGTCCAGCCTCTGTCACCCAAGCGGGCGGGAATGAGAACCGTTTTTCCCTTCAGCGCTCCCGCACCATTACGTCTATCTGCGCGAACAATTGGAGGACGAATAGCCAACCCTCGCAACAAATAGCCATGTGTGAGCTTCTGCAGAAGACAAAGATGGAGGCATCCCAGCAGTGGAATTGCTTCTCCTTCAACGACAAAAGCTTACACTCGAGAGCCGCAATCCTACAAAGCTTTATTCCAAACACTTGATCGCAGCAGACAAGTGGGTAACAGAAAACCCGTCGAAGGGCGTAATGCCCTATGATATCTGAGTACGAGGTACGACACGTTCATGACCGATGATGAAAAGTATACTGACGATTGTTGGCGACGAGGTTTCAGAGCACAGAGCTGGAGAAGTAATGCCCATATTATTGTTTCGGTATGTCTGGAAAACTCCGAGAACCTTATCCTCTGATTCCGTCTCGGCATTGAGATTGACAGCTTTCAGTCGAACTATAATCTCATCAGAGTTTTGAATCTCCGGGATTTGCAACTTCAACAGTCGACTTTTATTGATTTCACCAGAACGAGTGGATATTAAGGGCTATCGTCTTATCTCGAGTAATAAAAAAACATGGGTAAGGAGATTGAGATTGAATTGTTGACAACGGACGAGTAAATGAAGGGGACGGATGTAGGGAACAGTAAGACTACCGGCCGCAGACTGTGCCCTTGAAATATCAACCCATATCTTAGGAGTCACACCAGAGACCGTAGTTTCGCCCGTAATTCGGCAGACTCGCTGAGACTACACGATCGAGACTGGCTCGTGAAAAGCATGGAATAAGCATATCGAGATATGAGACCTGTATTCGTGGAGCAGACAGCTTGAAGTCCTGCACTGATCTGAGTAATCCATACTTCAACAGCAATGTTGCAGAAGGAGTTGTGCTCTCAATGAGTGGGTGACTTGATCGACTATTTTGTAGCCGGCGTTGATGAAACTAGTCAGTCACTGACGCTCTGCAGTCTTAGTGTTCTGACACTACAGCCAGCGTCGTTCGCAGTGCAATTCTCCCCCCATATCCTGTCCGTCGGCTAGTAGGTTGTTCTCTCTCCTTTCCCCTACTGTAGGTCGTAAGCTGAGCTCTCTTCTGCAGTTGCTAGATTATCTTGAGTAATTTAAATATAGATACCTGCAGCTGTAGACCACCTATTTTGACCGTATAACAGAAGGAGCGTAAAGCCTAAGAACCTACAAGCCGGCGAAGAACCCAAGATAAATCATCATCTCTCCCCATCTATACGCGCTGCAGGCGGGATTTGACAACGCCATTGCAAGTCAGAAAATCTGCTGTTCAGTTATCCGCGGCAGAAAAGCGCAAAGACTGCTTTATCTTCAAGGGGTTATAACGGAGGGCCTAAGAATCGTTCCTTCCTGGCGGTTGCTTGATGCCAAAGCTCTCTCCACCAGAATGGGACACCTTGATATTTTCGTTCGAGGGGGCACCAAAATCGGACAATGCATCTGGGCGACAATAAAGAACAAAGAAGTCTTCGAGACAGAAACCAAGACGTACACCAATATTGTCTGCCTCGAGCGATGGTTGACAGCCAGGCTAGAAGGGCACGCGAAGTTGGAAAAAATAGCTGAATGGGTTTGAGGATAGCGCAAGTACATGTGCCTTGACAAAACTGTTGGCTTTCGATTTGGAAAAGAAAGAAAGAAAAAAGAAAACCCTCAATGTAAGTTGATAAGTTATCTAAGTAATATTCCTTTCAGAAGCGCTGGCTGATCTATAGCTTGTTTCGATTTTTGACTGGGCACTCTATTGATGTAATGATCCCACGGAAAAGTGTTTGTTATGTATTATTCATCCAGTCTGATCATTTTGTGAAGATTACCGAGAGGAAGATGAAACCACCAAACTAGAACTAGTCAATGGGATTTGGGCACGTTCCTCCAAAGAATAGAACGATTTGGTTCCGAGGCACCGGCCCTGCTGAAAAGCCTGAAAGTGGAAAGTGCCTTCATAGATCCTCATGCTCGTCTTAAAAGCTCGTTATATCCCCGGCATAGATTTCCGAGCGGTCTCCTTGCTCCTCCACACCGGGCATTTTCATTGTTTGATTTATGGATCCCACAAGCAACACCAGTTTGCGACATACTTATCGAAAGTCTGGGGAAAGAGCAGCAAATAAAGCCTTTCTGGGATACCACGAGAATTGATGTATTTCCAGGAACGACATGGTCCATTGATACGGCAGTTGCCTTAGACTTATTGATGGATTGAACGCCATGTCTCTATTATGGTAGGGCTGTTATCATCCTTCTACCACCGTGCCTCGCCAGTCCTGTCAGTCATTGGTTGGTTATTGAGCCGTACTTGTAGTTGTGATGGCTGCGATGTTGGTGCCCGGTAATGGCAATTGTATATGTTATCGTCAAGTATGATCCGTCTCAGGGTTTGTGAAACCTCTAGCAGGGACGTTATGAACTGCTACTCTCTGTATAAGGTTCGATGGTAACTGCCCATGCGAGCAAATCACCATTGTAAGGCTCTTCTTGGCAAATATGACCAACCACGTGGAATTCCATGGCTTGTGATATATCCATGCGCTGGAAGCTACAAGTCTCGAGCGTTACAGTATCAAGTTGGCCGAAGGCAGATCTGGGCGTCTACTGGTAGCTATGATCTCGACCGAAGTTCGTTAGCCTACGCGCCCGATCAGACAAGCCCGTGAACAGTGGTTCGTACTTTTATACTATGTCCACACCGCAGATCCCACCAGACCAGGTCATCGGACATCAGATATTCGCCAGGCCATTCGTATAGCTGCATGATAAGCTCGTGAACGATCAGCGCATAGTCGTTTCTCGGTGGAAGTGTCGCTATGGCTAACCTGGTAGAGTTCTTCGGGCAGTGGGTGTGTGTCGCAGCTCTGAATGAAATTATCGTCAGCCCTTATTTACTGGATAGAACTTCGGTACGGAGAGTCCCAATTCTGTCGCGTTTCTTGAGAAGAATGGCGTGGCTCTAATATCTTCAATGTCCCATCGACGAGGTATTCTACCTGTTCCCGCGATTGTGATCTAGAATGCGAAGATAAACGGGTAGCGAAAAAGCGTATTCCGCTGGGATTGTGAAGAACTGGGAGGATTTGGTGTGTTCTGGTGTTTTCTATGTTGTTTAGGCTTGAGTAAGCTAGAAAGTCGATCTACAAGCGATAAAAGGGGGGGTTCTCGCTTAATTACATTGCACAGAGGCGGCCGCGAGAAAAGACTCACTTCCATAGGTGCTAGGGCTAATGTTTCACAGACCCGTCCCCACACCTGCTAGTGTTTAAGTAGGTTGTTTACTTCTAGAGCTCTTAAGTTACTAGGTTATTTTCAATAACTGAAATACTTATAATGACTCAAACATACATTGCTTAGCTCAGACTACCTGCTTGAAGACCAGGGACGGGAAAGAGCGTGTATTACTCAACATCAGCAACTTGAAATTCACTGGCCATCATATTGAAGATTATAGAACGACTTAGAAATCAAGCAGTAGGGGATTCAAAAGAACTCGGAACACTTAGCTGAAAACTATACTACATAACCTACACAGAACAGTTCCAATTTGCGGTCCCAACCTTCATCTGGACAACAGCCAAACCTTAAACTCCCCGCCGCAAACAATTATTTCAATGGACAACATGAGCATCATCAAGATCGGCAGTTATTCTTGAAATGCTCATGCAGGTCGGATTGACCATCTTACTCCATACAGAACTCTCACCAAGAAGATGACATCGCATGCGGTCAACGGTCCCGTTTAGACTATCTGAACTTTCATCAAGTTCCTGTTACTCAGAGCCTCGCTGAACTAGATCCTTTAGAGAAGATCCCAACAACCAAGCCTTCATGGATATCTACCAAACTCAAAGCTGTCCTCAGCAACGTTAAACGCCTGAGACTCTCCCCAAAATCAAACCATGGAGGTTTTAAGTCGCTGCAATCCTCAAAGACCGCATCTAACTACCTTGAAGTTCTCAGCAAAATCACCAGTCGACTAAATCCATCATCAAAGCTCGATTTTGACCCGTACCAAGAACATTTTGAACCAAAGAGCTTTCCCCTTCCTGATGAAACATGGTACAGGATTCCCACTGGAGATGATGGGTCTCATTCGTGGCCGTTCTCAGAGACCTGGCCACCTGAATACTTCATTGATCTCCGAAAGCATCTTCCAATTTTTACTGCTATCTTCATCGCCATCCTCCTACCTATCATCCTTGTGCAGCATTCTTTGTATCCACGTACTCAGAATGTGGGAAACCTACCAGGTTATGACTGCATGTAAGAAGACCCAAGGATCATATCCCTTGCTTTTCTCACTCACAACAGGCACTCTGGCGACTTTAATTTCCAAGGTAAGCCATAATTCCTTCAGTGAAATCTCAGAACAATGGCCTAAGTTATATAGGAATCGACGTCACATTTGGTCATATGACCTTTGCCCAAGCCAAAGCCATCGACCTTGCCTGGAACACGCTCATCGGCCGTGGAATTCAAGCCTTTCTAGCTTTCATCAGCTGCAAAGTATTTTATTCAACCTTATTGTATATATGCGAGCGTCATCCTGTGACGTACGAACTTTATATTGCTGTTGCACTCAGTCCTACAACCACCAAAGCCATACTGCCGATGCTGAAAGCTGTGGTTGTTAACGGTAGTTTCAAGAATAGAATTATGATGTTATGGTTGTTGGGGCTTACTATTTACCTTGGGCTATTCCCCATGTTCATAGATGCTGTGAGTGGTTACAGGGCTATTCAATTGACCATGGTCAGTGCATTTCAAATATTCACTACAATTTCTCATGGTCTTTCTTTTGGTAGCTGACTAGACCACAAGCTTAATCTCTCAAACGGCACTTCCGTTGATGTTTATCACGGACTCATCTCGACCGACTATCACAATATCGAACGCACCCAACCACCGTCCTACCTCAATTATGACGGGCCTGGTAATCTGCAAGACACTGCCGCTGCCTTCACATTAGACGTCAACGCCACCACCATCTTTTTTTCTGGTCGCTACAGCGTGCAAAATGTTAGCGGAGACTACAGTTCCTCCTGCATCAATTCCACTACATCGGCTTTGATCCTAGCTACCAGTTACAGCTATTTCGTACCTACACAGCAAATGACATACGACGATCCCAGTTGCGTGAACTGGTATCCGCTTGCGCCAATCATTAGTTCTAGAGATGTGCATAGCTTGTGGAACTACACTTATTTGAAAGATCAAGAGAACTATCGATGTGTTTCGAAGGATGTCTATACTTGGGTGAGTTCCATTGATGCCTTTGAACTCTCAGTTTCCTGGCTATTCTCCACCTACTACAATTCCATTCCACAGTAAATCATGTGCAACCATGTACACTTAAAGTGTTACTAATATCATTGTGATATGTTAGGGATTCGCGTACGAACTATTGCTTATATTCTCCTGTCTTAGTGGAACCTGTATCCTGGGTACGTGGTACTTGTATGTATATACCTCAGCCCACAGCGAGCTGTTGCAAAAGGGAAGAGGATTTGGCCCTTGGAGAGCTCTGATGGATATTAGTGAGGTGTTGAGGAGGAATCTAGGGGAAGGTGAGGTTTGTGCTTATTCCGAAAGTGAACTAATGGCGGATATAACAGGGAGGGATCTGCTTAGGTATGAAGTTTTCTTTCACAACGGGGAAGGGAGGCAAAGCTTTGGGCTTAGGGGGTGGAGGAGGAAACGGGATGAGGCTGGGAGGTTAAAGCTTGAATGGGAGAAAGAGTATCTATGAGCTAAATTTGAGAGCATGAATATAGCAGGCTTTCTTCGATCCAGTTCTCTAAATGTGGTGAATAAGATAGTCGTAGCATGATTAATTAGCGTCTAAGCAGGAGCGGCAAGCTTACTAAGTACTGCATATGCGAAAAACAAGGAAGAGAAAATTAATTGATGATATCTAGAAATTCTTTACCACAAGCGCATGGGGGGATTCTGGGGTGAGAGCCAAGAATCATGTGAAGTGGTGATACAGATACGCTGTTCTTCTTTTGTTGGTTGGTTGGCGAATGTTTTCAGGGCCAGAATGTGATTGTTTTATGATTAGTCTGCAGCCAATTCAAGACTTTGGCATGATCTGTAAAGCCTCTGGGTTGGACATTAGCGTCCCTTCGAATATGCACGCCTTTGGTGTATCTAAAAGCGGTATAGAAATGATATCAATGCCTTACTATAATTCATTTAGTGCCACTTTTTGAGGCGAGGAGATCCTCTAGAGGTTTGTTTCCTTCTGCTCTTTCTTGTGTCTTTGCTTCTTCCGGACTCGGATTCCTTTCTACTTCACTTATTCACATAGGCTTCTCAGGTTTGCCAGGTTATGTGGAAGGTAGCGTCTTTTAGCATGGATTTATATCGCAGAGGTTAAAAAGAGAAGGATGCAATTAATGGGAGAGAATGCCTTATTTTCTTAAAAATTTCGAAAGTCTTGATTTGCTTATTAATTTCCTACTCGATATATTTCTCAAATTATTTCGATCTTCCGTGAAGACTTTTTCGTTATGGATTTACCCTGCCGACGAGTTTATGAATTACTTAGTTTGATGCTTTTCCCCCAAATTCCTGAACTCCAGGAAGCAGCTTAGTTGGATTAGGTAAATCGCATTTTGAGTGACTCATTTAATATAGATGACTTCAAGCTATCGGTGCTATTTCCTGTATCTAACAGAAGATAATAGCAGTGAAAAGCCGAATGGTTCTTTAGCCCTGGAATTTAGAGTACCAATGATTCCAGATACTTGAGCAAATATTGCAGAGTCTTTCTGCGAAGAACGCCTATGACTAAATACAGGGGGATTTGTACGTCGGCAAATTAACCCCTAAACTGTACTGTACGTATCTATATAAAGAAACAGAAGACGACATATCCATAGACTCGTCATCCCTTCCATGGGCCTCGGTACGGTAACGGTACTACATTTGCACAGGAGCAGTGCTACCGGTACGGGTACTCTAATCCTTCCGTAGGATCGCAATGCATTTACTAGAAATATCTATGCTTTTCGAAGTCCGACCGATGTAATGCGACAATAATGCCCGAATGATGCCGACAGCCAGCCTCGATATGCGTAATAACCGGCAGAAAAGATCCTACAGTACAATACATATGTGCCTTCCGATTGAGACATTGCGAGTCGGGTTCGCTGGTGTACTGTTCGTAGGTGGGATGGGTTTCGTGATAAATCAAATGGATATCGTACTGTGCGAAGTACTGTCGGATCGTGATATTACCCCCCTGCTAGTTTTAATGAACGCAGTCTAGAGCTAGAAACTAGGTATTTAAGTTACTTGTTATTGAAAGTAACATTAAAGATAGCTGTTTATTAGAACTAGCAACATCAATACTAGAAGATGGAACCTTAAAGGATAGTATCTTAGTTAAAAGAGAGAGAGAGATAATTATTTCTACCCTCTTCTTTACTTCTCTCTTTACTATAGGCAGTAAGCTAGTACATTGTGTGTTACTAGACTATTTAAAGTAATATAAAGAATTAAAGTAACTTAAATCGCTGTTCTCTAGCAGTAGACTGACTAAGTAAACCATTGTAGGGGCATAGAGTGGTAAGGAGGAGCGTGTATCACAATCCGTACCGTCATTGAGAGTGTGACTTTGATGCTAGTGGGGTGACGACTCTGTCTTAGGCTATAGGGAGGTAGCCTTACAAGTCATCATTGAGAACTTTTCCTATTATTATATGGCAACGAGGGGTACAATGTTACGTACCACAGTTACTACTGTAGTTACTACTAGCTTGCAGCGTCGGAAGTCTGAGCCTGAGTCGTGGGCTCTGGGGGTGGGAAGCAGTTGAGGAGTAAATAGGCTGGGATCAGGGTTTACCTCTGCTATGCTTTGTACCATGCTAAAGGTTCTGGCACGAGTAAGGTAAGTACTTCCGTACACACTGCCCGAAAATGTTTTGTAGCGCTCTTTTTTGTGCCTGTAAATTGCTTCCGCTTCTAAAACAGTACTTCGTTCGAACGATTCTACAAAGACGTAGATTTTACGGAGAAATTCCTGTTGGTGCAAATACTCCCTTGTCCGGGATGTCGACGCTTCCATTTGGCCTCGAATTACCAGCCTGTCGGCGACAATTCAAACTCAATCGTGAACGAGGGTCAAAAAGAGTTCCTCTTCATCTTGGTACTGTACTTGGCACTCAACTAGTCGCGGAGAGAAGCATGTCCCCGCATAAATGTTGTCTAAGTCAAGCCTTTTCACGATGCTTGAATCAAGAGCAGAGGTTCGAAAGGGGGATGAAGTCGAGCTGCTATGCGAGGATCGAGAACCATCTACGTTCGGATGTACACTACGCTTTCGTGCAGCGGCACGTTCAGTCAATTTCACGAAGGAGAAGCTCCGGTTCCAGAAAGGCCTACAGTTACGCCTCTTCCACGACCTTCTGTAATCAGTTCAGGAATCTGACGACTCTGTCGGGAAACATACAATTTCGGGGTGGACGTGTGGTGGGCGATTCGCTGGTGGCTCAGGTTTACTTGAAACAAGCGAGGTGTTGAGTATTTCCTTTCCTGAGCATCACCACGCCGCATGCCGTCCCTGAACCCGAGGCAATTCCAGCATTTTGGCGATGCTGCAGTCCTCAACCGTCAATACTGTACTTCCTACGCCGTACGGCCCCTCTCTCATGGAATCCTCAATATAAGCACATTGCAAAGAACAATGCTCAGTAGCGTCAGCCCCCTTCGTTTGCCCTCAATCCTTGAGTGCTCGTCAGCGTCGTTTCAAACAAATTTCCCCGTCGGCAAGCGAGCCTAAATTGAGAGGACCCGACAATGCTTCTTGTATCGCGTAGAGTAGTTTCAAAACACCACGCCATGGGATGAACCGTCGCTTCCTCGAGAAATATACAAAAATATATTAATGCCAGGCAATTATGGAGATGTCGTCAGATCGGGATCATCTATCTGCTGTGCATCCGCGGCTAAGGCCCCTGTTCATCTGAACTCCTTGAGGTCCTTGGTCTCTACTGTACCCGGCTCATGCATTCGGACAAGGATCCACCACGATGGCTTCCCCGAGACCTCCAAGTCAAGCTTTTCATTTACACTTCTATACAAGTAGGGCTGGGAATCCCCTCAATATTTTCTTCTCGCCATCGTCAACGATTTCGTTCTCAGCCTCTCATTTCAACGCTCTTTACAGCACGGTCCTTGTGACTTTACATTCTTTCTTCACTTTCAAAAACACACCTTCATTGACTGAAGCAGGAAACAACTTTGAAATTTACTCCTCCCTACACACGAACAATTACGAGAACTAGTTCCAACTCTGATCATTCGACATGTCTTTCTCAAAAGTTGCTCGTTATGCCGGCGCTATTGCATTTGCTTCCCAGGTTGCTGCCCATGGTCACATCACTGGAATAGTGGCAGACGGTGTTTAGTAAGTCTATCCGAGTGTAGAGCACTATAGGTCTCCTACTAACTACTGCACTATAGCTACGAAGGTTACAACACCAACTTCCAATACATGACCAACCCTCCAATCACTGTTGGATGGTCGATTCCCGAGGATGAGGGCAACGGATTCATCGCTCCTGATGCTTATGCCACCTCCGACATCATCTGCCACTTGAACGCTACCAATGCTCAGGCCTCAGCCCCTGTTGCTGCTGGTGGAAGCGTCAACCTTCAATGGACTGCTTGGCCAGAGTCTCACCACGGCCCAGTTATTGGTATGTTTTGCTCGTCAAAGGGCCACTCTTATTTTTGCTGACTTCAGTAGATTACCTTGCCAACTGCAACGGCGATTGTGCTACAGTTGATAAGACCACCCTTGAGTGGTTCAAGATTGATGGTGTTGGTTTGATTGATGACACCACTGTCCCTGGAACATGGGCCTCTGATCAACTGATTGCCAACAACAACTCATGGACGGTCAACATTCCATCGACCATCGCAGCCGGAAACTATGTCCTCCGCCACGAGATCATTGCCCTGCACTCAGCAGGCTCAGTGGATGGTGCTCAGAACTACCCTCAATGTGTCAACCTCCAGGTCACTGGCTCCGGAACTGATTCCCCGACCGGAACTTTGGGAGAGGCTCTCTACACCGAGACCGACCCTGGAATTGAGATCAACATCTACACCTCTATTGCCAGCTACACCGTCCCAGGTCCAGCTCTTTACTCTGGTGCCACTGTCACTGCCACCCAGAGCAGCGGTGATACCGCTACCTCCATTGCCGCCGTTGGAACCACCGTTCCAGCCTCCTCTGAAGCCACCACTTCTGCCATTAGTGCTGCTGGTGCCGCTACCACTTCCGCCGCCGTATCCAGCTCTGTCGCCACTTCATCCACCCCAACTGTTACCGCCTCCCCATTGTACACCAACGGTACTGCCTCTGTCTCTGCCGCTAGCCCACAAGGAACAGGCGCATCTCGCTCTGTTTCCTGCAAAAAGAAGTCCAAGACCACCTCCGCAACTGTCCTCCCCACCTCCGCTATCAACGTCGCAGCGAAGGCTTCTACTACCGCCGCCGAGCTCACATCCACCTCTGCTGCCTCATCTAAAGCCACAGCTACTGCTACTGCAACTGATGTTTCAGGATCAGGTTCTTCTGGAAGCTCCAATACCTCTGGTTCTTCATCTTCTTCATCCACCTCCACCTCATCCTCCACATCTGATGCCGTTTCAATGCCTACTGGCACAACGCTCAGCAACCTCCTGGACTGGATCTCCTCTTTCTACACCACCCACAAGGATACCACTTACACCGGGTCCACCGTCGCTCGCCGTCACGCTCGTGATGTTGTTGTTGCTCGCGAGGTCGACGACGAGGTTTTCAAGTACAGACGCTACTAAGCTGTCGTCTCTCTTTGAGATCGATGCTTTTGCTTTGATGTTGGAATGTGGGTTGTCATTTCATTTCTTTGAAAAATGGGAGCATGTGAGCGGGTTTTGCTTTTGGGACAGCGTCTCATTGGACTGGGTTGGTTGACACGGGGCTTCCTTCACTCTTCATTTCGTGTATATATTCTGGTTGCCACTAGGCTTTTTGTTTGGTGGCCATAACACATCTTTCTTGTATCATATCATACTGTTAGACATAGCTTGCTATGCGCACTCTCACTGCTTTGTATATATAACAGGCAGAATCCAAGAATTTGGATACCGTTAACTTGACTTGACATGGCTTTGCGTTTTGCTTTGTGATTGTGTTCTGAGATTGTGCAAGGTGAGAATGATAGCTCGACTCGTCAAATAGGGAGTTACTAAGCTATATGACATGGAACGAAGACCTTCAAGTCCAAGTAACTAAGACTATCAAGGTATACCTCGGTCGGTGTTTGAGCTTATAATGCACATCTACTTCTTTCTTCTAGGGTTACTCTTGGATTTCCCTCTGGGTCTTTAATTGGATCCTCTATAGCTAAAGGATATATAGTCAAGGTAGGTACTAGGTAAGTTGTTCTAAGTAACTTGGTCTAAGTAACCTAAACATACACTACGATAGCAACTTAAAACCTATTAGCTACTCCTAAACCAAGGTATAATAGATCAAGAAATGTAGGTAAGTGTTCTTCTATTCCATTACCTTTGGTATTAGTATAGTTAGTACTTCATCAAAGTACTGCAGTGCACTGTACATGTTTAAGTGACCTTGCGTCCTTGACCTTGCTTCGTCTGTCTCCGCGGGGTACGAAAGGTACCTTTTGTACCCACAGCATCATTCAAATTAGCGGCGCCTCATTGGTTCGATAACGACAACGCCCCTGTGAAAAAAGTCGAATTCAAAGCGTTATCGGATCCGCATGGTGGCATGTGGGATGTCGCCATCGCTTGACCATTATCAACCCAGAATTTATCTCCCAGATGTTCCATTCTTCGCCTTTCTGGTCTACCTACTTGCTTTGGACAGGCCATTTTATATAATGTGAGCAGCAGTTTACATTGGGTCCGGACAGACATATGTATTGATCATGATCTCCCAGTAATCCAGGCAGTTGAGACGATCAAACGGTTAGCACAATGGCTCCTCCCACCTCGCTCCTCACAGCCATCGACTCAACATCGCACATCCACCTCATTGTGGGCTCAAACCCCCTCGCAGCATCCCGGTGCACGAAATCGCTCGAGGTCGGCGCAAAACCACGACTCATTGCGCCTGCGACAGCAGAGATACATTACGCGCTTCAGAAGAGGATAGAGGGTGGGGAGGTGGAGTGGTTGAAGAAGTCCTTCGAAGACGAGGATGTGTTGCGCTTGGGGAGAGAGGAGATTGATGGCGTTGTGGATGCGGTGTTTGTTACCGTGGGGTCGAGAGATCCTCTGAGTTGGTTCACCTCTGCTTCTCTTCTTTCTTTGCGCATTTCCCTGCTCTGCAATTGCTGATGACATCCAGGCGCGCATATCTCGCAACTCTGCAAACGAAATCGCATACCCGTCAACGTAGCTGATTCCCCCAGCCTCTGCACATTTTCTCTCCTCTCAACCCACACCGATGGTCCCCTCCAAATTGGCGTCACCACCAACGGCCGGGGCTGTAAACTGTCGTCACGCATCCGGCGGGAGATCGCCTCTTCGCTGCCGCCACAACTGGGCGTCGCATGTGCTCGTTTGGGGACGATTCGCAAGAGGATACAGGAGGAGGATCATCTGTCACATTTGGCTCTGACGGGCGAGTTGGATGAGGAGGAATCAGCAGACCAAAATGCTTCTTTTAACAAGCTGGTCACGGAAGCGGATCTAGATGCTGCGAAAAGCAGGCGCATACGTTGGCTCTCCCAAATTTGCGAGTACTGGCCCCTCCGCCGCCTTGCCAATATCACAGATGCAGACGTTGATTCTGTCCTGAAATCTTACGCGGCGAACCCCTCCACATCTGCCCCGCTCGAAACTACACATCTTGACGCCAGGCCAGAGAAGAAAGGTCGCATCATCCTAGCAGGCAGCGGACCAGGACATCCAGATCTTCTGACCCGAGCAACACACAAAGCAATCCTAGCTGCCGACATAATCCTCGCCGACAAACTCGTCCCCTCCGGCGTCCTGGACCTAATTCCCCGCCGCACACCGGTGCACATCGCACGCAAATTTCCCGGCAACGCTGAACTAGCCCAACAAGAACTCCTCTCTCTCGGCCTCGCAGGTCTCAAGGCCGGAAAAACAGTCCTCAGGTTAAAGCAAGGTGATCCATATATTTATGGCCGTGGAGGAGAAGAATTTCAGTATTTTAGAGAGCAGGGCTTTGGGGATGTGGTGAGTGTTTTGCCGGGGATTACGAGTGCGTTGAGTGCGTCGCTTTTTGCGGATATTCCGGCTACACAGAGGGCGGTTAGTGATCAGGTTTTGATTTGTACGGGGACGGGCAGGAAGGGTAAACCTACTGTTCCGCCGGAGTTTGTGGATTCGAGGACTGTTGTGTTCTTGATGGCCTTGCATCGGATATCAGGGCTGGTCAGTGATTTGACAACGAGGCAGTTAGAGGATACTGTTTCTGCTGCTGCCGAGGAGAATGGAGCTGATAAGGCGATTGCTAGTGAGAGGAGGTTATGGCCTATCAGCACACCTTGTGCTGTCATTGAACGAGCTAGCTGCCCTGATCAACGTGTCATTCGTACCACGCTCGAATTCGTCGCTGCTGCCATTGAAGAAGAGGGCAGTCGGCCTCCAGGATTACTAGTTCTTGGTAATGCGTGTGAGGTCTTGTACAAGGCGGAGAAAGGGAGGAAATGGATTGTTGAGGAGGGTTTTAAGGGGCTGCAGGATTTTGGGAGTACAGGCATCGAAGAATTGATACTCGGTGGTGGGGAGGTAAAGCTTCCACCTGGGGAGCTGGTTAGAGGTGATAGTTTGGGGAGGGATTTGAAGACTTAAGATGAGGGCTATGAGGTTCTGGGGCCATCTTGGGATAAGGTGTGATTTTTTGCATAGCGTGGGGTATACCTAATTCCAGAAATAAGATCTTATCAGTCTTTCAACTCCCCAACTCCTGTACTTCATCAAAGATGTCTTCCTTGTGCGTGCCCTTTTTTGCCCTCGTCGGTCATTCATCATATCTCATGCCCATCCCCATATACCTCCATTTCAATACCCCGGTATTTCCAACCCCAAGTGGTATTTTCCACCCAATAAATGCACACATCTCCCGGCGATTCCCTCTTGGCACCAATACCTCACTCCTATCACCCAGCGCCTACATCGGCTCTTCAGCTGCGAAATTCTCTCCAAATTCCTCCGAAGCATCCATCCCTCCAGACCACCTCCTCTCAATCCTTAGTAGCAGCAACACTCATCCTCAACTGCCTCTGCCGCTGCTGACTCTGCAATCCCAGCCGCTCAACCGCATACCCCAACCTCTCCTTCTTCCCCCTCAACATCTTCAGCCGCAACATCTTCTCCTCGTTTCCTACCGCCCCTCCCCTAGCCACACTCTTCGCCCCCTTGATCTCGAAACTCCTCTTCTTTCTTAACCCCGCACTACTATCCATCGTCAGCACAGATTTGTACGCATCGCCATTCTCTCCTCTTTCCCTTCCCTTTTCTCGAAATGTCGAAGACGTGGCGTACCTATTTTCCCCACTTCCTCCTCCGCTTCGAGCGTGCGACAATCTCCCTTCTTGTAACGAACTCTTCGCCTCAAGCGCCTCACATCGTCGCGTCAGTTTCTGAACGTGTGCTTCTGAGCGCGCCAGCAGCGTGCTGATTGCCGGTGTTAGTTCGGCTGCGAGGCTCTGTTGTGCGGCCTGTAGTGTTGATTGTGGGAGGAGTTCGAAATGCTTTGGTGCACGCTCATTAGCCGTCTTTCCGTGTCTCTCGCGATGCGCTTCAGTGGGGCAGAGAGCATACTCGTGTTGAGGAGAGCACTTTCTTCATGCGTGGGAAATCCGAGATTCCGCTGTCGAGGATAGAGATTGAGGAGTCGAGGAGGTTGAGGGAGGAGCGGAGGGCGGTTACGGAGGCGGAGAGGGAGGTTGATGTTGGTGTTGATGCCATCCTTTCGCCTTGGGTTGAAAACTTGATGCGCTTTCGTTTCGTGGGTGGTGGTGTGGGCGGGTTGGTTGTTTTTGTTGATTGAGGGGAATTGACGCGAGGTCGACGCGAATTTGGAAGAGTCAGGTGATCTGAGTTATCAGCATCTCGGCCACTTTCAGGTGAAAGCTGTTTTGCCTACTCAAATGCAACTTAATTCATCCTTTGCTATTCTATCCTTCCTTGAAACTTAAAGAAGCTCCCGTTATGTTGAAAAGTTATGTGGACATCGAAAGTGCACTTTGAACAGCTAGGCGGCTTGCTGTTCTAGAAAGCAGTAAACCGAGGAAGTAATAAGTCGAAGAAAGTCAAAGAAACTTAAAAAAAATAAAGCACGCATATCTTTCGTTAGGGTCTTTGCCTTAGAGCTAGGTCAGTTTAGACGATATGTAACAGGTCTTTGTTCTTCCTTCCTGTAGCCTAGGGAGGTACAAAAACAATCACGTGAGTTTTGTGGAGCTGATATTTAAAAGCATGTTCAAAGAGCGCCTTTAGTTTCAGTTATAAGAAAAGAGAAACAGTTGAAATCGCTGGTGATTAGATTTGGTACTTATTACATAACGACATGCCTAGCCAGGTTAGGTTTGGTATCCTTAAGAAAGGTAAGCGACTCTCGTTAGCGATATAGGGGGAGTAATGGCCATGACCAAATCCAGCTCGTCGACATGTACTCGGATAAATTTTCCCTTTATTCATTACAAGTAGAAATACCAACCATCCTACTTCCGTTTCTTCAGCTTGGGCTCGGGCGGACTGCTTTCGTCCTTCTTGTTGACTTGAGACTCAGCGGAACTGCTACTGGGGACATTAGCCTGGCGATTTCTTGAGTTGGAAATGAGTCTCTCCAAGCACTCTCTGTCCTTTGGTCCCGCCACAAATATCACATTGTTCTGCTGTGGAGATGTCTCGCGCTCAATGGCCTTAGAAGTAGTGTGTTCACCGTTTTGACTTTTATCGTCCTCGTCGCGTTTGCGCTTCTTCTTTTCAGATGCGTTCTCGCTACTTGTGATAACCAGAGGTCCATTGCCTTGATTTCCAAGAGTAGTCTGGACGGAATCTGTGCTGCGAGCAACAGCTTGTTTCATTGCAACATTCCATGCATTCGCTGACTCCTTTTCGGCAACCTTGAATTGACTTTCTGCCAATTTGAATTGTTCCAAAGCCTTTTGTCGCACCTCTGCTGCCTTCGCGACTAGGGAGTCATCGGCATAGCCAACTTTCTTGGTCTGTTGTCTTACTCCAGTCTCTTCGTTCCGAGCCCAAGTTAAGTGACTTAATGCCGCATTTCTGCTTTGCTTAGCCGCCCAAGCAGCTTCCTCAAGCTTTTGCAGTGCGTCTTTATTCTGCACCTCATTTGTTTGTCCTGACGCTTGTTCCCCTTCAGTTCCAGACTTGTTTCTCTGCGGTGTATCCAGATCTTCTACTTTGGATTTATTATTGTCAATCACGGCAGATCTTGGGGGTGAAGCTCCTATCTTGTCGGGTGCCTTGGTGATTTCTTCCTCCGCAGCCTCACATGCCTGTTCTATGTGATCTAAATCTTCTTGTGCTAGTTTAACTTCTTTTTCTGCCTCATGTACTCGGCCTTCCCATCTCTGTACTGTCTTCATCGAGGGTATATTTCCGTTTCTGCCTTTCGCGGGGTTTCGATCGAAGTTTTCTCTTTGTGCTTGCATTTGTTTCAAGTTCTTTCTTGCTATTTTTTCCATGCACTTCGCTGTTCTCAATCGCCCCTCTGCTTCCTTTATATCTTGCCGTGCACTTGTCTCGTGTTTGAAACTCTTCTGTGTGTAAAGTTTCTCAATATCTGATTGCATATCCATTTCAATTTCACCACGCTCATTCTTCACCTGTGTCTCATCGTACTTTGACTTGTCGCCGGGTGTTGGTGGGGTTTGCTTCTGAGCAACTTTATCTGCGGCAGCCAGTGCCAGTACAAGTTGTGTATTCCGCACATCCCCATTCGCCTGCTCGACTCGAATTTTAAGTGACTCCATATCCGCCAATGCCTTCTGTGTTGCTTTCTTTTGCTTCCCGTCTTGTGGAGCCCGTTTCATCTTGCCGTATTGTTGCTGTGCTTTATTTAATTGCTTGTTGGCTTTTTTCAGCTTTTCTCGGGCCTTCTTTGCTTCTTGTTCCCAAAGCGAGTCTGAATTCGAGTCTCGAGATGCCTTATTTGCAGTTACAAAGGTGATTTCAATACGTTTTCTCGTCGAATTTTGGTCGTTGTGTTTTATTTCACTGTCTCCTTTGTTTACTTGTCCCTTAACTGTCTTCAGTTTCTCACTGCCTGGTTCGGTGTTGTCAGTTTCTACCTCCACTTGTTTCTGACTGTCCGCCTGTTTCTCTAGTCTTTTTCCGGACTGATCGATCCCAAGACTAGCGTTACACTCCCTATGACATGGCTGCCCGTTGTTGTGGATGTGGAAATAGCAGTTTGTAAATACAGTACTTTCAGACGGTACTCTGTAGTCTGCATTGTTGGAGGTGATGTCTTGACCATTGCTGAATCGACACTGGACAATGGCACTTGCGGTCACTGGAAGCTCTCTACACAATGCTTCAAGCTCTTCGACCCAACCATTGTCATAGCATGCCCACTCCATTCGGCAAACAATACAAGCTATGCAGTATTTCCAAAGCTGACTGCTGGGTGCCGTCTTCTTCAATATTTCTCTGATATAACCTAAGCTGAAATGAGCAGCAGAGGTGCCCACGTGGTGAAAGTGGTAAGACTGGAGCTGATCCATGATTCGATTTGCCAACTCGTCTACACCAAGCCCTATTGCAAGACAACATACCTTGACTGCAGTCGTTGGATTCACTGGTTCATCAGAGGTGACCGTCAAGTCTGGAACAGTGCCTTTGTATAGGAAGTCGACAACCAGTAGAAATATATCATTACTAGGCTGTGGCAGGTAGAATGCACCACCGAACTCCACCTTGAACTCCAAAGGAAAATCTCGAGTGCCACGACCATTGTAGTATCGGTTGAATATAGCGGCATGGTTCACCAGAACATTCTTGTGGAGCAGATGAAGCCTTCTGTTTGGACCAATATAGACTGTCACCATCTTCTCACCCAGTTCCCTGAACTAGTCAGTAACATGCTCGAAAGAAATGATGTGGTAGTGTCAACGTACTCTGGTGTTTTCATTATCGTACCGTCCATGAACGTGGCGTAATTTTATTCTTTCAAAGACCTACGGGCAACTGTGAGCCTAGCCCTGTTCCAATCTTGCATAGATGAATCGCGAAGTTGCGCGAAGACCTCCAACGCGGGACGAAAAGACGCGTGTTGACATGGGCGTGCTAAGCTTACCTATAAACTCTCACTCGCATAACCACGAATGTGCCAAAGTTTGTGCTTCGATTCAGAATCCAAGCAATCCGCACGCCAAAGGGCGTGCTCGAGTCGCGCTTCAGTTGCCGACGTTGGGAAGATAGCGCGAACCTGCGAGTGTGCTGGAAGGGATGCGACCACAAGTAAGCTCCCGGTCTAAAGAGGATCAACAGCTTTGTTTTTCAAGTGGGCATTAGACGACTCTAATGTTCTGTTGGCGTTGGTAGATGGTCGTGTTGTGCGTTTGAAGTCGAAGTTGATATCGCGAAGTGGAATGAAGGATTCTCTGACGTTCGAAGACGGTAGCGCATTTGCCTTGGTACAAGGTCCAAAGGTTACAAAATGAGATAATCAAGAAGCTCGGGTCTGGTACCGTGAATGCTATCAAGCTATTGAGATTCTGCAAAGTCCTGAGTGTCTACAAAATGTGAAGAGGTAGAAGTTGGAAAACAAAGAAAGCTTATCATCGCAAGTGTCTGATTTGGCTATCCTCCTTCAACTCAATCTTGATCACCACTGAACAGAGTTAGCTAGATAGTATCATCCTAGAACACTTCTCATCATGGCTCTAAATGCGGCTGGAGAAAGGAGATCTGTGAGTGGTGACAGAAGCCGGACTTGCAGTCGCTGAGGTTGCCAATCTTCACACAAGAAAAGTCATTGAGGAGCGCGCTGAGCCTATCGTGAAGCGTCAACTCTTTGTGATCGCCGAAAATGGCAATGCTTCCTGCAAATTGGTTCCTACCAACACCAATTTCTTCGCATATGGGGCACCCAAACGCTGGAAACTACTGATTCTTTGGCATCGAAGGTAAATGGGATTCCCAGCTCATATCGTGCTCTGGGAAAGGTATTCGTGGTCGGGCATACTGTGCAGAACGAGATTCCTTGGTGATTGTGGAGTACATCTTGCTTGTTCATTAAATTGGCCTTGGGAGTCATGTAACGCTTTCTGATACAGAGTAATGCTCATCTCTTTCTCCTTAGATTACTTTTTCATACTTCAAGTTGTATTTTTCGGCGTTACTGCTAATGTGATTCCTGTTGCTAATCTAATTCCTGCTGCCATCTTAAACAGCCAAGTTTTAAATTGCTGAATCTCCATCTCATTCATCATCCCCTCCAAAAAGACAAAAGAAAACAAGGCTTCTGAATCAGACTCCCCCTCACAACCTGGCAAAGCCTCCACCGCCAATCATGGTTCCGAAGGTCATGGTATGGCCTCGCGAGGGTCGGTCAAGGGCCATTCTCTTGGCTGGTGGTGGTGCGGCAGTGTTCTCGTCGTCGTAGTCATCCTCCTCCACGCGGAATCGCTTTCTGGTGTTTGCGGTAGTGTCGTCGTAGTGGAACTAAGAGGTCGAAGTCAGTATTTGAATTGTTGACATGGTTCAAGAAGGAGTGGTACTCACTAAGTTGGGGGAGACCGGTCTGGATGAAGGAGTGCCCTGGTGCTGTGAGGTGATCAGTATGTGAATGAAGAAATGATAAAGAAGTCAAAGAATGGGAACTCACAGACAGAGGCCCAGGTGCGGCCCCAGGCATGCCACCACCCTCCAACTCCTCTCCCTCATCTACCTCCTCGACATCCACCTCAGAGACGCGATTACCGTTGGCAAAGAACACTTCTTCTTCGTCGAAATCGTCGAAGTCGTCGTGCTCTTGCTTGATGACTGGGCTTGCCTGTTGGAGATCAGTCTTTGAAGCATTGGAATAGTTTGAGTAACTGTTACAATACGAGAAAGTGGAAGAGGGGTGAACTCACAGAGGCATTGAAGTCGCTGCCATCGTTGTTGTTGTTGTCATCCTTGTTGTTATTGACATTCCTTTCTGGAGTGTAGCTGTAGTAGCAATGGAAAGGATTACGGCGCTGTATAGTGTCAGTTGGGTCATTGAAATGATTTGAGGAACTCCAAGAAAGTACTTACCTCTTGCTCGTCCCAGAAGTCCAACTCTTTCCTCATCTCGACCATTTCAGCCTCCTTCAAGTCCAGCTGCCGATGCAGCTGGGAGATCTGGCGACCACAATGATGAATGGTGGCATTGGCTTCCTCAAAGTTGTCTTGAGTGGCCCGAAGACGGTGGTTGAGGATGGTGAGATATTCTTCCGTGTGCTGGTTGTGGCGACGGAGTCGGAGACGTTCTGCTCGGGTGTGCTCATGCAGAGCATCCTCCACGAGACGCGACACAAAAGCACCCATGGCTGTTGATGGTGGCGTTGAGGGGTGTTTGTGGGGATGGCGGGAGGAAATTGAGAGGGCTATGAAAGAGAGAAATGATAGTGTTTGTGTAATAGTGGTCAAATATTGAGAAGGCTTTGTGCGAACAAAGAAGTGGTTCTTGGAAAATTTGACTCGAGATATGTATGAGGAGGAAGAAAAGATGAAAGCTCTGAAGAAGAGAACTCTTAAATGCTATTCCAGCTCACGCTAAGCAACGATTGACGTTCACTTACCTATTGTTACCATTGTAGTGTGGTGCTGCCGAAAAGTTCTTATTATTGAACCATTGAGGGTCTTGGGTGTTGGTATTGTTCTTCTATTCAGAATTCGCTTCTCGTTCTGCCGTCCCCTATTGTTGTTAACCGAGTCCACATCACGTGCAACAACCTCATTCACCAAGAGGCTTCCTGGAGCTAAGAATATCAAGTTGGGGGAGAATGCGAGTCGAGAAGTTCTTTTATGCTCTCTGGGATCACTAGTGCATGGATGAGAGCATCTATGGATGATACTTAACTCTATGTCTTCACTTTTCTTGAAATTCCACTGCATAGGTACGTAAGTTTCAGAATTGGCTGTGTCACGAATTATCCACAGTACATCCACATCGTTGTAATTTTTGTTAAAGTCTTTGAAGTGGTTCTGGCTCGGAGTATGCGCATGTAGTTGTTTGTTTAATAACAATTGCTAGGACTGTGTTGTTCGTTGATCAAAATTCCAACGGGAAGTTCGCTTTATCTGCGCCAGGGTCAATATTAAGCCCGCGCCGGGTCCCATCTAGTAATATGCACGAAACTTGGCGGCTATGGTAACCAGTGCAGTACAGAGATAGAATTGTGATGCCTATGCGGTTGTAGTATATCACTGGCCCCGGATCGCCCTCTTCGTACTTTTGGCATATGACTGTTGGACCGTGAATGCATACCCCAACGGCACATCTAGCCTTTACTCCCCTTCGTGGAGACAGCGAATTACCCACGCTTAGCAGCCTGGAGTACATAAACCAAGGGGTCAAGTCCAAGGTAGCTGTGGTACACAGAGGCATGAGCGAGATCACCCAGCAAGGGTTGTGTGTTATCTCGAACGGAATGTGAATGAAAAGATTGTCCGTCATTTGGATTTATGTAGACGAAACGAGACCTCCCCCCATGGTAGCCTTGTCTTGGGAAGTAGGTGCGATATTTCCCTAGTCCCTCTTGTCAAAACGCATGACTGATATGGAGTATTGCTGAGACAGGTGTAGAAGCTTCGAATTTCAAGACGGATTTGTAGGATCACAGTGCTGCTCAGAAACGAATATGGTGACTCGGACTTTCGTGGGTGTGGTCAAGGTTGACGAAGTGCCAGACGCGCAATTACCTACAGCTGTCGTCAGTCAAGTCAGAGGCAGTCAGATGGCATTGCCTACAACTCGGCGAGGAACTTAGAAAACTGCGATAGTGTAGTTGACTGTCTATTTACAGAGTTTCGGTGGTTCGAACTCGTTGCGGCTTTTGCTGTGGTAGATAGGTTGGGACTGGTAGTGCCTGCAGCTTCAGCGCAGCCTGCCTCAACATCATCGCGCCAGCTGTGAGGTACGAGGCGGCCTTCTCGAGCTCGAGAGCCGTTTCCAAGCTCCTCGAGGGCATGGTGGCTCATTTTGAGACGACTATCGAGGGGAAATGTTGCGGGTGACCAGGTGGTCCTGCGCTGACCGTGATGTTGGTTGTTCGCGATGGTGTTGATGATGGCGGGGAGTATTCTCGTGGAGGGGAGGGGAGCTGTCGGAATCGGAGTCACCTTTTCTACCGAATGGAGTCTTACAGGGAAGAGGTAGTTCTGAGTTACTATATTATATTGTCTCTAATTATCCAAGTATAGTGTTTAAAATTGATGTCAGATTTAGATATAATGTTAGAAATTTTAAGATTTCTATACTTCTTGTCTATTCTACTACCTAGGTAGGTATACTTAATCTTTAAATAGAAATCTAAGAATCAAGGAATATTTAATAGATAAGGGTAAGGTAGGTGGTACCTAGGTAGAGAAGAGACTTAGAAGCTCTATATCTCTATTAATATCAACGTGCTATATTTTTACTTTTTAAAATTAAGTGATTTATAAAACTTTCACATAGGCAGATGTAGGCAGGTGCCGGCAGGCAGCCTAGGCAGTAGGTTAGGTGGCAGGGCAGGGCAGGGCAGGGTGCCTACTAAGCCGATCGGGTGTGCTACCAAGGTAGGAGAATTCTAACACTATGTTAAATGCTGACATCGTCTTCTAATGATAGTTTTTCTAGCACTATAACTACAGTGCTAACACAATATTTAGTAACCCTCAAGTCACTGCAAGTTGGAAGTCTTATCTTATAAATTAGACACTCGTGTCGAGAATTACGCTTCCTGCCAACCAGATCGCTTACCTAGTTTTGCTTAGTTCTGTCCCTTTACGAGTAGCCTAGATTATGAAACAGTATATTCAGACCACATCTCTCCATCACATCTCCAGACCCCATCTGCAACCCTCCGGAAACCTCGAAATCCTTCGTTGGCCTTGACCGTCACCATTCCATAATAGTATCAGTATCGCAGTGTCGCAATGGCAGCCTCGGATTGCAGTCACAGTTCAGATTGCTATGATTCAGAATCTTCAGATGCCTTGGAAGAAAGGGCTAATAGGATTTCCCGGGTCCCACAGCTGGAGTCTGCGGAAGATTGGCCAGAGTTCCGTCGTGAAATGGATGATTGCCTTATCTTGTCGCAACTCGGAGACACGAGAGATGAAAAATATAAGCCCGTTAGGAAAGAAACCGAATGCGACAGGCATTTCCAGCAGCGCATGCGGAATTGGAGGAATAAGCAACAACTTAGCTGTATGTTGATTAAGCAACGGTTCAGTCTGTCTTGCCTCATTCAGGGCTTGGAGACTGTCTACGAGATATTGGAGAAACTCAGAAAGCTGTACGAACCATTGGCTCATATTTACTTGACGAAACGCTTCTACGCGCTTCAACTTGATAGCTGCAAAGATCTCGCAGCGCTCATCAGCCAGTTCTATGAAGTTTCCCTTGGGTTTAGGGAACTGACTATTCCTGGGGTTGCATATACCGAAACCCAAGTGGTCCTTCGTTTCTTGGGCGCGTTATCACCAGCATATCAAACTTTCCGGCAGAGATTTATTTGGGATTATTTTATAGAAAATAGTGATCGCGATTTGGTTGTCGATCTTAACCTTGTCACCCGTAGAGCAATGCAAGAAGAAGCCATAAGACAAGAAATGAGTAGCATTGCTACAAGGGAAAAGGAAGCAGTTGCAAAGTAAGCACCTCTGCGATGTTAGGAAGTCGTCTGATTTCGACAAAGTTTTATTATTGACGACACGTTCACAGACTTGAAGCTCCCAGGAGAAATCGTAATAGGAACCGCCGACGTCGAAGAGGTAACAGGAGATAAGAGTTGGCTGATATCACAGATTGCTATGTGGTGTCTCAAATGGGCCAAGTTTGTGAGAAGGGAACCCTACAATGCTCCTTTTTCTATGTGACGCATTATAAGCCCATCGAGCTCCTATCTGGTCAATGAAGAATGGCAAGATTTTCTTGGACGCCTTTTTCGACGCTTTCTTTTCGGAAGATCAGAACGATCTATATCTATATTAAGATGTTCAGCCTGCGGAAATCCACTCGGTAATGGCAGCGAAGCTCCTGCTTTCAATATCGTTTGTCTTCATTACGACGACTCTTCTCAGTCAACGCCTTGGCAACTCATAAAAGTAGAGAATAGGACTATAGGTAGTGAGCGTGTATCCTTCTGCGTTGTATATTGATCGATTATGTTGGTGAATATATTGTCCTTTGCCATGTTCCTTGTTAAGTTGGGAAAGAAGCTTTTCAATGTTCAAATCTGGAAGGCTTTTGAATTGAGTAACTTTTCGATTATTCTGCGGAATCTAAAAGGACAATACTGCCGCTGAATTGTTTATTGGCTGGTTTTACAGTTTATAAAGATGATCTCGTACTGTATTTCTACTGTTTAGATATGTACGCAGAGCGTATATTTACATGCATGCTCTTTTGCAGATCTCGAAAGATCTTGTAGTAATTATCAACCATTGAGGCTTAGAAGGGGTTAGCTAAGGCGACCTTTGACTTGTAGGCCTCGGGATAGGGTAAGTTACAAAGAAACGCCGAATCTTACGCTCGCATTCTGTCTTTCAGTGTACCGCATTCTAAGCAAGATTAATTCCTCGTCTCACTTATATACTCAACAGTTATTTTCGTCACAGAAACTCTGTAGAGAGCAGTTTTCTTTGCAAGACGTAAACGCGGCTTTCTGGGTCTTTACCTCGTGTTATATATTTTAATAAATCTAATCGAGGCCTGACTTAAACACAATATCTACCTACAGGATCCACCACCACGGTCTTCGAAGTCACAGCGTGATAATCTGCTGTCTCACTCACCTCCTTCTTCTAATTTGTACATGATTAGAATAGTATAAAAGTTAATATATTAGTTTATATATTTATTAAAGTTAAAAGGTAACTTAATATAATACTATAGATTTATCCTAGTTAATAACTTAAATCACTAGAGTTACTTAACTTATTTTCACAACTATAAATGTGTATTACTAGGCCCTTAGACAGGTTAACGATTACTTCGCTTAAGATTTTACGGAAAGGGGGAGTGGCACGTGATTAGAGACTGTTGTTCTACCTAGGTACCCATTGACTGCGTCTGATGAAATATAGTTTCCTCACTAAGAATAAGCGTCGTCATTATCTAGTAGCCTGCCGTGAACGATTCGCCATGTTTCTTCAAAGTCGAAACAAGCATTCTGAACCAAGTCCAGGTGTAGGTAGAACCTTAAATTCGTCCGTATTGGCCATAATGATTAAGAACGAGGTGGTGAGGAAGAAAAAATATTTTCAACTTATATATGACATAAATTGAGATACCACTGAAATTGGATATACAAGGGCTCATGAAGGCAGTACTCCCACCCGAATGATTTTGACCGGGCTCCCAAAAGAAAACGTATTCAAATGCTCAGAATCGGGCCTCTACATCCTACAATCTTGCTTGTTCACTAGAAGCACCACCCTTCGCCGGCGCACTCGCCACGCCCTCGTACCCCTTTGGTGCCAATATAACATTGTACAACAAGTCCAACTCGGCTTTGGGATCATTGGCCTTTGGCTTGAAATCAACCACCAAGTCACCCTTGACGGCGAAAACGGTGTCCGTTGCGAGGTATGGGTCGTCTTTGGGAAAAATCTGGGTTACGACTTGTTTGTAATCTGGGTGCGAGATCATGAGATGAATGTGTGCAGGACGGAAAGGGTGGCGGTCGAGCAGCTTGAAGAGTGTTCCTGCTGGGCCTGGAAAAGATATCAGTTGTGGTCGTGCAAAAAAAAAACCCGAGGAGAACTAACCATCTGTGGGAAGAGAGTAGGCTGTTGGCTTCAAGCAATAAAAGTAGTATTCCCCCTTCTCATTCGTCTTGAACTTTCCTCTCAAGTTGTTGTCCATCTGGTTTTCCGGGTCCTGGAAATCGTACTTCCCGTTACTTGAGGCTTGCCAGAAATCAAAGGTTGCATTTGCGATGGGCTTTTTGGTCACGAAATCTGACACAACGCCATGCATCAATGCTACTTGGCCGTTGTGTGGTGACATGATGACGGAGTCGCCGTTTTCGCGCCATGGTGCGTTAGGCGACCAGAAGGGACCGAGAATGGAGGAGGATGTTGGGGCATCATCTGGGGATTCTGTGGCAAGCTTGTGGGCAATCTCGTCAACGAGACTATGGAGCTTGTTAGTATCACGGGCTTCCTGTATGGTGGACACGAGTCGCATGAGAGTTCTACTCACGATTCCAATCCAATCACATCGGAGATTCTCTGCCCCTCGTTTCTCTTGTCATCACTGATTTGTCCAATGGCATTGATGAAGTGCACGCCAGCCATCCACTCCTCAGTGGTCAATTCGACTTCTCTGGCGAAGTCATGGATATGTCTGAAGAGGGCCGTAAAGATCTCGCGGGTTCGCGGCTCTGTCTTTGGGCCCATGGCGTCAATGACATTCTGGGTGAAGTTTGGGTCGAATCGGGAGGACTGCGTCGCCATTGTTGCGGTTGTGAGGAGGGAAGCAAGTATGCGACGAAGATGCAAGATGCGGATATCTGGATTTCAGAGGCGACTGGCAAGGTGGTCTCGAAGATGGGTGCTGGAGGAATGGCTGGCTGATTGTTCGACAGAGCATTGCGACGCTTTAATAGCAAGGCAAGCTCACAGCCATGCATGCTACCCCTCCTTGGCAAGTATCAGTTCGTGCCCGGCTCGCACCAAGAGGCCTCGCAAACGGCATCGCAGTCGGCTTTTTGAGAGACGTCGCTACTCCACCACGGCGTGTCTCTCAGTCCCAGACCCTTGGTTGAGCGACTCGCGACACCTGTTGTCCAGCATTGGCCAATACGAGGGGGCGCATTAGTGTTGACCGTGGAAGGCATTTGGGGCAGACAGGACAGCTGGGGTGCAGATGGTGCAGATGCTGCAGATGCTGGCGGTCCCGAATGAAGATGGTGGGTTGGCGTGGGTGAAGTATTTACCGCTGAAGAATGCCGCACGCCGGTCCCAGAGTCTGACCCCGCGTTGATCCTACGAAGGTACATTGTCGGCCCCGCCATCTCCAGCCCCACCGAGCAGCGGTTCCTTTTCTATTGTGAGCGATGTTTTGGAAGCAGGCAATATCATCACATTGGTGCTGCGGTGCTTTGGCGATATCATCTTGTTGTCTTAGTCTCTTCTTGTCTGCGTCTGCCAGAGAGATGGTGGTCCATCACTTGATGATCGGGACCTGGACTCCACCCGGAGCTATCTACACTGTTGCCTTTGATGATGAAGCCCAAACCTTGGAATTGGTCAAGAAGACCGAGATTGCGCATGATGAGTCGATATCATGGATGACCTTCGATGTAAGTGTGCTGCTTCCTGCGAGGAGTCGGGGAAGCATTGACTGAGAATGCGTCTTCACAGCACGCGAAGAAGAATATATACGGAGCAGCGATGAAGAAGTTCTCCAGCTTCTCAGTCAAGGCACCTACAGAGATCGTGCACCATGCATCACATCCAATTGGAGGGAACCGTATGCATTCTTCTTCGCACGTCAATTGCCGCACACTAACTATCTCTCTCCAGCACTCGCCCAAAACGCAGACACCAACACACGAGCCATCTTCATCTTAGCTGCGAAGAAGCCACCTTATAACGTGTATGGCAACCCATTCTACGAACACGCCGAGTATGGAAACGTATTCTCAGTCGACAGCGAGGGACGCATGGACAAGAATATCCAGAATTACAAGTACGGAGACGGAACCAAGATCCACGGCATGGTTTTCGATCCTACCGAATCATACCTCTATTCGGCCGATATGGGCGAGAACAAAGTATGGACGCACAAGAAGGATCCCGAATCTGGAATGTTGGAGTTGGTTGGTAGTGTAGAGGCTCCGAATCCAGGAGACCACCCGAGGTGGGTAGCGATTCATCCGAGTGGGAAGTATCTGTATGCTTTGATGGAGGCTGGAAATAATCTAGCTGTCTATGTCATTGACGAGCGCACGCACCTGCCAGTGTACACGCATGTCAAATATCCGCTCATTCCTCCTGGTAATTCTTTTTGTCACATCAGCTCTTCTCCTCGATTAACAGTTTTCAGGCATCAAAACGCCAAAGATGTACCGCTCAGATGTCGTCTTCCTTTCCCACTCGGGCAAATATCTCTACGCTACCGCTCGAGCCAACGACTTTGGTACTACCGGTTATTTCTCTGCCTTCAAGTTGAATGACGTTGGGGCAGTTGAGAGGCAGATATGCATGAATCCCACGCCGACAAGCGGCGGACACAGTAATGCGGTCAGTCCCTGCGATTGGAGTGACGAGTGGCTTGCTTTGACGGATGATCAGGTTGGTGGTGTTGAGATCTATCGCTGGTAAGGGTTGTCGCCTGAAATCCCCGACCTTCGGGAACTGACTTCATATCCAGGAACGAGGAATTCTTATGCAGGGTTGCAAGGCTGGACATTACAGATCCTGGCTTTGGTATGAATGCGATCTGGTATGATTGATGACCCTTGATGAAAATGACGATTTCAAAGTTGGAAGAAGGATTAGGTTACATACCGGTAGCAATGGAGACTCATTATGCTGCACAATATGAATCAATTCTCCCCGCAAAAACTTTGTCCTGTCTGACAATAACTTTCTTGGTCGCTTATTTACTTAAATTTAACCACTCTGGCATCAACTATCCTTCATCCGCGTACTGTCCTGTACGAGTAATGAAGCCATACTACGCAATCTGGATGCTCAGCTTTTCCTTTCGAGTTCCAAGTCCACCAGGTCTCAATTTGATATTGTGGAAAAAGACTTACCCGCCTCAAGACCCGTCAGGGTGTTCGCGGTGCTCACCCCGCCCCCACCCCTCCAACTTTCTGCCTGAGGCCATTAATTGAGTTGCCGATAATTGTCGCCGTTCTTCTCCAGCACTCCCGACCGAATCACGACTCCACCCTATTGAACTTCCACGGACAAACGGTTGTCTTGTTACGTGATGGTTATCCTTCAGTATTGCAACAGTTGTGTCGCACATACGACGACATCTTTTGAGCCAGGTTAAGAGTTTAACTGCATCTTGAGATATCTCGACATTCAACGCCTCACAATCACAAACCAAACAGGATACAGCTCTTTGACAATGGCACCAAAAACAGGAATCCTCTACGTAACAATGCAACCGGAACCCAGTCTTCCACTGGCCCAATTCCACGACTGGTAAATCTCTCCAAAAATCATGCTTAAAGCAATTTGCCGACGACTCGTAGCTGATTACATCAGGTACAACAACGAACACGGCCCTCTGCGATTACGACTTTCGAGCGTCGACAATGGCTTCCGTTACCGCGCAGCAGACCTTGCCACCGCCAGTGAAGCGAGCAAGGAGAAGCCAGAATGGATGGCGATATACGACGTAAATGATATGTCGGAAATGATCAAGCCACCGTATACGACTCTGAGGGAGGAGGGGGTTAAGAGCCCCAGGGAGTTTGCGACTATGAAGCAGATTGCTGTGGAGAGGAAATTCTTCGATCATGTGTCTACAAAAGAATCTCGGGCTTTCACCAGGTTGGAGATTGTGGGTGCAGAGGGCCAAGACGTTGTTCTGCTAGCGTTCACTACGAGGGTGAAGCCAGGGCAGGGACTTGAATTTAATAAGTGGTATGAAGAGGAGCATACCCTCTTGATATCAAAGATTCCTGGATGGTTGCGAACAAGGAGATTTGTGACAGCTGAGCTTGAGGGGAAGAGCGAGGACGACCTAGAGTACTTGGCACTACATGAGTTTTCATCCGAGAATGGGATTGGAGGGCCCGAATTCCAGGCTGCAACAGCAACGGAGTGGTATAAGAATGTACAGGACACGGTCGTTGCATCAGCCGCTATGCGGAAATATACCCTCTACTACACCTTTGGGCCTGCACCCCGTGACTTATCCTCCTTGGCTCTCGCAGACACGATTGGAGATTGGACCTACACATCCGGTGTAACAAAGACTTTCCCATCAACCGTCGCCCCGGCCTTGGAATCTTACATCACGACAAAAGATGGCGTGGGTCTTCCGTACAGACTCGAAGGCTCTCCAGACCCAAATGCACCGCTCATCGTCCTCTCAAACTCTATCCTCGTAGACTACCATATCTGGGACGGGTTCATTGAATCTTTTGTTTCATCTCCTGCTAACAAAAAATACCGATTCCTCCGTTACCTCACTCGTGGCCGCTCCTCACTCTCCTTGTCTTCTAAACCTGTCACAGTCGATGTCCTAGCTTCAGATATAATTGAGATCCTGGACGCCCTGCGAGTACGCAAAGCAGCAGCCATCATTGGAGTCAGTCTTGGTGGGGCAACAACCCTGAACACAGCTCTCAAATACCCCAACAGAGTTGAAAGATTCATCTCTTGCGATACCTCATCCAAGAGCCCAGCCGGCAATAGTAAAGCCTGGAGCGACCGAATCGCAGTCTCTGAGAAAGAGGGCATGAAAGCAAGTGCCTCTGGTGAACCTATTGTTGGTGAGGACTTAGCCGAGATGACAACGCGAAGGTGGTTTGTGAAGGAAAGCTACGAAAACCCCAAGCTTGTGCCGACACTAGAGAAAGTGAAGGAAATGGTCAAGACGAATAGTCTTGCCGGCTTCAAAAAGAGTGTAGAGGCGCTTTTTGAATATGACTTGAAGGAGGAGATGTTGAAGAGTGAGGCGAAGGGTGCCTTCTTCGTTGGAGCTGGTGATGGTGTGCTACCTGGTACGATGAAGGAGATGTCAGAGAAGTATGGGAAGAGTGGAGCAGCGTACGTAGTCATCGATGGAGCGGGACATTTACCGATGGTCGAGAAGCCTACTCAGTTTGCGAATGAGGTGGACACATTTCTTGCGGCGTAAGTAGGGAAAGGATATGAGATGCGGCGCTAGTAGACGCAGGGATTGAATCGTGGTCAGAATGCTACCTAGTAGGCAGCGTGAGCAAGTCAACGGACAATACTTTCGATTATGAGCATGTAGAGCACCAGTCATCGTACTTCACCAGACGATGTCTGAGAACGAGGAAACGCAGAATGCTTTCAGCATCCAATATTTTCAAACAGTGACTAGAGTCATTAGCCAACGCGGAATTCTCCCACAACTCGTGGTCGAAGCTGCCATTTGATACGGGAAAAGCTGTCGAGATCATGAAAACCGTCCTAGTAGACTTTGAGCAATTGATCTAATCAACGAATAATATATCAGTCGTCCGCAAGAGTCTAGCCAAGGTCGCTACTGCATTGCATGCGTGATTCTCTATGCGAATTGGAGTTTAAGCTGTGATATTATAGAAGTCGTTAAGGTAGTCCCTATCACTGTCCAGTCAATGGAGAATACAAGAGTAGCCGGAGCGGAGTTGTTTCCTAGAAAGTCTGGCAGAGGGCGTTGAATAGTTCTGGAGAAATTGATTCTCTGTACAGCTTGGAGTTTAAGCTATATATCGTGACAGTCGTCTAAGTTGGCTTGGAGATTGTCTGGCCACCGAATAAAACTTCTACAGCCGGGGTAAACTCTCCGTGGGAGAATGTATAACTGATGTTGCTAGTGTCTAGGGGATTCTCTACACAACTTTGGAGTTCAAGCCCTTAGGTGGAACAGGCTATCGAGATCGTGTTCAAGTAGTCTTGGAAATTGTCTAGCCAACGAAATGTATTCATGAGGGCTAGCCGTGGTTGCTAATGCATTTGAGTACAGGATTATCTTTGCAAAGAGGCATTCATACCTTCGTGATAACGATTGGATCTTATATGAAGACGGACTAGACAATTGCATCATAGACGTCGTTTCTGGGTCTACGTCGAAAATGGATTAGAGTTTGAATCCATTGCGGCGCCTTCCGAAAGCGTACTGTGTCTGACATGACTTTGGGCGTATTTGAAAAATGGCTTTTGTGGTTGCCCATGGCTGCATACAGTTTAAAGTTCGAAGGTAACACCAGAAACGTTTTTTCCCTTTGACCAGCCAGGGTGCCTCTAAAACCATCCTCAGAAGTTCTTTTTTCTTCTTCGACGAATCAACTCCGGATCAGGCGTACTTACAACCATGTGGCAAAACAGTTGTATAACCATCTGCTAAACTACCAATTGTTGACCAGTCGTGTAATGTGTCATATGCCTTCTAGAATGTTGCAGCAAGGCTGTTTTCGTTTCCCGGTTCTTGGGAGCCAGGTATCAGGTATTTTGCCAACCATATCTATTGTCCTCGGATATACAACATGCTGTTTTTGCGACGGTTATTGCTGGCCATGGCGAGGAAAGTCTGGTACTGGTGATCTGCTTCATGGGACTTCTTGAGTTGACATGGTGATGGGGTGCTGTTTAAAGTTTGTATGATATGGCGATATCTACTTGACATGATAAATCATAAGTGTGACGCTCGCGTAATGCGATCAATGGCAAGAGCATTCTTTGTTTGTACAGTATCTCCGGTCCGTCTCAAACTCTATTATCATCACCATCTAGTTTGGTTGTATCAGCAATCCGAGCGCCGCTCACTGCTGCGCTCGTGTATTGGTTTCTGGTGTGTACAGGCGCAAGGTCGTGTTTCCGGTTACCGCAAGACCAGTGCTGCCAATAGAGTATTATCAAGCGCAGCACTTAATGAGGCACGAAAGTACACCATTCCACCGGTAAATGTGTTCGTTTGCGAATTTCTTTTAAAGCCTGTGTTTACAATCTCCTTGTTGAAGATCTCCAGGGGAACGAGAACTTCATCGATGGCGAATATCATGTGAAGTTCAAACTGATGGCCGCGGCGGAGTGATTAACTGCTACCGTACCTTACCGCGCAGCTCGTTTTGCACTAAAGATAATCCAAGTGGACGCGAACGGACGGGAAAACGGTACGTACAGGTAAATAGAGGTAAAGTGCAAAACAGCACTGACCGGATGCAGCAAACCCTCTTGCAGCGAAGCCTCTTGCAGCATGACGACCAGCGGCGAACAATCTGAATGTTGGATGCTCATCCAAGCTAAGCAACTAACTAGTCTAGCAATAATGGTCTCATTCTGACTGTTGTCATGGTGTTGGATGTATACTTACTGACTATATGCCGGTGTATCTCTCACACCTCCATACATAAAAGCAGATTCCCATCTCATCACCCGTCCAGCTCTTCTCCCCCCTCACCGAACGAACACCGAGCAAGTGTCACTTCTTGATTGAAAATGACGCAACTCAATGTTCACAGCAGTATGCATACTGGCACACATACGCATTCTCGTACCCGTACCGGAACTCGTACACATACTAATCCATCTCTCACCATCATAACACTTACCTCCCTCGCCGCCTTCGCCCTCCTCCCGCCCACCACTCTCGCCCAAGAAACATACGACCCATCATCATGCACAACAATCATCCTCCAACCCGCCGTCGCAGTAAACGAATATCGTATCCACGTCAATGAATACGTACCGAGTAATACGACGCTCGTTCTTAATAGTCTGGCTACTGTCACTGTTGACAATGCGCCCATTCAATTGAAAACCGTGCTTTCTTATACAGAGCTTGTCACTACTACGACACAAATTTCGCCTAGTGTTACCAGCGGTGGACAGGCTACGGCGGATGCTTCTCCTTCGCAGGGTTCTCCATTGCTTGGTGTTGCGACGACGGAGAGTTCTGCTCCGTTGGATGGCGCTTCGCCGTCTGGTTCTTCTGGTTCTCCTGGGAATAATGATTCGGGATCATCAGCTCCATCTCCTGGTGCTGAATCTGGTTCTGGGAGCAATGATTCGGGATCTTCGTCTGGTTCTGTTTCTTCTGGATCTTCTAATTCTGGGAACAATAGTCCGGGAGCATCTCCATCTGGAGGTGCTGGCTCGAGTTCATCTGGGAATAATGATTCTGGGGACAATATCTCAGGACCGTCGTCTGGTTCTTCTGGTGCTCCCGGTGGTAATGATTCAGGGTCACCATCTCAATCTGCTGGTTCTGGTTCTGGGAACAATGATTTGGGATCGCCATCTCAGTCTGGAGGTGCTGGATCGAGTTCTGGTTCACCTGGGAATAATGATTCTGGGGAAAATAATTCAGGATCATCACCATCTGGTGGTGCTGGATCAAGTTCTGGCTCTTCTAATTCTGGTTCCGACAATTCTGATTCTGGCAATTCTGATTCGAACAATGGAGGATCAGGCCCATTTTCTCCTGCCGCTAGTGGCAATGGCCAGGGCTACGCAACATCTCCTGTTGGCAATGGCATGGGATCGGGTGCTAGCCCCTCGGCGTCTGGTAACGGCGCTTTCAATGGGAATGGAGGCAACTCTGGCTCCGGGTCAGGGTCGCCACCAAAGAATACAGTCCCGGCATTTACCAATCCAGCTACAAATATTGTCCAAACTTTGACTCCTGGAGGTGACGGAAACAGTATAGTGGGCTCTTCCGACGGATCGAATGCCACTTCTGATATGCAACCTTCTGAACTCATCTCCGGACCGTTCTTTACCAGTACTTCCACTTTGCCATTCGGGGTTTCTGGCTTCACGGTGACGAAAGCTGCAAGTGGCACGTCGCCTGCGGAGATTATTATTGGGCAGCCAGCTTTGCCATCGATCACTTCTACATCAACGTTGGCTCCAGGTTCATCGCCGTATACATCAATCTTACCAGCTACTGGCACCAGTCCTGCAATGTTAGTAATTGGCGAGCCTTATCAAGGGCAAGCAGTTATTTCCACGTCTACTTTACGACCAGGTTCCTCGGCATATACCTCATTTTTCCCTCCAAGTGGCACTAGCCCAGCGTCAGTAATAGTCGGCGAGCCAGCTTTGCCATCAATCACTTCTACGTCAACATTGGCCCCAGGTTCATCGCCGTATACATCAATCTTACCAGCTACTGGCACCAGTCCTGCAATGTTAGTAATTGGAGAGCCTTACCAAGGGAAAGCAGTTACTTCCACATCCACTTTAGAACCAGGTTCTTCGGCATATACATCATTCCTACCTCCAAGTGGCACCAACCCTGCGTCAGTAATAGTCGGTGAGCCAGCTTTGCCATCAATCACTTCTACGTCAACACTGGCCCCGGGCTCCTCACCATATACTTCGACCTTGCCTGCTAGCGGCACAAGCCCTGCGATGCTGATAATTGGGGAGCCTTATCAAGGAGAAGCTATCACTTCAACCACCACAATAGAGCCAGGGGCTTCAGCTTTTACTTCTTTCTTCCCAGCAAGTGGTACCAATCCTGCAGTGGTAATAATAGGTGAACCAGATATGCAGGGAGCGACTACATCTACGTCTACTCTACAACCAGGTGCGCCTGCTTATACCTCGTTCTTCCCAGCAAGCGGCACCAACCCTGCAGTGGTAGTAGTCGGGGCGCCTTACCAAGGACCCGTAGCTACATCCACTTCTACTCTACAACCAGATGTGCCAGCTTATACCTCGTTCTTCCCAGCAAGCGGCACCAACCCTGCGGTGGTAGTAATTGGGGAGCCATCTCCCAAAGGGGCGGTGACTTCGACGTCTCTCCTACAACCAGGATCTTCGCCTTACACTTCAGTGTTTCCAGCTAGCGGGACCAACCCTCCATTAGTGGTCATTGGTGAGCCACCCGCTCTGCCCACTATTACTTCGACGTCTCTGCTTGAACCAGGCGTTGCACCATACACATCAGTATTTCCAGCTAGTGGGACGGATCCGGCTCTGGTAGTTATTGGAGATTCGGCTCTACAAGGGGCAATTACTTTGACCTCGCTACTAAAGTCCGGTTCTTCACCGTACACTTCGGTTTTTCCAGCGAGTGGTACGAATCCTGCACTAGTCGTAATTGGAGTGCCTGCCCCATCAATTACCTCCACGTCTATCTTACAGCCAGGCTCCACGCCGTATACTTCAATCATACCGGCTAGTGGAACGAGCCCAGCCGTCTTAGTGATTGGGGAGCCCGTCCCATCAACCACTTCGACGTCTATTTTAGAGCCAGACTCCATGCCATATACCTCAATCATACCGGCTAGTGGGACGAGCCCTGCGGTTTTAGTCATTGGGGAGCCCGCGCCCTCGATTACTTCAACTTCTACTTTAGCACCAGGTTCTATGCCATACACTTCAATCCTACCAGCTAGTGGGTCGAAGCCCGCTGTGCTCGTGATTGGGGAACCAGCTCCAGCGATTACATCCACGTCTATTCTAGAACCAGGTTCTACGCCCTACACTTCAGTATTTCCAGCTAGTGGGACGAACCCTGCGGTGGTGGTTATTGGAGAGCCAGAACCAGCGATTACATCGACATCTATTTTGAATCCAGGTTCCACGCCCTATACCTCGATCTTTCCAGCCAGTGGAACAAATCCTGCTGTGGTGGTGATTGGCGAGCCAGCTCCAGCGACTACAACAACTTCACTCCTAGAACCAGGTTCCACACCGTATACATCGATTTTCCCCGGTAGTGGGACGACTCCTGCGGTCGTAGTCGTTGGGGTGACCGCTTTACCAACAAGTACGTCTACTACTCTTCTAGAGCCAGGTTCTAAGCCGTATACATTAAATTTTCCAGCTAGTGGGACGAAACCAGCATTGGTAGTGGTAGGGTTGACCGCTTTACCAACAAGTACGTCGACTACTCTTCTTGAGCCAGGTTCCAAACCGTATACCTTGAATTTTCCGGCCAGTGGAACAAAACCTGCTTTAGTAGTGGTTGGGTTGACCGCGCTGCCAACAGTTACTACGACCACAGGTTTGGAGCCAGGTTTTAAGCCGTATACTTTGACCTTCCCAGCTCATGGAACAACACCTGCTGTCGTAATCATTGGCAGCCCTTCCACAGCAGACTTCACCTCAACATCAGTTTTGCCGCCGGGCTCCGAACCGTACACGTCAACCTTTCCAGCTAAAGGTACAAATCCTGCAATAGTAGTTATTGGTCAGCCAGCTTTGGAGACGGTCACATCCACGGCTGTTTTGCCATCGGGGGAGTTGCCATATACTTCAACAATTCCAGCCAGTGGCACAAACCCTGCCATGATCATCGTAGGCGACCCTTCTGAGGCAGGAATCGTCCTGACTTCACTTTTGCGCCCAGGTTCTAGACCATATACTTCTTTTTTCCCAGCTCGCGGATCAACACCTGCTTCAGTAGTTATTGGACAGCCAGCTCAACCATCTAGTACTTCAACAGTAATTTTAGAGCCTGGGTCCTTGCCATATACTTCAACAATTCCAGCTAGTGGCACAAACCCTGCGGTCGTGGTTATTGGACAGCCAGCTCAACCATCTAGTACTTCAACAGTAATTTTAGAGCCTGGGTCCTCGCCATATACTTCAACAATTCCAGCTAGTGGCACATCTCCAGCAAAAGTCATCATAGGGGTCCCAGAGTCTCCAACAGAGTCTCGTTCTTCCGCTAATCCTGAAGCGACCTCGGCCAACTATTTCAATGGTACAACGTAAGTCGAAAAGTCTTACTGGGTGGGATGATATTAATACGATATGTCACAGTATCCTGGAGCCATTCCTTATCGCCGTCAACGTGTATTTGAACAACAAACCGAGGATACGACAAGTAGATACAGGCTTTATCCACGAAGACGGTACCATTACAAGAGAGTGTAATGCCCAAACCCTTCTTGTACTCCGGAATGGTACACTAAACATAAATAATTACATGTACTTTACAGATCCTGACGTTGATAATGCTATCTTTGCAGCATCAGATCCAGCATCTCGCAAACGTAACGAGGTCGACACATCCTTTAGCATCCAGGATCAAACTCTTGTTTGGAACAATCCAATCTTTGATGATGGAAGTGCTCGTTTCTGTCTGATGAACACTAACATGCTTCATGGTGTCTATCATGGAGATTTTCCGGCAGACTGTGAGCCAGTCTTATTGGTATTCCAAGCTGGTGAGTATCCATCACTTTCTCTTGAGATTATCCAAGCTTAAAAGACATAGCGAATGTATGCCAAGATATTTCTTCGTCTTCGGTTTCTTCTGCTGCTGCTGCAAGTACCTCCAAAGCGGCACCAAGTGTCGCTCCTTTATCTACCTCCACTACTACGCTACCTTTCGGTGCCTCTTCGTATCTGTCGACACAGTACTCAAGCGGGACGCCGGTGAGAGTGGTAGAGGGTAGTCCTTCAAGCTCACTCCCAACTATTACGACCCTTTTGCCTGCCAGTGCTTCTCCCTTTGTGTCAACACAATACGTAAGCGGCACCCCAGTAGATGTTGTGCAAGGTATTCCATCAGGATCGCTACCAACAATTACAACAACATTGCCATATGGTGCCAAGCCGTATACGTCGACGATTGCCGGAAGTGGCACTGCCCCTGGAGAAGTGCTAGTTGGTTTGCCTTCAGGTTATGTTTCCACAACTACGACCTCATTACCATATGGTGCTACACCATTCAGCTCGACCATTACAGGAAGTGGAACTAGCCCAGGCCTGGTCATTATTGGCCGTCCGTCAAACTCTCCATCAAGTCAGGGCTTTTCAATTGGTGGATACACGACTACGACAAGGAGTGTATTTGGTGCCTCCAACACTCGAACCACGACACTTCCCCCATTTTCAAATGGTGGATTGGCTACTGTAGTTATAATTGAGCCGATTGCAAATTCGAGAACGCCGTCTTTGTCGTCGTCCGTTTCAAGGCGGTCACCATCAAACATTGCAACATCAAATTCTCCAAGGTCAAGTCCGGCGCTCTATACTACTTTGACTTCCAATATAGGAGGCTCAGTGGCAAGCACACGGACACTTTCTCGCAGTTCTGGCCAAGGAATAGGCACTGTGATCGTGTACCAGCCAACAGGTATTAGTTCATCTAGCAGGCTAATTTCCTTTTCTAGTTCTCGTACAGCGACTCTATCCCCAACCAGAACGATAACTACCATGGCCTACATTCCTGCAACTGCAAAGCCATACACAACCACTCTTCCAGCAAGCGGGACGATGCCTGCTCAGGTGATCGTATTCCAGCCTTTCAATGCTGCCGTTACAAACAAATATATTCTGCCAAAAGGTGCAAAGCCATACACATCTTACATACCAGCAAGTGGTACTAAGCCGGCCGAGGTCGTAATTGGGGCACCTGAAGATTCGTTTTCGACTATTATTACATCAAGAAGCGTCTTATCGGCAGGGGAAGCTCCTTACACGACGACAATCTTTCCAACTGATGATGGCGCTCCCCAAATTGTTTTTGCCGAACCCGAAAATTCATCCGCGACTTCTGTTTATGTACTGCCCGCAGGGGCCACGCCATATACTTCTACTATCTTTCCAACAACCGGCACGGATGCTCCACAGGTTATTGTTGGTATGCCCGCTCAGTATATAACGTCCACCACTACTTTACCGCCCGGGGCAACACCGTACACTTCGACGATCTCCCAATCAACTGGCACGGGTGCTCCAGAAATCCTCATTGGAGTGCCCCAATCATATACAACCTCGACTTCAGTCCTGACACCGGGGGCCAGTCCATACACTTCGACCTTCACTGAAAGCGATGGCGTATATGAAGTTGTAATTGGGACTCCTGCTCAATCCACCTTCACCTCGACATCTGTACTTCCTCCAGGAGCTAGTCCATATACCTCCACTATTACTAGAAGTGATGGCGAAGAGGTAATAGTTGGAACACCTGGGCCAGCAACGTTCACATCTACGTCTGTCTTAGCACCAAGTGCCAGCCCATATACGTCGACTTTTACTAGGAGCGACGGTAACTATCAAGTTATAATTGGGACGCCTGCACAATCTACCTTCACCTCGACATCTGTACTTCCTCCAGGAGCTAGTCCATATACCTCCACTATTACTAGAAGTGATGGCGAAGAGGTAATAGTTGGAACACCTGGGCCAGCAACGTTCACATCTACGTCTGTCTTAGCCCCAAGTGCCAGCCCATATACGTCGACTTTTACTAGGAGCGACGGTAACTATCAAGTTATAATTGGGACACCTGCCCAATCTACCTTTACTTCAACATCTGTGCTTCCTCCAGGAGCTAGTCCATACACTTCTACCATCACTAGAAGTGAAGGCCAAGAAATTCTTATTGGATCACCTGCCCAATCGACGTTCACGTCTACCTCTGTACTGTCTCCTGGAGCTAACCCATACACTTCCACTATTACCAGAAGTGACGTCCAAGAAATTATTATTGGATCACCTGCCCAATCGACGTTCACGTCTACCTCTATACTGTCTCCAGGAGCCAGCCCATACACTTCGACATTTACACGAAGTGACGGTTATCAAGTAGTAATTGGGAACCCTGCTCAAAATTACGCCACTTATACCTCTACATTGTCGCCAGGTGCTAGTCCCTACACTTCCACCATCACTAGAAGCAACGGGCAGCAAGTCATAATTGGAACACCCGCCCAGTCTTATGGTACTTCTACTTCCACTTTGTCTCCGGGTGCTAGTGCTTATACTTCCACAATAACTCGAAGTGATGGTCAGCAAGTTATAATTGGAACTCCTGCTCAATCTTACCCAACTTCTACCTCTACATTATCGCCAGGTGCTAGTCCCTACACCTCGACTATTACTAGAAGCAACGGGCAGCAAGTCATAGTTGGAACGCCTGTACAATCGTATGTGACATCTACCTCAACCTTATCACCAGGTGCTAGTGCTTATACTTCCACAATAACTCGAAGTGATGGTCAGCAAGTTATAATTGGAACTCCTGCTCAATCTTACGGCACAGTCACTTCCACATTACCGCAAGGGGCTAGTCCTTACACTTCCACCATTACGATGAGTAATGGCCAGCAGGTTATAATCGGCTCACCAGCACGTCGGTTCATTACGTCCACTTCCACATTATTGCCAGGGGCGAGTCCTTACACCTCAAGCTATAGCACAGCTACGGGAACTGATTCTCCAGACGTTATTATTGGCTCGCCGGCCCAACAGTATATCACATCCACATCTACATCCACGTTGCCGCCCGGTGCCAGCCCTTACACATCTACAATTACAACAAGTAATGGCCAGCAAGTTATAGTCGGTTCCCCACGGCAATATATCACGTCAACTTCTACATTGTCGCCTGGGGCAAGCGGCTACACCTCAACATTTACTACAGTTACTGGAACCGACTCTCCAGACGTTATTGTTGGGCAGCCTGCGCAAGGATATACTACATCAACATCCTATCTATCATCGGGTGCAAGCCCGTATACGTCGACTTTTTTCCCAAGCACAGGCAACGACCCAGCTAAAGTTATAATTGGACAGCCTCGATCATACTTCACGTCTACATCCTATCTACCACCCGACTCTAGCCCGTATACTTCCACAATTTATCCTACCTCAGGCAATGACCCGGCGGAGGTCATAATTGGGCAACCTCGATCATACTTCACCTCTACATCTACTCTATCGCCAGGTGCGGCCCCATATACTTCTACAATCAACCCCTCTACCGGCTCTGGAGCCGGAGAGGTACTTATTGGACAGCCTGGTCAGTATCGCACAACTTCGTCTTTGTTGGCTCCAGGAGCTAGTCCATATACCTCGACAGTATATCCATCCAGTGGCACGGACGGTCCGGAAGTCGTCATTGGCTACATCAATCAGTCGCCGTTCACGTCTACTTCAGTTAGCTCGACCTCAACAGATTCGTCTACCGTTGACAGTACCTCTCCATCTTCAAGTAGTTCATCTGAAATTTTGGTGGCAAGCTCTTCGACTTCATCATCATCGCTCACTGGTAGCACTGAGTATGATTCCCAATCCACTCCAACAAGAAGTACTTCTGTGTACCCAAGTACCACAGATTCATCCACCACTTCTGACACTGACACTCCTAGATCCTCTGTGGTATCCACGACGAGCATCTCGTCGGCAGAGACATCTAGTACCTCTTCGTCTAGCTCCACAGACTCGTCTAGCACAGCTGCTCTATTGACAATGACGACAACAGTACCGCTTGCGTCCCCGGAATTTACATCAACGATTCCAGCAAGTGGAACAACCCCGGCCGAAGGTTCGTATTTGGCTCATCCCAATCTACCCATCTCCATCCTAAGAAAGACTATACTAATACTGCGATCTTAAACAGTGCTCATTGGTGTTCACCCAAGTTCAAGTTCACTCTCTATAGACAGTTCCTCAACAGAAACATCTTCCAGTACGTCTACAGACAAATCTTCTACAGAAACGTCTTTTAGTGTTTCCTCTACACAGTCTACGGACATTTCTTCTACCGAGATTCCTTCCAGCACGTCTGCAGAAATATCTTCTACGGAGAGTTCTTTTAGTTCTACACAAAGTTCTTCTAGTACGTTTATAGAGAGTTCTTCTAGTACATCGACAGAAACTTCGTCTACGGAAACTTCTTCTAGTACATCAACAGAAACGTCGTCTACAGAGAGTTCTTCTAGTACGTCTACAGAAACGTCGTCGACAGAGACTTCGTCGACAGAGAGTCCTTCCAGTACATCAACAGAAACGTTGTCTACAGAGAGTTCTTCTAGCACGTCTACAGAAATGCTTTCTAGTACATCGACAGAGACGTCGTCGACAGAGACTTCGTCGACAGAGAGTCCTTCTAGTACATCAACAGAAACGTCGTCTACAGAGAGTTCTTCTAGTACGTCGACAGAGAGTCCTTCCAGTACGTCAATAGAAACGTCGTCTACAGAGAGTTCTTCTAGTACGTCTACAGAAATGCCTTCTAGTACATCGACAGAGACGTCGTCGACAGAGACTTCGTCTACAGAGAGTCCTTCTAGTACGTCTACAGAAATGCCTTCTAGTACGCCGATAGAACCGTCGTCTACGGAAAGTTCTTCCAGTACGTCTACAGAGAGTTCTAGTACTTCTATTGAAACCTCTTCTACGGAGAGTTCTTCTACAGAAATACCTTCGAATACAACTATCGAATCATCGTCTACGGGGAATTCTTCTACGGAGAGTTCTTTCACAGAGAGTTCTACAAATATTCTCTCTATTTCTGCAGATAGTTCTTCTACAGAAATTTCTTCTACGGAGAGTTCTACAGAGACTTCTTCTACAGATATGCCTTCCATTGTGATCACCACACAATCTACTGAGATCTCATCATCGGACATATCTTCTAGCACGAGTTCTAGTGTCTCGCAGACCACTTCAAGCACATTCACTTCCGAAATTTCTGATAGTTCATCATCGGAAATAATATCCAGCACAAGTTCCACTGTCTCGGAGATCACTTCAAGCACATCCACTTCAGAACCTACAGATAGCTCCTCATCGGAAACTTTCTCTAGTACGAGTTCGAGTGTCTCGCAGACTATATCAACGGATAGCTCATCTAGCACGAGTTCCAGTTTTTCGGACGCAATATCGTCAGACAGTTCATCTACTGACCTAAAGTCCACAGATATCTCCACTACAGAACTCTCCTCAAGTACCTCAACCACGGAAACGCCCTCGAGCACATCGACAGACACTTCCTCCACTGACATTCCGAGCCCTACAAGCAGTAGTAGCGATAGCTCAACCACAGATTCAAGTTCAAGTGTTTCAAGCGACGTCTCCACGACTGAAACATCAACTAGCAGTAGCGACATAAGCAGTTCAAGCACCTCATCAGCTATTTCGCAGACTAGTTCGAGTAGCTCTACCACTGATACTTCGTCCTCGGATTCAAGCTCCACCACGTCTTCTGAAACAGAGTCTCTGTCTAGTACACTCTCTTCATCATCCACTAGCAGCACAATGGATCCCACGTCAGATACGACATCGGACAGCACTTCTTCCACCTCAACTTCAGTCAGTTCAACGTCAAGCTCATCTACCGAAAGCTCAGATACATCTTCGAGTACTGAAACAAGCTCAACATCTCTTGCTAGCTCTTCAGATTCACTTACTACCAGCCTTTCCTCAACCACAAGTAGTGATCTACAAATCACCTCAAGCACGGTCTCTAGCAGTACAAGCACCAGTACTTCTGATCAACCTTCAACAACGAGCACTTCTTCAGTTAGTAGCGACACCCAACCTTTAGCATACAGTGACTAATGTAAACTCTCAGGAATCGTCAACCTCGAGTGACAGTAGCTCTTCGCTTTCCTCCTCTTCATCCTCGTCATCAGATCCAATAACTGCAATGCCGTCATCTACCTCAACCTCTTCATCCTCGTCTTCTTCATCCTCGTCTTCAGACCCACTAACTGCAATGCCGTCATCTACCTCAACCTCTTCATCCTCAACCTCTTCATCCTCGTCTTCTTCATCCTCATCTTCAGACCCACTAACTGCAATGCCGTCATCTACCTCAACCTCTTCATCCTCAACCTCTTCGTCCTCGTCTTCTTCATCCTCATCTTCAGACCCACTAACTGCAATGCCGTCATCTACCTCAACCTCTTCATCCTCAACCTCTTCATCCTCAACCTCTTCATCCTCGTCTTCTTCATCCTCGTCTTCTTCATCCTCGTCTTCTTCATCCTCAACCTCTTCATCCTCGTCTCCTTCGTCCTCGTCATCAGAGCCAATTACAGCAATGCCATCGTCTACCTCAACCTCCTCCTCCACATCAAGTTCCTCTAGCAGCTCGTCGTCATCTTCTGTAGATCAGGTCTCCTTGGCTAGAGCAATCATCGAGTCAAGCAGCTATCAACCATTTTGTACACAGCTACTTGGCTACAGCTCTAGTGTAGTCGTAACACAGACTACCACTAATGTGAGGACTTTCACCACAAGTACTGTGGGTAGGACATATACGTACAGACCAACAGCAACTATCACCAGTGTCGTGCCATCGTCTACTTCTACAACTACAACTACGCAATATACATCGGCCGTTGCTTACAGGGCAACCACTGTGTATGCTTCTACTTCTACTACGAAGGCGGCGAAGAGAGATTTGATAACAAGTTGTGGATGTGAGGATGATAACCTCATCGAAAAACGCCAACAGACTTCTTCAGTATCGACGCCTGCCGCTCTTTCAACGTTTGATCCTAGTATTCTGAGTTCAGCTTGCTCCGGAGAAGTAACAGCGGGAACCATCACTGCCACAGGTACTGCGACCAGTACACTGAATACCAGGAGTGTATCTAGTACAGGTACTACAACCACACAAACGATAACTACTACGTTAACCAGTGGGATCGCGACAACAACATCAACCTCAATAACTACGAGTACATACACGAAATCGACCACTATAACTATACAACCAGGCGCTCCCACTGGTGTCACAACATACCTTCAAGTTGTTTCACCCGTAAACAAAGGAGGCAACTACGGAATCTCAGACAATGCCATGCATCTGACAGACAACTATTATGTAAATACAAACAGAGAGGTCTTCATCGTTTCTAGTGGTGGCTTCTTGTATTCCGTTACTCACAACGCGTACTATTACCCTGTACTGGATTCAGGGGCGACTGGGGGCAAGCTATTTTGGGACACTGCGAGCTCGTCAGGTCCTTCTAACCTGGATTCCCCACTGTTCTACCAAACCGCCAACGCTACTCAGGGGTACAATCAGCTCGGTCTATACACCAGTTCCGCTAAGACTGCGAGCTATAGTTTCTGCGTCTATACTGTAGCTTCTGGCAACGTAAATACCGCCGCCGGAGCTCACGTTTATTTCTATCCATCATCGGCGAGCTTTCCCGCGACTTGCATCGCTGTTCAATTGTTCTTGCAGCCTACCGATTTGGCCCAGTAAACACTCTTTTATTCTCTTTATTTTGTAAATCTTAGTACTAGCGATATTGGGCTATACAGTTGGGTTTACCTTCTGGCGAACTTTGCTCGCTCTAAAGATCGGGGCTTTGCGTGTTAAGTCAGACTTGGAGTCTGAATTTTAATATTTAGAAAGGATACGTTGGAAACTAGATTCTATCAGATCTCTTATGTGCAACAGAAAAAGTAATGATAATTGCCCAAATATACAAGATTGTAACTATCACGTGTCTTGATATTCTGTCTATCGTGGGTTTTCCTATAGTAACGGAGTCGTATTGATGATCCTTAGCTTATGTTTAGTCAAATCTCGGCAGTCACTCGGGTGTGTTAAATGGCTACAAGTAGCAATAACGTGCAAAAACAAAATTATTGTATTGCATTCTGTAACCTGACAGTTTTCGGATAGCCATCATACTGCAACTCATTTTTATAGACCTGCTGACACCTACAAAGTTCCGCGCACACCAGGGGAATGATGTCAACATGTCTTTAACGCAAAATGCTCTTAGTGTCTGCTTTGTACCGCATGAAAATTTTGCTAGTGGGTGATGGTAACCTATCCAGTAACCTTTTCGAGGCTACCTATCTCAATCGGGTTCGGTACGTACAAGTAGTGTTGGGTGGACTCGGCGTGTCCCCTTGAAGCTAATATTCAAGATTGCAATACTTTTTGTATGACTGGAGGGGAAGGGCGTTTGCTTCCACATTGTCGAAGCGTACCCGAGCTTTGTTTGTAAGACTGGACTGGGGACCTGGAAGTGTGTGTTCCCATATTTCCCAGTGCTAGGTCGGGAACGCATATGATATCGGCCAAAGGTCCTCTTTGTGATGACGTTGAAGAAATTGTGGGGCGTTTTGTTGTTGGCATTTGAATGGTTTCGAAATAGAGAGGTGGCGCTTGTTGAGGGCGATGCCCACAGTTGTTGGCAACCACACATCGCCACCATGGTTCTGCCAAGACATCCCTTAACGTGTAAGCGAGCCCCTGAACTCCTCGGTTACGCAGCGGAAGTGACGGGAATCTTCACGTCACGAACAGAGCTTTTCGACAGTTTCTCGAAAGTCTTTTAGTCCATTAACCTTGTCTAAAGGCTCCAAATTTCTTCTTGCCTGGTATCTGGAGAAAGATAATAAGAGTTACTGACTTCTAGAACTAGGCTAAGAAACTGCAGACACCTATACGAGGGGACATATTACTATCATCAAATATATTAGACACTATGTCATTACTCTTCTGGCTCTATCCGCGGCTGGTATTATAAGTTTTAAAGTCTTTTCGGTTGCTAGTAACCAGTTTTATGTATTCTAATGCCATATTCAAAACAATACGTCTCTAGAGCGCAGCACGCCCAATTAAGATCTGATCAATGTGGGCCAATGACACGTTCCTAACTTAACTAAAGTAGGATAGCAAAATACAACTCAAACTTTATATTGTACAAAAGTCTTCCTATCTCGCCTTCTACACAGCACGCAAGAGAAATGTTTTAGAGCAGGGAAGAAGTCGTGCTCATTTCTTATCACAAGCCTACTTTTATTTAAGTTATCAGGTAGTTTAATGCTCGTCTTGATAACGTGGAGGGAATCTAATATTGACAAATGACTTCGAAGGACAAGGGAAAGGACTAAGAACTCCAGATACCTGAGCAGCTTAATTAGGGAATATTGGCTGTACTGCGCGTTGTCCCCGATATGGGGGGCACTATAGTATCAAGAAAACCTTAGTTGACCTTCGGGGTTATTTGTCGATCTAATATATCAAACAGCTAATTGGAGCTCATTGTCTCAAGTTCTCATCAGCCCCTCTAAAGGAGCTGTCTCATTTTCATCTTCCTCTAAAAACTGGTCCAGGTAGACTAGAGTAAATGGGGATGCGACTTAGTACTCAAACTCTTAATAAAGGCTCCACGGCGAGCTTACGCAACTTCTACTTACACTATGATTCGGGCTCTAGACTTTGCGGTTTTTGAAAATATCTTCATTTGAGCGGCTTAATATTCTTCTTGTCTCTTTCCTTCCTAAGCTTTGGTTCAAGAAAAGTGATAATGTGCCTCATGTTCAACAGCCCCCCTCTTCGTAACCGTTGCATTCGGCGCAACACAGGTTTGATATCCACGAGATGGGCTATACTCCTTGTGGCAGCCATTCGGACACGGATAACTCTAGAAGGCAATCAGCCTTAAGAATTGGAGGTAAAGAAGAGGGAATTTAAGAAAACATACCTCGTTATACTGCCACGAGAATAGCGGATCCGTCTCGTTGGTCAAGATCTGCCCCAGCATTACGGTCTGATATCCGGGTAACTGGCGACTCTGCTGGAAGACGTCATAGGAAGACATGGTCATGACACCCCAGCCAACGTTGTAATTGTGCTGAATTGTTGTTCCGTAGATATACTCTACGAAAGGGCCAAATTTATTAGAAAAAATAATGATGTGACTTTGGGGTAATAGAGGCGGGGGTAAGGGAACAAGTACCTTTGAAGCCGGACCAACGAATGGCGCTAGCACACATAGGACAAGATTCAGCGTTTGTATAAAGCGAAAGATCGCCCCATGCTGCGTAGATTTCTGTAGGTGTCATGTTTCTGGCCGCGAATACTGCGGTGCAGGCATTTATAGCAGCTATTTCGCCGTGGATACTGAAGCAGGCGACGAAATTAGACGACAGACGATATATGAAAGGTTGTATAAAGTCTCATCTTACGTTGGGTCACCGGTTCTAAAGTTGGCTCCTTTGCAGACGATTTCATCAGAGGTATGATTTACAATGATGGCGCCGAATGAAGCGAAGGGACATGGTCCACTTTGCTCGTAAAGAGCTTCGTTTGTCTAGATAGTGAGTTAGAAGGGAGACGACCTTTGACTTGAAGGTTGGAGATGAACCAATCGCATGTACTTGACACGCTCAGAGTATGGAATGCTATTGACGATCAGGCCGCTCATATCCTGATCATCGTTGGCAATCGTCAAGCCTGCTACAGCTGCGGAGACAAGCACGCTGAGCGTCGAGAAAGTCTTTAATGACAGCATCGTGAATAAGATTGAGTATCAATGAAGAACACCAGAAATTGGAGGATACGAGGACCACACTTTTATACACTGGTTAGAATTCAAAGTCGCTCTTCCGCTACGATTTTCTTATCGCGTTCACCGCTTGCTTTGCCCGCCGGTGCCACCCATTTTTGTCCTCTCCAAGTCAAGAATGGGATGCTTCGAGGTCTAGGCAGGTACAGTACGATAAGAGCTGCAGGTACAGGAAGAAGACCTGGAAGCTGCACGAAAAAGAAAAAGTTATTTCTACTCTTCAGGGTACAAAGCAATTGACTTTTCAACCCGGTACCAGTAACCGCATCTCTGGGCCAGATCCAAACTCCAAGGCAGATCGACGTTGTCACGGGGAAGGAAGGTATTGTACCCGGAAAATGTAAACTTGCCCAGAACAACAACATTTGGAAGACCAATTCCTTCCTTCTGATTATCAATGACTATCATATCAGATAAATGGGATGGTCTTGTTCTCGGAATACCGAGCGCGCCTCGCAAGAACCCCACATTTGAATGAACGACCATCCACAACGATGAACTCCCATCTTGGCGTTCGCTATGCTGGGTCGCACATATCGATACTTATCCGCAGCCTTAGCTGAAAGTTACAAGGATGTTGAAATTATTGTTGTTTGGTTACTCTAGTTCCTACAAGTAACATCTTCTTCGTACTAACATAATGACAGCGTAACATGACCTTTCGCCGCTTTGCTTCGTCCTCGCTTTTTGCTAGAAATTTCAGAATGATATAAATGTCGGAGAGAAGATATGAGAAAATCATCTGTACGTCTAGAATGCCTGCAATTAACACCTGTAGATCAAACATAAGGGGCTTCTTCTGGCCAATAGAGCAAGTTTAATTGTTTGATAATGTTAATGACGAATCAATCGGAACAGTTCGCCTAAAGGATAGTAAGAAGAAAGGATCCCTTAACAACCAGAATGTCCACAAAAGGATATTCCTGGCATTAGCTCTTATCTCAGCAACCGCTAGACTTGAGAGCCTTGAATAGACTGCCAGTTTACTCGCAAGAGAAGTTCGTAGGTGACCAAAAGCTACGTGTGCATTTTCCGCTGCAGCAATTTCCATTAGAACTACCATCAAGACTATAACAAGGAACTAGTGATTCTGTGTTAATCCTTGTTCTTATACGGTTAAAGAGCACAAGCTGGGTATACTTACAATTCTGCCCAAGACAAACGCTGGCATGAACATCGCCGTCTCTATTAAGTCCAAAAGCCTTGCCCCGGCTTACTTTGAAACAGCGCCCAAAGGGGGCTTTGAGTTCATAGCATTTAAGACCCTCGGCGCACTGGTCTCTGGTCGTGACACAGAGAGCTTGTGTGATCTGTTATTCTATAGAACTATTGTGCTAATATGCGTGTGGGGTATTTGTGGAATAGCATACCTCCTTCAGGGATACCGTCTTCGGAGATACTCGCGGAAAGGCTATTTCGAGTGGCATAGCCGTCTTCCTACCATGTCTGTCAGTCCTGCATATAAAGCGCCACTGCACTGTTCTCTGCGAGAGACTTCAACCCAACAGTGAATTGAGACGAGGATAACTTACAGCCGTGATCACAACATTGAAATTCGGCTCTGGGCGAGGAGCAGCCAAGGCACTGCTGAAGGAAAATATGGCGACGCAGATGCTGGTGGTAAACTTCATTTTGAATTGGTGGGTATTCCTCGCTGGGATTGAAGAAAAGGACTGATGGTTATAAAGTTGAATCCTGAGTGTTCTAGTGATGGATGATTTGCTGTTCAAATGCGGGGGGAGAAGGGTACTTTTATATAGAAGAGATAGGATGATCTAGACCCATTTCTAATTAGAGCAACTTTCAAATTTGTTCATTTCTAAGGCACTGCAGTACTTGTAGGGGACTACAGAGAGTGAGACTTGTAATATTGGATGACCTGTGTTTCGTCAGTTTGTCGATTCAAGGAATATTGTTACGAATATGTACGAAAAGGCTGGGAAGAGACTTGTGTTACGCGATCATAGGTATTACATGTGCCACCATCACCTGTCTGTGACAACAATAGTATACCAATTAGTCACCAGGAATTCAGTCTCTTAATAAATTTGGAAAAGATCAACCGAAGATTTTAACCAACTATCCTACGTCCAGAGTTGAGAGAGGTAGATCCACGCTCTCATCCCCGGTCCCCCACCAATTCATAGCTCGTAACCATGCTTCGACCGCTTAGACAATGCTGCGCTAGTAGCTTAGGGAAATACGACGCTAGCTATTCTTCAGGTTGCGATACATCACAATTCACACGATACACCAGTGCAATTTAAACGCGAATCACAGTATGTCTGCAAGCCATCATCCGAAAGATTACAACTCCGACAACCATCATTTCTGCTCCAATCAGACTAAGAACCACTGTACCTCTGCAACGAGTCTAGCGCTTCATGAAGCATCAAACGACGAAAAGTCTGAATCTTCCAGTATTAAAATAAGAAAATTCTCCAAAACGGTCGTGAAAGATACACAGAGGGCATCCAAGTTTCTCTAAGGACCAAAAGAAAACTTCTGCTGGCGAGCATGCAACCTAAGTGTGTATTTGTGACTGGCCTTGGATAATGAACGTATTTTTCATAGGTTTAACAGTCGTGTTCTTTACACCAAACTTCTGAAAACACAGCCTCCAGAAATGCTATGTTGCTCAAACCAACTGGCACATTCATCATCTTGGGGTTTGCGTGCTACCAATCGTCCCTCTATACTATACGAAGATCACCACGGCAAAACGCCATACTCCCCACAAACCTTTCCGACCTCCACATCCCTATCACCTCGCACAACTGCAGCGATCCTCTCACCACCGACTTCTGGTTCAGCAGCTCCTCTTTGCCTCAAAGACTCCGGATCATTTGTCAAGTTCGTAGCAACCAGCCCTGGATCCGCACCAAGAACCTTGAACCCCTCATCCTTCGTCTTGAGCCAGTATTGGATGATGATCATACTCAAAGCGGCCTTGCTCGATCTGTACTCCATGCCTCGGGCTTGGTGCAACCTGTGCGTCGGGTCTGATGCATGCGTCAAGGACCCGGTGCTTGATGAGACGAATATCAGGCGTGGGGCCTTGGATTTCTTAAGAAGTGGTAAGAAGGCCTCCGTTACGCTTACGGCACCAAATACGTTGACCGCGTAGACTGCTCGCATTGCATCTCGTGGAGTAGATGACTCCTGTAAAGATACATCTAAGCCGGATGTTCCGGCATTGTTTACTAGGATATCCAGACGGCCATAGGAATCCTCGACATACTTGGCTGCTTTATCTACCGATTCATCGTCAGTCACGTCAAGTTGGATATACGAGACCGTTCCTTCTGTTCAATCCTGTCAGTCGCTGAGTCAAAAGTGGGTTCAATTATGTAAACTCAACTAACTTCGTATGTCTTTGGGGAGTCTTTCAAGATTTGCTACAGCCTCAGACCCCTTGGTGGCATCTCTGCTTCCAATTAGGACGTTGTATTTAGCATCAGCGACAATGAGGTTTTTGGCGGTCTCAAAACCAACTCCCTGGTTTGCACCTATGTCAGATTGTATCAGTACATTTCCAATGAGCTGTAGCAGGGTTGGGTGTGTTATTACACACCAGTGATGAGGACGATGGTTTGTGCAGAAGGCATATCTCTTGATGACTTCCAGTCGCTGTTGCTTTCAGATGCTTGAAGAACGTGAAATTAATTTCCAGTGTAAGCTGATAGTTGGTAGATTGGATAAAGTGGTGCGAAATAAAGAGATAGTCTAAGTAATTCAAATGCATTTCAAGTAGAAGAGGCCATTTGAGCCTCTCATTCTAGCTTCGTGAATTTCGGATTTAGAAGGATTTAAAAACAGATGGTGGAGTTAAGCGGCCTCCTTCTCCCTATGTTGTGCCACAAAAGCAGGTTTGACGTACTCCAGTCCTCGACGAATGTTCCGACTCGCCGACGAGTTAGGGTTTTGCTTTTGTAAGCTACTATCAGTAACGGTGGCCTCCTCAGTTTGATTATTCTAGTGATTAAAGTATATCAAAAGTGAAAAGTTCCGAAAGGGACATGGCACTTCGGAGTAGGTTTTAGTGATTAAGACATAGAAACTTAATTGTGATGTCGCCAAATTGCTGATTTTAAACTAGGTCTGCTTGTATAGCCTACAAAAAGTCGTTCCAAAAACTCTCTAAGCATCCCTTTTCCGAATCCTCTTCAAAGTTTCTCAAGGAGTCCCTCCCTCTACCTAAATATCTAAGAATCAAGGACTAGCTTTAAAGTCAGATCACAAAGTCCGAACCTGTTAAAACCCTCCCTATAACCCTTTCTAAATCCCCTTATACAATCCCTCTTAAAAACTTTTAGACTTAAAATAATACATCAACTCTAGGTAATTTCTATAACATTTTAAGTTAAAATCTACGCTTAAATTTTCAAGGACCTAATATTTGGGGAGCACTTGTTCCCATGGGCACTTAGAGTTTCAAGAGGCAAATTTTTTAAAAAGAAGGGTTTAAAAAGCAGGAGGAGTATAGTGCAACTTCATTGGCATACTCTAGCACAGTACGAACACAGCAACGTACAAGGTGTTATCAATTCAATCATTTTCCTCAAGAGATCTAACGAATTGAGTATTATTTGTTAAAGATAATGAAAACAAACAGTACCATCCCACCACAACTCTATGTTTTCGTCCCCCGCCGTACCAATACCCTGATTTCCTTCCCTTAATACACATATAAAAGACTTCAGCCGACAAACTACAATGAAACACGTAGCTCAAAACCGTCTAATCCGTTCTCCATTGGGTGTAAAACCATAAGACCGTGGATAATACTGAGGCACGGAATTAGAATGTTGACTCCTCAACCGCGTAGTCGTTGGCGTATGTCGACCAAACTGCGCCTGGTGTTCCACTTCCTCATCCTCACCCTCACTACACACGACATGTGATTCCATTTCAATTGTCTCCATTCCACCGGCAGGAATCTCCTCCGTATACCACCCCACGAAAGAAGGCATTTCCTTCAATCCCATCCCACTACCCCCCCTCACCGCACCACGATATGTCGTACTAACGACACTCCTCCCATCCGAATCCTGCATATCACCCCAAAGACCACTCAAAGCCCCATAGATAGTAAACAACCACACAACAGCCATAACAAAACAAGCAGCGGCCCTCCACGTAAAACCCCACGTCGGAACCAGATGCACAAATTCTCTCCACCAGACAGCAATCTTGATGGGTTCCATGGGCGTCATCATGCACTCGGCATACATCTTACACAAAGCCGCTCTGCCGGAAGAGAACACCCATTTTCCCTTTGCGGCATTGCAGTCGAGGTTTCCGAAATTCTCGGTGCAGAGATTGAGTGTGTTGAAGTAGCTTTTTATGGTTGGGGAAGCTTGATCTAGGATGATGCGCTTGATTTCTTGATAGGCGTATTGTAGGTACCAGCCCAGGAAGATGGTGAGAGAGGCTAGACTGACGGCTGCGGGTATGACTTTGGAGTCACCAAGTCGGCTGATTCTTCCGAGGATGCTGGTTGGTGACGTACGGACTGGGGTGTGTTTTTCGAGGAGGTTGAGGGCTAGGATTAGACAGAGGGGGGTGTTGGGAATGAGGAGGATGAGGTCGATTACTGAGAGACCCCAAATCATGGTGACTTTTTGTGGGGGTAGAACTTTGATCGATTCAATGCGGCAGTTGCGAGAGGTTTTGGGAGTCCTTAAAAACTACTAATACTTTGACAGGTATGGATCTATAGAAGAGATTGCTTTACTTCAGAATATAAAGTTGTTTAAGGATATTTTCCATCGGGACAAAATGACAAGATCGGTCGCTCAGCGACGAGTACTTAAACATTGGGATTGTGCTGGATGCTCTTGGTAGGTCTGAGAATGGTTGCGGAATGAGGGGGCTTGTAAACAATTCAATTGGAATTATTATTGGCTGCATTCTCCGTACATGATGCTGAGGGGCTCACCTTGCCAGTTTGTGATACCTTTAGAGTGACTTAAGCGAGCACAGTGAGACAATGTTCCCCAAAACAGAACCAGAACTGCCACAAATTCTGGTTCTGGAAAATCGAAAGCGTGCAATTGCGACCTCTTTGTCGCTTTCGTCCTGTAAACTGTTTCTCGAGTTGCTCGATGAACGCCATTGCTTCATAGGATGATTGAAGACTTGAAGTAGAGATCACAACAAGACAAAGAAATATTGGACGCATTCGGACTTAATGAAGACTTAATGAAGACTCTCAGCAGTTCGCTGAACTATGTTTTTGTGAAGGCCTTTGTTATAGACATAGTCTCATAGACTACCTTTCCTACACAAGGTGATGTATAAGATGCATTCGTAAATTTCTTGCACGAGATCGGTTGCTTTGGGGAGATGAAAGACTTCTTTGTTGTGGTTCATCTCGCCTTTTACTACTTCTACATTTTCACTTCCTCCGCATTGTATATTCCCACTCAGGCGTCAATGTAAATTTTTGAATTTCATTCTTTCTGCTATTGCCCAACATGGCTGATCAACCCCCGCAAGACGACAATGGAGAACAGCAAAATCATCCCCTTGGTGACAACCCTCAACGACGCGACCCACTTGACAACCTTCTAGAATTTTCAGACGTAGACGAAGAAGAGAGTCAAGGTGACAGGGAAGAGGAATTCAATCGTAAAATTGCTCCATTGCTTAACCAGATACCGCCCGTTGGGCAGGGTAGAAAGAGAGGATCATTTGGTTCAAATGATTCTAGTGACTCTGAGTATCCTAGACTTGGAGGAGGTGTCCCTATCCAAGATGGCCGCATTGTCCATCCATTAGATTTATCCACGCAGTATCGCCGGCAAGAGGCTGGTCTGCATCCCAATGGTCAAGAGGACGATGACGAAGACGACGGCGATGATATGCATGAGACCCAAGACAGTCTTTTAAGCCAGGAGAGCCAGGAGAGCGATGACAGTTTTGAGGACAGAGGCGAGATGAGGCTCTACGATTTCGGCGATTCACGGCGTCCCGTGAGTCCAATTATCGACAACTTACCAAGAATCCGTGTGCCGGACGATCTGCCTGGACCCTTTGGGCCACTAAGTGCAGCTGATCTTGGAAGATTGGATATATCAGAAGATAGAGCTCCTTTTTTGCAAATACGACCAGTGACCTTGCGTGGTAATCGTGTCCCATCAGGTGGGATGATACGATCGTTGGATGGGATCAGGCCTCCTTTCCGTGAAGTCAGACCAACTGGGGGAAGAATGAGGCGAACGCCGTCTGGTGGAATGCGCCTTGATGAATTGCCCATTTATCATGATACCGTTCGGCTGAGGATCATGAATGGTGCGCCTTCGCCAGATCCAAGTTCGAGTGGCTCGGATACAGATACCGGCGATTCAAGAAGAGGACGTAATAGCAATGGACGCGGCGGCGGAGGTGGCGGAGGAGGCGGCGGTGGTGGTGGAGGTGGTGGAGGTGGAGATCCTGACGACGACGCCAATTATGACTCGGACTTGGAGTCAATAGACCCCCAGATCTATGTTGACCAACTTCTCGAGCCTCTAAACGCAATCCACAATCAGATAGAAGCATCCCGATTAGACACCAGTCGAAGGTTTCAAGTTCTTGGGGTTTCACTTCATGGTGGCGTTGTAGACGGCCAGCAAAACATAGGCAAACTCACGACTGCTATTGACAACCAAGTCATGATGATTGATAGGTTAGACAAATTAGACGCAACATGCACAAATATAGTGGCCGCTATAACCGACGAGGAAGATGGTGTGGCGCCTACGCTGCGCAGAATAGACGATGCCTTACAGCGAGATTTAGGCCACCTCCATGCCGACATGCGACAGGTCATCCAAGGTGTTCATCTGGGCATCCAAGTTTTAGGAGACATAAGGAGAGATGGGGCGGAAGAGCCGGAAATAGTAAGGCGTATAGTGGCGGGTGTGAATGAACTCCATAATAGGCTCCGGGCCTTCTGGCACTGGGAGCTTGAGGACCAGGGCGAAACTTTCTACTGGATTTCGTACTACTTTGTCTATTTTACTTGCTACATCGTTATTCTCGTTGCAACGATACTGATCTTTTCGTACGTTGGAAAGGCGGTGGTGGCCGTAGTGAACGGCCACAATACTCAAGTTGGGGACGTGGCATTTCGAGAGGAGATTCCTCTTGTGATTTCAGCACCCTCAATGCCACGAACGAGGGCCGAAAACTCGGAAGCTGCAGAGAGTGAATATTGGGAGACGATGGAAAGAACGATTGGGATTCCCAGAGGTGCCCTCGGGCACCGTTGGGTGTAGATGTGAATGGGAAGAGTGGCAGCTTATCTTGTGAACACGGCTTCAAATATTTCGCAAACTGGGGCAGGAAGGTTGTTGTTATGGGCTTGGAGATATTTTGCTTAGAGTGCTTTGGTGTCTGTCGTGGTATGAGATATATACTTTTCTTCGGGTGCTGTAATCGACAATGCTTTCATTTGATTATTAATGTAAAGCCTACCGCACTCTGGGTGTTGTGAGGCGAACCTCAAATAGGTGGTATATCACCCTCCAACCCCCAAATTTGAGCTGCGATTCTTTAGCCTCCAAGCTTCTAGAATTACTTCCTTCTTCTCTCCCTTTCTACATACTGGTTGTGCTACTGTCTGACAAACGTGGCAATAATACTGGCATTATGTCACTACTAGTAGGGAGCTTTTACTGTAAACCTTGGAATAACCATTCGAATATCTGCTATTACTAAAACAGCTGTATCTTGCCAGGTGTTATTTTTCTTCTAAAAATAGATAAGCTTTAGTAATAGAAAGCTTATTCTAACTACTAATAAGTACGTAATTATATATAAAATTGATAAGGGGCTAGGTATATTTAAACATTCTCTATTATGTCTAGTATACTATATAGTCTATAAACTACTTCTTTGCTTACCTTCTTTTATTTTCTATTATTAAGTATATTTATTGTTATATATGTGATTAAGTGTCGTATATTTAGGTATTTAAGTATATAGTAAGCTCAAGTTGTCCTTGAAATACCTTGTTATAGAGCTCAAAGTTACCTATTTAATAGGGGGAATATTTATCTTCATTTTTAGAAGTAAGTACTCTACTAATTAAAAAGCCTCGTAGAATAATGTCCGCAGAGAACGTAAATTAGCTAAGTAGTAAAGCGGATTTAGGTCTAACAGAGTATAATCAACTGTTGTAACTCGTAGAAACTTTATTGCTGAACCTCCCTAGTAGGTATCTTGAAAAGGCAGAACTTACTTGCAAGTTGTATGGCATATGACTATCCGAAGAGGGGTTTCTGCCATGTGGCCACGTGAAAGCCAGGTCGTTTGTTACTGTTGTGAACAGAAATGAATGGAACCACGAGCGCAAGTGAGGAGGAGGGAGTAAGGTGAAAGAAGCTAGCCTGGTGCAATGGTAGGTGTGGTGGTGGTGCTGGTGGAGTGGTGGTGTAGCGACTCTGATTACTAATTCGTGCGCCCCCTTTTCCCGCCGAGTAAGCCCTTGTGCAACTGATCATACGCGTGCGGCGGGTCAACACCAACAATCTCAACATCCGGATGTTGTGGGAGCTTCACACAATCTTTCCTTTGGCACTGCATCACATACAACACCAAATATGACTTCCAAATCTCCTCGTCAGGACTCTGCTGCTGGTGAAGCAACACCTCTGCTTGCTGCTTCAGGCGCTGGACCGACAGCACCACCCAACGAAGACCAGCTCGGTGTCAATACATCGACTTCAAATAATGACGCTGACGATACTCCATTGCCCAAAGCCCAGATCTTCTTGCTATGCTTCGCCCGGATTGTCGAGCCAATTGCGTTCTTCTGCATCTTCCCCTTCGTCAATCAGATGATATACGATACCGGCAATGTTGAGCAAGTAGATGTTGGCTTCTATAGCGGCCTTATTGTAGGTGATCGTCCTCACCTCAATGTTTATGCGCATCTCAATCTAATCAAGTGTGCAGGAGTCATTGTTCTCGTTCACCCAGATGCTGTTCATGATCCCGTGGGGTCGTGCCGCAGATCACTTTGGGAGAAAACCGGTCCTGGTGTTCTCTTTGGCCGGCGCCGCTGTTTTTACCGCACTCTTTGGCCTGAGCAAGACCGTATGGCAGATGGTTGTCTTCAGATGCTTAGCCGGCGCATTTGCAGGCACCCCGGTGTGAGTGTTTGGGGGAATTGTCGTGCAGATGTCAGCACTAATGTTGATAGCACGGTACGAGCCATGATTACCGAGAACAGCACGCCTAAAACTCAAGCACGAGCTTTCAGCTTCTTCGCCTTCGCAAGCAATCTTGGACTCTTCTTGGGACCTCTCATTGGCATGTATTCCTACCATTTCCACCATCATTACCATCGTTACTAACTGCCATGAAGGCGGCATATTTTCCAATCCCGCCAGGCAATACTCGTCGGTGTTCGGAAGCATCCAGTTCTTCGAGAACTACCCGTACGCCCTTCCTACCTTCATAACAGGGTCAATTGGAGCAATTGCAGCGATAATAAGCGCGCTCTTTGTCAATGAGGTTGGTCTAATCTGCAAACAACGCACCTTGCCATAGCTAACTACGAGGTCAACAGACTCTCCACCGGAAAAGTGGCAACGCTTCGGAAGCATTAATGTCGACGTGGGATATCATCAAGGCACCAGGCGTGGCAACAGTCCTATATCTCTATGGCCACACCATGCTGCTCGCTTTTGCTTACACGGCGGGTGAGTTAACGTTTCATACCCATTCCTAAGTCTCTCTTCAGATTCCTGACTCTAACTCCGTACCTTTCAGTCTCGCCCATATTCTACTTCACAGCACCTTCCTTGGGCGGATTCGGGTTCACACCACTAGAAATATCCATCTTCATCGGCGGTGCCGGCATCTCCCAAGCTCTATGGATTCTCTTCGCTTTCCCACCTCTACAGCACCGGTTTGGAACCGGAGGCGTACTACGTGGATGTGCGTGGGCTTGGCCACTGATGTTTTGTGTCTCGCCCATTTCTAACTTGTTTCTCCGACAGGAGACACATGGTTGGAAAGTTGCATTCTGGGTCGTAGCACCCGCTGGATTGGCCTTGGGTTCGGGCGTGAGTATGGCATTCAGTAAGTCTTCCCTTTTCATCGCTATGAATCTTGAATTCTGATATTATAATCAGCTGCCATACAACTCGCCCTTAATGACATCTCTCCTTCACTATCAACCCTCGGTACTCTTAACGCCGTTGCCCTTACACTTATCTCCGGGTTGAGAGCCGTCGCACCAGCCCTGTTTGCCAGTATATTCGCCACCGGCGCGCGGACTCAATTCTTCTACGGATACCTGGCTTGGGTTGTGTTAATCCTCCTGGCACTTGGTTTGGTGGTTGGCGTTTATTGGCTCCCCCCTAAAGCCGAGGGCAAGCTGAAGTCGACAACTGACGAGGAAGAGTCGTGATTAATTGCAGTAGTGTTGATCACTTGGTCAACAATAAATATGTGCCGACGTGCACATGAATCGCTTATATTCATGGATTTTCTTCGAATTTACGGACTTATACCCACCTGCACTATTTCAGGGAAATTCATGAATATTAGGCGATTCATAGAATACTGCTATTTTTCTAAATCTCACTATATTTATTAATTCCCTACCTAGGGAAGGGAAATAAAAAGAACTCTTTTCTTTAGTATACTAGAGCCTGGATTTTCAGGCTGATAGAGCCTCTAGTTTCGAGGTGCTATAGTCTATATTCTAATTCTGTGCAGTACAGTACATAAAACACGTAGCACTTCTATTTTTACTAAATCAATACCTAGTTTCAAACTAAATAGCTATGTTAATTCTCTATGCCATAGGCTACAAATGTAGAAGTTTAATTAATTGCCTTAGGGGATTTATAAACCTAACTCAGTCTATTAACGCGCCTAAGATTCATAAATTCCCTTTGAATTCATGAATACAAGCGATTCATGGGCGCATTGACACAGAAATCTTCTATAGAACTACTCATCTGGGTGGGTACCCGAGAAGACTCAATTTGCATGAAAACTTGATTTTGAAGGTAAAGGTGACCTCAGACAGTTTTTATCTAGACCGACATTCGTATATAGCTATAAAAGTTAGTATTGCTCTCCCAAAATGCAAAGAGAGTCTCCAGTCCTTTAAGAGACAGCTTGGATGATAACCCTAGACAGAAATTGCCTTGCAATAACATAAATGAATACATTATATTGGGGCGGCAAAACCTAACTCTCTTGTTATACTTTACAGTCTTCAACAATCCGCCTTCTCTCTCACACAATCAAGGGAAATTACTTTTTCAAGCAATATCACATCTTGTTCAAATATCATTGCCTTGTCGCTCACTGCCTCGCCGACTTAGTTCCCCTTCTTTGCTACACGAGCAAATGAGAACAGTAGACAAGCTAACTTCATGAGACATAACTCACGCCGCCTCTCCTCCCACACTTTAATACCATCTTTAGCACAATATCAAACAACCAACGTAGAATTCAACCTCAAATCCCGACTACTAGCCCCAATCTGCACCGTAAACTCAACATCCTGCTGTAACCACCACTCCTGAGCCCTCACATCCCAAACACTCAGGTCCCTCCTCGTCACCTCAAACACCACTTCAGCACTCTGGCCGACACCTAAAAACACCTTATCAAACCCTCTTAACTGGCGTATAGGGGCCGTGGGGATGCCGAGATAAAGTTGTGCAACTTCGGCTCCGGATACGTCGCCTGTATTGGTGACAGTTGCCGAGATATTGAACAGTATGTCCCAGAGTTCCGGGTGTCCCCCTTGGATTATGGGAACGGAGGGGGTGGGGTATTCAGCTGTACTGATGCTCGGGTCGTCGGAGGGTACGATGGTGAGATTCGAGTATGCGAAGGTGGTGTAAGAAAGACCAAAACCGAATTCGAAGCGAGGGGAGATTTCATCGCGGTCGAAAGCTCGGTAATCAATGTAGACTCCCTCCGTGAAATTAGACTGGGGAAAGGCATCAAAGCTAACGGTAGAATTGAGAACGTCGCCGTAATCCTCCTCCCTGTGCGCGATGGTATGGGTCAGTTTTCCGCTGGGAGTGATATCCCCGTACAGAATGTCAACGAGACCATGTCCCGATTCTTGGCCTGGGAGACCACCGAAGATAACGGCTGTGATGTTGGGGTGGTCAATCCAAGCATCGACTACGCGCGGTCCAGCGGAGTGGAGGACTACGATTGTGTTTAGACAGCTAGAGGCTACGTTGTTTACTAGGTTGTCGCTGAATTCGTCGGTGAGGGTTAGGCGGTCGAAGGATTCGGAGGCGTAGGCGTTGATGAAGACGAGGCAGACTGTTGAAGGATTTAGTGTTAGTATTGCTTCTTTTATTTGGAATTTGGAATGAATTAGGAGGACGAAGTAATGATCTGAGAGTAACAAGATATATCTTTTGACTAAAGACAAGTCGCAACTCCCGAAATAATCTCGAATGGGGTAGAAGTAAACTGAATTCACGAACCCTCGGTTGAGGCCTCAATGGTGGGTTCTGCGGACCAGAAGTCCCAGCGTAGAGTTCCTCTATCTGCTATGACTCGATCTTGGATTGCTTTGAATGGCGTGATGACATAAGGTGGTGTATTGCTACCAGATCCACCTCCTGTGATGAGAGTTCCGTTGAAAGTGTTCCAGCCGAAGTTCACCTCATAGCCACCACCATAACGGAGAGGGTTCGACCAGGGATTGGCCTTGATGTCAGCATCATAGCCAAAGATACTTACGAAGCGTGGTGCTTTCAACGGCAAGGTTTTATTGACGTTCTTGACGAGAACGTGACCAGCGGCACCGATTTCACGAATCAGTTTGTCGTGGTCGGCTCGTACGTCGAGGACTGGATGTTGAACGGTGGGCTGGTAGACACTTGAAGCTGGGAAAGCCTCGTCTTGGCCGAGGAAATAATATGAGGCCATTTGACGGGTTACCATGTCGTCTAAGCGATCGATAGAGACAGAGCCATTCTTGACAGCGTCCGTCAAGTTCTTGCCCCAATACCCGGCATTAGGCATGACGATATCGAGACCGGCATTGGCTGTAGCGACACCTGCTTGCTGAGCGGACCAATCACTAACAACAAAGCCCTCGAAACCTAGCTCGGTTTTCAGGATACCGTTTAGGAGTTTGGAGTTCTGGCATGAGTAGGAGTTGTTGGTTCGTTGGTACGAACACATGATTGCGCCTGTTCCTGCTCGGAGTGCATTCATGAATGGCCATGCGTAGAGTTCATGGAGAGTCAGATCATCAACGTTAGATGAGACGGATTCTCCGAGCTCATTTGGGAGACGACGGTACTCTTGCTCATTCAGTAGCCAATGCTGCAGAAGTCAGTTTCTTGGGCACAATCAGGAAGTAAGTGTATATGCCAGGAAAGTAAATTCTTCAGGCAATGCAGTGACTTGAGACGTACCTTTGAACAAGCAATCACGCCAGCATCCTGTGTCCCCTTAACAAGTTCCCCCATCTGCACACCAGCAAGATAAGGATCAGGACCCGGACCTTCCCAACCTCGTCCACCTCTCGTAACCCTCCCAATAGGTCCACCCACAGGCCCCAGAGCAACATTAACACCCTTCCCATGATACTCATCGCCAAAAGCCTTGCCGTACGCATACATGTAACTCTTATCCCACGTAGCAGCAAGATGCGAACCAGCAGGAAAAGCCGACACGAAATCCACACCCCGCATTCCAGCAGGACCGTCCTCAAAACAGAGACCACCGAATCCAAGACGAGGAATTGAACCGGTGTTACCTGCGCATGATTCGCCGTTGTAACCGGATGTCAGGTTCATTTTCTCTTCGATGTTGAGCTGGGCGACGAACGCTTGGGCTTTGGAGTAGGCTGTTGCCCACTGAGGTGAGGTCTTTCCTGCTCCTTGGGCTATTCATAATATGAGCTCTAGACTGCCATTTCTGAGGGAAGTGGTTGCTAGACTTACGAGTAGGGTAGACAGGAGGACTCAATCCATACAATGGCACCTCGCTTACATTCGTCCAACCTGCTTTTGCCTGGTTAACGAGCAGGGCCGAGGCCACTGTGGCATAGAAAGAAGTCTTCATCGTGCAAATTTCGCCTGAGAGATGGACCTGAGAAGTCCAACTCAAGATGATGGAAAACTCGATCTATTTATGCTCGTTAACAATCCCGCTTCCACCCTACTCTATCGGCCACCGGATCCACTCAGTAATTAGCTAAATGAGGGACATTGGCCAATCCATCAGCAGACTACATCGTTTTCTGCGTACCTACAGAGGCCAAGGAACTTTGTAGGGATGAACTTAGTTGACCGACAGGTACCAGTCCCAGTTTTCGGTGAAAGATCGGATCACGACTGCATCACCAAAATGTGCATGAACTGATGCCATGCCTTAGTTTTCCACTCTCTAAAGACTGCCAATTGAGTTTCTTCTGATGGATGACAAGAGCCTCAAATAGCTGTACAGAGGCTTACAGAGGCGAAGATCCAGCTATTCAATCTAATTGAGCTCTTTAGGAGACAGTACGAACATTTCTAGTATCCAATTGCCAGCCAAAAGTGGACTCCAAGTTGACTCCAGGTTGACGAGTTGCCCGTGCCCAGTAGACGGGGAACCCCCCATCTTTGAAGGCGGGGTCGTCTGGTCCACCACGGGCAAAACTTGTTCGGACGGTAGTTCATGGCTGGAATATTATTTACAGCAAGCTACAGGTACCGTACTGTCACGACAACAGGAGGAACTATCCCGCCATGCTCGGGCAATATCATCTCTCGGTTTTGGTGCCGAGACGATGGTATCAATACGTTTCCAACATCCTCAAATAGCGGTTAAAGGAAGGGATGTAAGAGACTTTGGAGCCGCAATTTTTTAGTACACACGCTCAAGGAACTATTCGATCTAACGAGAAAATGAACTACAAACTCACGCCAGAAGTGCCGGCTGATATCCAGTTAGTCGGGTAAGTCGCCGCTGAATTCCTTTGTTGATAAGGTACCGAATAGATGGCCGGTGAGAGACTTGTCACAACCATGTTCCCATCCCTCGATTTGAAGCGGCTCTTGGGCAAGCAAGTAAGCAAGTACAAAATGGAAGGTTTGTATTTTCGCAATGCAGCTCATTCTATAGTTGCCGTATATGCCGTTGCGATATGCAAAGAGAAGATAGTCCATCATTAGTTTATGATAGGGATTCAGACATTTGATAGATAATTCCGAAGCGTACCCTCTGGCACGTCCTTGTACAAATAGTTGGGCCGCCGTTCAAAGAGCTCCCAAGAAGTTTGCTTCAAGAATGTAATCTGATCTTCAATCCAAGGCTCGACATCCTCTCGCTTGGCCAACTCCCCCGTGGCCCGCCGTGTCTTCACTTGATCCATAGTAACATCAATCCTTTCGCGAAGTTTAGCGAGCTTGTGAAGCAGGAAATGGTCCTGGGTCTCTGCAAGATCGTGATGGGTCGAAGTGATACTGCGAAGCGAAGTTCCACTATCGTCGAGATGTGGATCTACAAATGAATAGCTGGTGACCATACTGATGCGTTCGGCAGCATTCGTCGCACGAAGGGCAGCATGCGGTGTATAACATCCTTGTATCACAATAGCACCTCCCATCTTCGCACCTCTGGCTTTCAGTGTGCGGCCATCTCCCGTCCGAATAGCCGTCTCACCTCCAGCCATTGTGCTTGTATCGCTTAGCATAACAACACATACGACCTGCGTCGAGTCGCAATGCCATGAATCAATTGGTATCTTGTCGTATTCGGAGGACTCGACCGTCGCTTCGGAAAGAGGTCCGGATGGAATTTCATTCAATTTGTAGACACCTTCCACACCCTCCGATCCTAGTTGTATATTGACGTACCCAACCTCTCCTCGCCGTCCGAGTATTTTGAGAGGAAGCCCAAAGGCTTTGCTAATGCAATCAACAGTAGCAGGATGCTTCCACATGCTAGTGATCCAAGTGGTGCTCTAAGCTTATTAGCTTCACCATATTCAACTACCGCAGGTACCCACAGCCTCTTGTCCACCAATATAGCATGGAGCACGATCCCATGCGGAGAGATGCTTGTCCAAAACCTCCTTTCTCAGCAAGTCGCGGCGAATCATGCGAACACCTTCCTCAGAAAAGAGCTGGAATGGCTCCGTAAAACACATATCAGGCGCTGTCTTTGGTCTTGGGAGTCCAAGGTCGGTGAAGGGATGACGAGCAGTAGGCGCTTCAAATGCCAAATGAATTGCAGGATCGAATGGTGGCATAACAACTTCTGGGTATTCATCTTCAACAATCCGCGGTTCACTGACCTTCGGCACTACGCTCGAAGATACTGTCGCCATGGTTAGAAGTATGAGAATGGAAGGTTTAGCTGAGGAAGTCGCAGGGAGATATCTTGATACACCATGAGACGAGACGTTTGTCCACACTTAACTGTGGGGGGGATTCATATAAAGCGCCATAGGGTGGGGAATCTGGACCTGGGAAGCCAGAATTTGCGTTGGGTAGTAGGAAATTGAGAACAGCGAGTCTTGAAAGGCGGGATTCTACTCCAGTGAGCCCTGGCCTGGTGGTTCTGGTGGTTTACCTGGTGTACCCTTATGTAAGCTGACTCTAACCTCATTAGGCTCGCCGACCACTCGCTTTCAAAACCCCTCCCTCCTCAGTCTTGCCTGTGCGACCTTCGACATCCATCAACAACGCCAAATCCCAAATATCTCCAGAGGATACTCGACGGGTCGCGGGCCCGTGAATAACAATTCAGCAATGGACGCGCAAACCACCGACACCGTCACCTGTGCTCGCCAGCTCCGCGCCTTCATCAGACCAAGCCGGTTCGAGGTTGCAATCAAGCCACCATGGGCAACAACAGTCTCCGTCCTCTAGACATCCCCATCCATTGCAATCTCAACACGGTCTGATTGGCGTCCCATCTTCTACAATCTATTATGAGTCCATGAATCTTCCCCTAACCTCAGAACCCCTCTTTGCGCATACGTCTTTCGACTTTGGAAATCTATCTGCATACACCACTTTACCAGCAGACTTTGCAGACTGGTCATATCCAGCCCAGTCTGCAATAGAATTCTGGGACCCCTTCCCCACAGCTTCTTTTGAGAATTCGACCTTTGACAACGCTACACCTCTCCCCAACTTAGCTGGAGGCCAGGAATGCAACTCATTAATTACCACCGCACCCAGCGACTACAACTCAATTCTAGGCACTGCCAATGGTGAGTTGCGCAAATATTCTTGTGAAATGAACTCCTTGTTTTGACGTATTTCTAGACGCTTTCCCAGAAACCCAAGTCGACCCCTCCACCCTACTGGAAAACCCAATCTCATTGCCTCCCACATCAATTACCTCAACTTCACGGTCTCCTACTTCAAGGCCTCCTACTCCAACGAACAAACCTATTATGAATCCCGCATCCCGCATCGAAAAGCGCACAAAGAACACTCTTGCTGCACGTCGCTACCGCCAGAAACGTGTCGATCAGATGAGTGAACTCCAAGTAGCATTGAAGGACACCGAGATGGAGAGAGACGCCCTTAAGGTTCGAGTTGCGAGGTTGGAGGGCGAAGCTGAGGCTTTAAGGCAGATGTTGCGAAGTCGTGATCTGTAGCGGATATACCGTTGTCAATTGGAGTACAATACAACTGAAAACATCAAAAGAGGGGGAGAGTTGATGTTCAGACGATGTCAGTTCGGTGATCATCAGCCCCCCTTTTAAGGACGAGGCTATCACATCGGCAAAATTTTTATCTTCATATCAATAGTCACGGGAAGTTTTTTTTGGACGAGCTTACCAAATTGAGGATCATATTGAAATGGGTCACCAGGGTGTATCAATTTGTATTTGGTCATATCTATAGCATTCTACACTCTTTATATCGTCTACATATCACCACTATGCGACGCCCTCATTTCTGTTTCACTCAACTCATAATGAGTACGAAGTTGATTTCATTCTTCATCAACAACCCTCATTATGAGTCGAATTGACTATTCCCCAAATGTCATTCTCGCTACATGTCTCCTGCTATTCGCAGTCCTACGTCCGGGGTTCCAAAAGCGCCCCCTGCCATTCGGAGAAGCTCGCTCACTGAACCCTTTAAACCATAGCATGAATATTCTGGACCCTCGCAAATTGGAAGGCTGGATAGTGAAGTGCTCCAAATGACGAGTAGTGATTGATTATGAGTCATTTCTCGTATGAGCCGGTTGGTGCCCGTCACGTATATGCATGTAAGCGTGTGTTACACGACATTACGTCCACAATACTTCCTACAGCGATACCTACCTAATCTTCAACACTGCTATTTCACCACCAAGTCTACAATCACACAGACTGCGAACAACCACAATAGACCACTTCTCTACGGTACTTAAACTAAATGCTGTAGGAACTAGTCAAGTACTATTGTCTTTAAGTGTAGAAGTATTAGCTATACCTTGACATTACTTATTGCTCTTAATATACGGAGAACACGTTAGAGTATACACTGGACATTATCACCGAAGCTCGAACCATTCGTCACTGCTATCTAGCCATTGGACACCGAGGCTCAAAACACATCCTATACAAGTGGATCGAGGCGGATTGGCAAAGGCAATTCATCAGATGGCATTGGAGCCATGCAGCAGAAGAAGGGTATCGGGGCGGAAGTGGTGTATCCACTGTACAACTAAACGTACTTTGGTGCTGAAAAGGAAGCATATAGAGGGAAACACATCATCTCTCTAGACCACCTTGGGGCTAACCGTAACTTATTATACTCGGAGAAACGAGGCTTAGGGTGCTTACTTGATGCATTCGTCAGCGAGGTCAACCCTGGTCAGAAATATGATTACAAACGGCTGACTAGCCGCAGATATAGTATATATATTCGGGCCAAGTACCGATAGCTCCTCCGAGGTCTTTCAGTAGTGCCAGGTAACTCAGGCCAAATCTCAAGCAACCTGCCACGACCTCCGTAGCGCGCTAGTCTGTACGGCAATCACGTGGGCGCGCGTCTCGGCCGAGAGCGAGAGCGACCGGAGGAAAGCGGCCGTGGCGTCCTAGTAGAACTCGTCGAAGCCCCTGCGGCCATGAACTCGGTTGCTGAAGATGTTTTGGAGCGCCAGGAGGGAATGACCTGGCCTTCACCGAAAGCATCCAACATGATTCCGATGAGCGATTTGACTTGAATTGGACTAGTCAGGTTGAGAACCACGGAACAATATCATTTATCCAGATGTCACCAGCAAATCCCACTCAATCAGCTGCATAGGGCTGATGGGCCATCTAGGTTAGGGCTTGTGTCAACTAGTCCTGCACTTGTGGCTATTGTTTGATTTCCCTCCTGTCTGTTGGGAATCGTTGCTAAGAATTACAGGGTCTGTCTTACTATTGTTTACAGTATCTAAGGTAGTATCTCCTTGTTGCTACTTCTTGTTAATAACTTGTCTAGCCCTAGGATAGTAGACGTTAACAATATTCTAGAGGAAGTACTATATAGGCGCTAATCTCATTACCTTACTCTAGATAGCTATTTTAGTTACTATGTAGTAGTGTAAGGCCAGCCATATATTATAGATAATTATATAAAGATAGAAGTAATAGAAGACTTCTTTCTAGTCGTTCCTCCTAAGAAGCAGACACAATACTAACGCCTCGCCTACATACCGCGGAGCAAGACCCACGTAGACAGTACGAGTAGTGGGGTTTCAAGAAATCAGAGATTCACCTTCGTTCCGCACGTGTCTGTCGTACGACTCCCCGATCCCACACCATTCCATTCCAGCACCTCGGTGTGTGCGGTGTGTGTGCTTGGACGTCAGTTTCACAAGATCCCAAACATCAACTTTATTTCAACCACTCACTCCCTTCTCCTGTCCGCTCGTCCAGAAGAGAGATGAGATCAATCTTCACAGTCTAATCTTTCTTTCCTGCTAATTGTTGTTCGTTTCCCTTCCGAGGCCAGGCCAGTCCAGCCCCGAACGGTGCAAGAATGCGTGTCGCGAGTCGTCTTGTCGCCCTGGTGGCAGCAGCCAGTTTCCTGGCCGTGTCGGTCGCCGCGCAGGTGAGTCGTCTCTTCCTTCCTATGCGTCGCTCCCCCCCGTCCCCTGGAGAGAGCTGACCAACAGCCTCTACAGGCCTCCCTCGCCAATCAACTCAACATCACCGTCTGGACGGGTTCCGATTGTAAGTGTGAACCATGAACTAAACCAAACCAAACCTATCTATCTATCTATCTGTCCATCTAGCTCTTGTACCTACAGGCAATGGCATTACATAAAGGAGAGAGGGAAAGCTAATTTCTGCGATTTGATATAGGTACCGGCAACAATGCAGAAGCCTTCTTCACTGATACCAACGCGCTAGGCCCCAACAACACCATCATCTCCATGGCTGGTAGTTTCAACGTCAGCTCTGGCGGTCTGTCAGGAGCGCAGCAGTTAGATTTCAGTCGGTTCAGTGAATCGCCAACGGATGTGGGGACGCTTCCGAACGTGTGCAATTTCTTCGTCAAGTCGTTCTTTCCCTCCACCCTACCTTGTAAGTTCCTGTTCACATTTTGAGTTTTTGATTTTCATCGCTATCAAGTACCATGGTCGAAAAAAATGGTGTGGCTGATTTGGTTCGTGTAACGATAGCTGGATGTGTAGACGCGACGGCATTTCCGTTTCAGTGTTTGAGGGTCTGGCTTAATGATGGGCTCTTGACGCAATGATGGGCTCTTGTGACGAGGATTGCTGTTGGCATTGGGACTGGGGTTGGGAGTAGTAAAAGCGATGTTTATCGGCCCTTTAGGTTTGGGGAGCTTTGCTGGTCAAAGGTGTATTTGTGATAGGGACCGCTTGTACATTATTCAATTCTCAGAGCGATGGCTAGTATGACTGCCTTTACTTGCTGTCGGTCGACTGCGTCCCGAGAACCTTCGTCTTTGCTGTGTGCATACTCGACTCTGCCTCATACCTGATATCGTCTTTCGGTTCTGGATCGAGAAGACTGCTTGATCACAATTGATAGAAAACCGAGCTTCGAAAATCATGGGAACAAGATTTTTACAGTCTTGATGGCTGGTGGTAGCTGCGATCCTAGTCCTCTATTCACTTGTTACCAGTTACTTCTCAATATATACCAGTCAGTATAGCAGCTTAACCATGGGAGAGGGCTGATGCACATTGACAAGAATACTATGACAAGGACACACGGGAAACTCTCGATACTAGCGTTTAGGACTAGGTTCCAAAGGCAGAAAGAAATTTCGATCCAAGAGGTTTAGAGTCAAGGTGATAGAGGCCGATAGTAACCAAAAGCGTCCGTATCTACGGTGAAATCTAAGTGCATGTAAATTCTATTAAATATGTTTATAATTCCACAAGGTTGGAACAAGGCTAGATGTCGCCTCTCATCTTCAACACTTAAATATCCATCCCAATCTCCTCCCTTTCCAGTAACTCTCAAGTCCCGATCTGCCCCTATGAAACCCATTGATCGCCGGAAAGAAGAAAACAAACCCAAAACCCCTTTCCCCCCACAAAAGACTTCGTAGGTTAGCGGCTCTCTAAATTCGAAACAAAGAAAACCCATTTCGTAAATAGACAAGTTAATGTTCAACTCGTTGCATATCCCCGCTTCACTGCCTCGATAATAGAAATATCCCATCTCGTGCCAAGGCGGTAAGCTTCCCCAATAATCTCCTCATCCTCCCACCACCACTGGTCCCCAAGAACAAACTGCCCATAAATCTCCCGCCATAACATCCTTCCCACAGTAGACGCCAAGAGCTCAACATCGCCTTTCTTCTGATCGTTCTTGGCTTCCTCGAGTTCATATCCACCTTCACCAGGTGCTATAGCATGGCAGGAGAAGTTCGTCGTTCTACATTCTTGTTGATGTGTGGCTTCCGTGCCTTCGGCTGTTGTTGCGATGCTGAACCCAGCATCTTGTAGCCAGATGGGCATGAGCTTTGCTGGCTTGAGACAGCGGAATTGTGTTTCGAACTTCAGGAGTAGATGATCTTCAAGCCATGCTTTCATCTTTGGTCCCAGCGTACTTGCTCTCGGACTAGGATCCATGATTGTGAGGTTGAGAATTCCGTTGATGGTGAGGATGCGGTTGCATTCTTGAAGTAGACTGGGGATTGAAGATGAGGGGAGTAGGATTGGTAGGCAGAGACTGTTGATGGTCTTGAAGGTTGAGGGTGCGTATGGTAGGTTGAAGACGGGAGTAGGCAGGATGAGGGTGCGTATGTGTGAGGTTTGTTCAAGGGAGGACATGCAGTTTAGCGAGAGGTGATGTGTGCGTGATCCTATTGGGGGATTCGTCGACAGTAGACTGGCGCATGCTAGAAGTTATTAGTTCAAGCATTACCTTTGTTGGAAAGCAACATATACCTAGACTCTCATACAAAGAAAGCACACTTATCGGCTCCGAAGACGGCAAGGTCGGACTTTCTGCTCGTGATTCGCGTTTCTTTCCATCGCTAGCAGTATTTCTAGTCAAGTATCTCAACCCAACGAGCATCCAGAGCTGCTTCTCGAATTCCAACTCGTTGTAAATGGTTTCATCTGTGACCTCGTCCCACTCTTCCTTCAGTCGTTCCAGAATAATCCTGACACTTGCTGCTTCCATGCGCCGAACTCTTTGGCGCATTGCTGAGTTTTCTGGTCGCGGTGGTTCGGGGAGAGGACGATGCATTGGTGGAGGTGATGTTGGACTCGGTGGGAGATTTGGTGCACGAGCTCTAGGTCGAAAGGCCGAGGAATGGCTTGCGACTCGTGTAAATTGAGTCCTGATGGTGGACTAAGTATTAACAAGGAGAAATCGAGCCATGGAAGAAGATTTACTCACTTATTTGCTGCAATAATATCATTATCATTGGCCGATATACTCACATCACTTATGAGTTTGTTTAAAGAATGATCATCCTGATAATAGGAAGTCCGCCCAGGCACTGTGGTAAAAGCGTTGCTTAAGGGCCTCGAAGATGGTTCGGATACGGACCCCCATAATGACTCTGTTTTACTTGATCGATACGTAGGACCTGAAAAGACAGAGTCGGCTGTTATGATTAGCTGTCAGTTTTACAACATGGCCAAAGAATACTGACAAGGTGTGCTGGGACATGTTGCTACGCTTTGTCGATTCTCATTGTACTCGAGTGTTTGATTCCGTATTCTGGTGACCACGTCAGGCTGTGCTTGTTCCAGATTCGGAGTTTCGCTGTAGGCTTCCAGTACTAGGTCTTTGGGGGGTTCGGTCGATTTCCTGGACAGTGAATTGCCACTGTCCTTTTTAGGACTTTGCGGCCCCTTCCTGCCCAGTTTTCCTTTCAGACGACCCCATCCGAACATGGAGGTGCTCTGTGTTGCGAATGAGGCACTGGACTTGCTACTTCTCATGGAAGATCGGCACGAGTTCTGCGAGGACTTCCCCGCATCCCGCTCCTTTCTCTGGCGATGTTGTTCGACGGTCTCACTAGTATGGTCTGTCCACGATACGTCGAACATATTTGCAGAAGAAGACGAAGGGCGTGTGAATCAAGAGGACTGAGCAGAGATGCACAGGTATCCATACGGAGCTTGCAATCTGGGGTGATCGTCATCGATACAGGTGACTGGGAATTGGGAAAGTATAAAAATGATAGAACCATTTGCAGAGTGGACTGCGAAGAGATCTACGGAGTCACGGAGACATATGACTCCAGAGCTGAGTGGATACTCCGAAAGACCCATACCACCTGCTTCTTATCAAGTCAAAGACGCCAATGAGAAGGTTGGGTTGATTTGCTGAACTGGAAAAGTCTTCGCGCAATACTTCGTACATCGAGGTGTCGACACCAGTGCGTGAGCGACAAAGCGCCCAGAAAAACGTCGGTTCCAATTCCTTCCAATTCCAAAGACTCAGAGTCAAAATACCGCAGATGTATGCAGGTGCAATCAAGCACGGCGGAGGGTCCTGAATTCAATTGGAACGCTGCTTGGCAATGATCGTCGACCTCGTGGCAGCCCATGTCGCTTTGGAAGGGCTGGGTTCTCGTCATCGCCCACCCTCCAGCGAAGCGAGTTGTCACGTATATAGGTAATTGAGGCTTCGTAGCTTCGCGACCTGGCCATCTGATAGGACGGCGAGGGAAATGGGCCATGGACGCGCATGCAGGACCATGTTGTAGGAGAGCTGAGTTGTGTCTTATTGCCGTTGAGTCTGTTATTCTACAAGAAATTGCTCGTGGGTCAACTTCTGTAGCTTCATCTCCTCGCTCCGGCTAGCGATGGCCGCTATGGCTTGAAATGGGCAAGTCGTCAAGCTGTCATGTAGGCGAGCAAACCACAGCTGAACTCCTGACAGTCTCGTATAAAGTGATCTGCACGACTTCGAATGAAGATTGGCAGTGAACAACAACCTCCTTTCAATTTGAAAACACCAGATTAGAGCACAGCACGGAGAGAAAAGGACAGCGGGACGAAACCCGAGCAGTTGGGTAGCCATGTGGTTGGGAAGTGAAGCACCAAATAGTGGCCAAGGCCCTAACCCCCCAATGTCTGTCGATCTCATCACGCGATGACAGAGCACTGGTACTTTCGTGCCTATGGGCGTACAGCAAGGCACTTGAAGCATGGTGAGTGATAAGGTATCAACTTTATGGAGTAGATGACAGTGAACAACGATGGCACCAATGGCACCTCCTCGGCCGCCATGTGTCCTGACACCCAGTCGTCGCCGACGATACGTCCGCACCAGGAAGGTCTTTCCTGCAGGTGTAAGCCATGCCGACTGGCCGAGCCTTACGGTTGGCGCCATGGAGACCTTCCACTGTCCATAGTACTGTAGGCTCGTCGGCTCATCTGAATGCACATATCAGTCGAGTACCTATCGTTCTTCTCCTGAGGATTACAATTCCCCCTTTTTGTTTTTGCATGCTGAGCCAGGAGATTTCCTGCACACGTTCATTAGTCCTTTTGTTGTTCACCCAATGGCATTACCTACTGCTAAGAAGTGGTCCCTTCAACCTTTCAGGGATTGGGGTGCGAACACCGACTATCGGATCTCCCGCTCGACCTTCGGCCGCGTATTTCGACTTCATGGTTGTGGTCATGTAAGAGCCAACTCCAAGAACACAGAACATGCGGCGAGGAAGTGCAGATGAACGAGTTGCTAACCTGCGACGGCGTAGGGGGAAGCCATTAAGAATGCCTTGTTTTTCACCGAACTCCGCGCTGGGTTGACTACCTTCTGTACAATGGCATACATCATCTCCGTAAATGTATGCATGACAATATATCCATACAAGAATCCATTCTAAGTTCATTCTAGGCCACTATCATTACAGACTCAGGGGGTGTTTGCGAATGTACGAGTACAACGGATCCCACTTGCATGACAGATGCCGCATATAGTGCTTGTCAACTAGGTACAAGTCCAGCAACAGCATGGTGTGAGATGGTACTCACGGATTATAGATTTGAGTAGAGACTTAATTACCGCAACCGCAGCAATAGCGGGCCTTGGATCGATTCTGCTTGGGTAAGAAAAGCTTGAGAATTTATTAACATCATCAGTTACTGATAATTTCAAGATTTTTCTCAAATCTGCCAGTTGCACTCGCACCGGGAATGGGAATGAACGCCTACTTCACCTATCAAGTTGTTGGCTACCATGGCACGGGTCCAATTTCCTACCGAATGGCATTGACGGCCGTGTTTATCGAAGGTGTCATCTTCTTCTTCCTATCGATAATCGGTATGCGACAGTGGTTAGTCAAGCTCATACCTGCTTCTTTGAAGGTTGCGAGTGGAGCTGGTATTGGCCTCTTCCTTACCGTTGTTGGACTTTCTCGATCGGCCGGCATCGGATTGATCAACTCGGGTGGTGCGGTTGATCCGATTTCCTTGGGAGGTTGTCCGCAGGCGTATTACAATACCAGCACTGGAGTCTGCAATAGCCATAAGATGCAGAATCCTCAGGTACGTATACAAACCCATTCCATGGGAGGAATGTACTAACAATTTGAAGATGTGGATTGGAATTATGTGTGGTGGGATTCTTACCGCCTACTTGATGGCTTTCCGTTTCAAGCTCGCTATCATTTTTGGAATCGCACTTGTTTCAATTCTTTCATGGCCGTAAGTATGAAGTCGAGGCTGTGTTCTTTTCTTAATAGTAGACTAATTATTACCAGACGAGATACCTCCTTCACCTACTTCCCACACACAGCGGATGGCGATTCCCAGTTCGACTTCTTTAAAAAGGTCATAACCTTCCATCCAATCGGCAGTATTCTCGCCAAGCAACAATGGGACATTGGCGCAGCAGGCTCGCAATTCGCCTTAGCGCTATTTACACTGTTATATGTAGATGTGATTGACACGACAGCTACACTTTACAGCATGGCTCGTTTCTCAGGCGTCGTAGATCCAGAAACCGGTGATTTCCCCCGCTCAACACTCGCTTATTGCTGTGATGCTTTCACCATCTCTATTGGATCTCTCTTTGGACTCTCGCCGGTTTCTGCTTTTGTAGAGTCGGGTGCGGGGATTGCCGAGGGTGGAAAGACAGGATTGACTGCTATTACAACTGGATTCTGTTTTCTGATTTCGATTTTCTTTGCGCCCATATTTTCTAGTATTCCACCTTGGGCTACTGGTTGTACTCTGATCTTGGTATAGTTGACTCTTGATCTTCATTTTTGGTATCATATGCTTACTGGATTTGATAGGTTGGTTGTATGATGATGAGACAGGTTACTGCTATCAACTGGAAATATATCGGAGATGCCATCCCAGCCTTCGTGACCTTGGCTCTGATGCCACTTACCTACTCCGTTGCTTACGGCCTTATCGCGTATGCTCCAACATCTCAGAAATATTGAAATTTTTGCTCTAACATCTATTTTAGCGGTATTTTCACCTACGCAACCATCAATGGCACAATCTATATCACCAAACTGATCTCCGGTGGACGCCTTGTCCCACCTGATTATGACCAGTCTGAGTACTGGACCTGTAAGTCCCACATCATTGATGCAACATCCTTATATAACTCTACTAATACGAATTTCCTTAAGTCGTACCCAAAGTTGGTAAAGTTCCCTGGTTTATGCGCGCTGCGCGTAATGGAGGAAAGTTCTGGGAACATGAGTAAGTAAATCTTCTGTGTAACCTTATCTTCATGATTGATTTAGTAATCTTACTTGCTCTTTCCTAGACCACCACGAGAAGAAGATGTTAAGTTGGAAGAGGAGACTGAGAGCGAGATTGGCGGAAGTGTCAGTCGGGCGGAGTTGAACAATAGAGGCGGTCTGGGTCATCAGAAGGGAGATAGGAGTATTGCACTTCATGCTATGTAAGGTTATTTGAAAGTAGTTTTATAACTGTTTCACTTACAACCCTTCTGTGGACCTTGGAAATATAGTGGATCTTGAGTCGTGGAGACTTTGTTCGATTTTTTTAGCTGAATTAGCTTGTCTTGCCTTCCATTTTCAAACATTTCAGCCTTATATAAGAAAATTATCGAAATATAATATTCTCATACGCGCTATCAAGCTAAAAAGGAGATAGAAATTAGTGATGAATCGTTAATTTGTCGTCATGTTATTCAGTATATCTTTAATGTGTAACTTAATGTGTAGCTCAACCGATATCAGGCTAGCCAATTCATAGGTATTTCGTATCCTATCAGCGAATTCGACAAATAAAACCGATGGAATCGTCGTAAATCTCTTCTGTAGTAGTACTGAATTACCTTAGCCAGAGTCTTGAAAGTCTAAAGGGTATTAGACACTACAAATATAGTAAAACAAGGATGCCTAGAATGCTGGTGATGAGTTTCCGGTTGCGGGAGAACTGGATAGGAAATGCTGATACGTTTTGAAATGATGATTTATGTCAGCTCGGAATGATGGGCTTACGTACATGAACTGTATCTGCTCGATTTCTCCTCTCCAGACAACGTCAGGGCAAGAGTCTGTAATTCGAGAGAACTGCCCGACGTTACTTTAGTTTGAATGGCTCTTTCAATGCGCCCTTATATTGATTGCAAACCAAGATTGCTGTAACTTGCTCTGCCTTAGTGTCTGCTGTACCTTGAAATTTGATAGAGTAGCGTTTTGAAGACTCAGAGCAACGTTCAAAAAACAAATTGACTTCGGAATTGGAGAGTGCATTTGTTACAGTTGACCGTAAATTGCAGAGCTCCAATGATTTCATCGCCATCACTTTAGTTTCAAGCAGTTTCAGGAAAGATATAGCCGCATCTAATAATCCACTGGAATACCCAGATTATCTATCGGCAGGTGAAAGGTAGCGCCAGTAGCTCTAAATTTAGGCACAGCGTTAACAATGTCAGTTTCAGAGTCGGTTATTATTTCGGCTGTAGAGAGCGGGTTGTTTTTATCTAGCCGCATTTCCTCGAAGTCATTGTTATCCTGCGTAAGACTGGTGGGTGGATTTATACTGTCTTTATTAACAAGGGGGAAATACCTAGGCGTCTGCTTGGAAGGGTCTGATGTTGATACATGTGAATCGGAGGCCCGTGGTATCTCATCTTCCATAGCAGAATCAATAAGGTCAATAGCTTTATCCCTTCACAGCTTACGTAACGTGCAGATATCCTCCTCGAAGTGATTGACTCTTTTAGTCTATGTGTCAAGCGTGAAATTTCCTCTTTATCGGGGACGTCTTCAAATAAGAACCGTAAGTCAAAATATCGGGTGAAGGATTCCAGAGAGAATTTCATTGTTTCTATCGAAGGCTATTGAGACCGAGGCCTCTCAAATTTCACGAGGCCTATTAAGCTAATGTCATGAGCTAATATTAAATGCAGTTCAATCGAAGCGGCAGAGATCTTGAAGACTTCTGTTCCATCGCTCCGTAGATTAGGCTTATTCTTTTGGTCTTCGATTGCTAGTAGTACATATTCGCAAACAGACTATGGGGAATAACGAAGCCCAGTACACATATATTGATCTCTGATCACTAGTTTGGTGTTCGCTGCCACGAAATAGCGTTAAAAAAAGGTAACAAAACATAACATGTATGAACCTAAATAATATACCCTCCGAGTGTCAACTGGCCTGATCTTCCAGGTAAGCATAGTGGACAAAAGCAGGATGCTAGGACAGTTGTATTCGTCTACGAAGTTGAGCAAGCGTTTTTTCATTTGGATTTGAGGCCGTTTCCCAAATACAATATGGTTTGCGACCACAGCTGAGTTACTGTTAAAAATGGGAAGGAGGTTAGCCGCTCGTTGCTCGGTACTCAAGTTATTCACTTTTCTTTCCATAGTAGCACCAACACTGCCGCGCCTGGAATTACTGCGTGTAACCCCCACTGAAGCATGGCATACAATCTGCAGACCCGAATCCTTGGGGACTAGCTCATCTTTCGGGTTGGGTAAAGGAGTTGTGAAGCCGACCATTGCTTAAGCTTAGTTGTAGAGAAATGTCATATTCGAGATGCTGATACTGTAGTGATAGAAGTCAGAATGTAGCAAGACTGCTATGATCACCTTGAAGATGTTGCTGAAAGCCTTACAGAAGGCTAGGCGTCGGATACTGACTCAGCCTCTTGTAAAGCTAAAGACTAATGAATACAATTTACAAATCGGGTTTGCCGTACTTACTAGCGTACGCGTTCTCGGCCGTTATTCGGTGTCCTTGGTGAGTCTGTAGTTAAACCGTTGGAGTATCTAAGGAAGTTCGAAGTGCTAAGCAGCAAAGTTAGAGTATTGTATTCAAGGATGGCAAAGCAGCGCGAATACTGCACGAAAGGTACAACTACGTCCTCACGGCCGCTTAACCTGCCAACTGATGATACTCCGCCCACAGTTACTGACATTATTGTCAGATATCTTTCTAGATGCTAGCGTCTAATCAAATCCACGGAAAGCATGGAAGGATTGGCAACTTACTTCAAGCCACGAGAGACATAAGTAATGGTATCAAACTTTGATCTTGGTGCGCCCGAGCCTTATAGTTATTGGTTTAGGGCACTTTCCATCCGCATTAATTGCGGATAGACACGGCTCTTCATTTTTCAAGCTAAATAGAGTCTATTGAATTTTACCCTGTCTCAATGCTAAACTCGACATAGATCGTCCTGTTCTTTAAGGCTATTCCCTGGTCTCAACCCTGTCACCGAGTCTACTCGCTTAGCATGCTGCACACTCTACAGGTCGCTCCACTAAACGCGAAGTCAATCAAAAGGCAAATTATGATAGTCTCTTACACAAACACACAGTTAGATATCAGTGGTTCTTGTTACAACGAGCTGGACAGAGGTGTTTTGCGAGAGGTGCCCTTACGCATTCCACCCCAGCTTTCAAAGGAACTGGCTGTTAAAACTACAAGTTGAGAGGCTCGCACACTTGCTTCACCTTAATACCGCTGAACAGCGCTACAATAGGTGTGTAACCTACCTCTGTAGTCATAGATATTTCCAATAGAGAGACTATGTGAAGGATATTCAGCAATAGTCATGTGCTTTGACTTTCACGTGACCCATCGTCTACCTGAATTATGTCTTTTCGGACTCTTAGTCCCACAGAGATTATACACCATACCAATGGATTGCACAAATTATTGAGGCTCCATACATAATTACTCGGCTTATCTAAGTTGCTATCAATTTATTTGGCTTTGTAGAACTTGGCAGTATGACCACCACATCAGCGCGCTGTCCGCGCTTAGAGGATATTTACAGAGGGCCAACGAGTGTGTGTATCGTATTCTGGGAAAGTGGAGAACATATAAAAGAAAAGGGCAGTATGGAAAATATTACGTCAGATGTTAATAAAAGATATCATCTACCGCGTGGTGATGCTTATAACGACGGGTGCTTCAGATCTTAGATATCTCGGTTGTTGCTACGGTATTTGTGAAAAGCCTTCACATGAGACGACTCCTCGATGAACCTGGCTATTGGTGCTGGAATATGCCACTAATAGAGGTGAAAATCAACTACCTGAAAAGTAATCAATAAAGACTTAAAGCTGCCCTTTCGAAAAGAAGTGGAATATGCTTGTAGCCATCCTCGCTAGTTTGTTATGAGTTTATTTAGCCGCAAGAAGTTCAAGAATAGAGGAGATTGACTGGCAGTAATATCTGCATCTATTTTGATCTCCTTATTGGATCGTACACCCTGACTGTCAACAGAACAAAAAGCTTAATGGTAAGCTCCGGTAACTTTCACCTTGCTTACCGCGGCGTGTAAGATTATCGCCGCCGGGGGCGAATCCGAGTGTTACCCGTGGGGTTTACAAATTCATATTCAGGCAATAATGACCTCTGTTCTGGAATTGATCGTACAGCACACAACTTGAACAGTAGTTCGTTTGATGTCCTCCTTGTACATAGTAATAGGAGCGGCACAAAGCCAGGGGATAAACACGAGTGTTAACGCGGGGTGTGGTCTAGAACCGCCTCTCTTTGTGCCTGACCCATCGGAACTCATCCTCCACCACAACTCATTGCCTGGTAACACAACATCTGGATTTCCCGCAGGCCACCTCAACTATATCCTTCTTCGTGTGCTCAAGGCACTTCTACAAGGAACTTGGCAGAAGAGCACGTGATAAAGCCCAGGTTCCCCTCTGCTACGTTCCAACTTTTTCCTTGCCGAGAAAGATGGCAAAAGTCAAGAGCAGAGCTAGCACTGCACCTAGTATATCAAGTGTAAGTAGGGGCAAACTTCCGACACGACAAGTGCTTTGACCATAGTTGCTAGCTCCCCCGCCACCCGCAGACCCCACCAATGCCTGCTGGAGATCCATCTGTGTCTGGGTGCCTATGGACTCGCCATCTCAACCCGTACACGCCGTACAGTGTGTTGTGTTGTGCCAAAGACCTTTGCTATCTCTACCAACCATTAACCTTTTTATTTCCCGAGAACCGGTGGAGGCGGTGGCGTGGAATAGATATGATGTATCTGGATGCAAGTTGAAAGAAATGAGGGGCTGAGATCTGTTTACGTGGTCGGAATTGAGCATCAATGCGTCTTGGCTTGCTAGACGCCCTATGACGCTTTAGCTGCAAATAGCGGTCAGCGGGGAAGTACGATTCGTACAAGGTGTATGCGGCACCATCATGCGAGCAAGTGTGAAGCGCTCTAGCAGCCACCATGGTACGTAGTTCTTACCCTTAAACTTTCATATTCGCCTTCTTTACTTTTCTTCAAAATTTAATTGGAAAGCAAAACATATATCCATTGATTGACCGAAGCTTTGGACCTTCTATTGTCTCGTTCCCTCAGAAACCAACAGCTCACTGCACAATGGACCTCTACAGCCGCCAAGACGAGCCACCTCATCTGTATCCTCAATATCCCCAATTCAATCCTGTACAAAAGCCCATGCAAAAGTTCCACATACAACCTCCCCCAATCGGAGCATCTTACAAACCACCAGCAAGAAGGTCCGCCTCTATACAACCTAGATCAGGGACAAATCCTCGAGAAAGGAAGCGAGAAGAGGATCGGAATCGAGATCGAGGTCGTGAACAAGAAAGAGGCAGAAGGATAAATTTGGATCCTCAGGTTCACGATGACAACAAGAGCTCTGACGGGAAATGGTATGGAGAGAATATCCCCTCTCGGACGGTCAACACACGCCCTAAAGGCCCGATTAGACGAAGCTCCTCTCAACCAAATTACCCGAGCAACGACGTCAAAGGGTATACAGGAAATGCTTCCTCCCGCCGGAATACGACTGCTACTACTACTCGCCCCAAAGTCATCACCAGAAGCAGTTCTTCTCAGCCAAGTCAGCTATATGACGGAAAAATAGGCGAAAGAAATACACAGAGCACGGCATTAAGTCGCACAAAAACACGACCTCGAGCAATGACGAGAAGGAGTACCTCTCAACCAAATCAGCGGAGAAGCCCTGGGGATAGCCGTGATACACATACGGGGAGCGCAGTGTTAAGCCGCGCAAAGACACGACCCCAAGGTATTACACGAAGAAGTTCACAACCGGGCCAGCGGGGTGGGTATGGGGATAGTCATGAAAGACACAAGGAAAGCACAGCAGTAAGTCGTACAAACACGCGGCCCCAAGCCATGACACGACAAAATTCACAGCCAAGCCAGAGTGGTGATTATGGGGATGGCTATGAAAAAGAGAAGCAAAACACAACAGTAAGTCGCACAAACACGCGGCCACAGGCCCTCGCAAGACGGAGTTCCTCACAGTCAAGTCAGCGCAACTCTGGAAAGACTGTTGCAAAAAGAAATGGAGGGAGTACAGTCTCGCACGGCTCAAGCGCGCGTCCTACAGCCATGATAAGACGTAGCTCCTCTCACCCAGGCCACGGGCAACGCGGAAACACTTTGGCCCGGAGACAGAGCCGCAATTCAGATGCAGAACGCGAAGAACGTCTCGAAAACCAAATTGGGATACTAGAAAAACGAACAGCTGATGGTGGCCAAGAAAAGGGCCGGGATCATTTCAGTAAGACCCCGACAGGCCTTGGAGCTGGTGTTGTGGGTGCTATGTTTGGAGGTTGGGCGGCAAAGAAAGCGTATGAAGGTTCGAGTGCTGGGAAAGAGAGAAGGGGAAGTGGGGCTGGAGGTGCCATTATGACCCTCGTTGGCGCTACTGTGGCAGGAATGGCAGTCAATACTGTGATTGATCGTTTAGAAGAGAAGAATATGGTGAAGCAGGTTGGGAAGGGAGAGGTTGTGACGCTGGCGCGATTTACGGGAAAGGCTGCCACTGCTGTGATAGACCAGTTGGCTGAAGAGAAGGCGCAAAGCAGAATGAGGGAGGCCAGAGCTGGTGATATGCGGCATGGTGAGATGCGACATGGTGGCGGCGGTTGGGAATACGGGGATAGGGATAGGGGTGGCTACAATAGGTACTGAGTAAAGGTTTGTTAGAGATTTGGTGTATTTCTCTGGGGAAATGTTTTAGTATCTGATGGTTGTCATGAGCGATCGTTTACAAAAGCTGCATAGTCTAGTACTTGAAGACCGTCGTCGCTTTTTTTAGATTTTTGATCACATAGCGGAGTTGTAGTCTTTTCTCGAATTACCAGCAAGTTTGTTTTCGCATTTGTTTTGTGTGTGTCGTTATTTCTTTCTTTTATTTTGTGTCGTATTATGTTTGTCGCTTACAGTACATGCACTTTTGTCTTTTTTTCGTGTGCGCATTTAAGCCCTCATTTTTGAAAAAATAATTAGTCTAATAGAATAATGTATAATTTTACACAGCCGCTGTATTTATTAAACTGATTTGATACCAATTGATTCTGCCTGTGAGTCGCACACTTGTTGTGAGACTAAAATCACGTGCAAAGAGAGAATATCCTCAATTTTGGTTTATTCTAGGTCTAATATGACTATGACCTACCAGCTTATTTCCCTATTTGGGATATAACCCAACCGGCCCGTAGTATCTATTTGCATGGATACGAAAACCCTCCTTGTACGATCTCGTATACAAAGGGGCTCATAGAGGTAGGTAGACTTCTCTACATTCACTGCTACTCCAGAGCGTTCCGCTAATTCGATGCACTTGCTTCAGAACTCTCTATTCTGTCCTTATTTTCACGCGTAACTCAACCGGTTGATACTTGTCTCTTGTTCATGTCGAGTGACGGGTATAATTAGAATCGAATTAGTAGCGTGAGTTCTTGCTTTTGTATTTAACATTGAAGCTCGAGCTTGTATCCGATTTCTCAAGTTTTAGTTGTAAAGATTGCTGGATGAACTATCGGTCCTAGCACCTGCTAGATTGCACCGTTAGTGTACCGTTATTACTGCGCTGCGTTTAATCCGTCGGCGTTTTTAAAAACTTAACTTAGCCTGACCCTAGAGAAGATACAAGCATTAGCGTCACACTACCATTCGTAAATCGCACAGAAGGATTATTTTGGAGTAAATAGAAGCGAAATAGACGAGCAAGAATGAAATCCACATTGAGGTTATGGTATTTGGGCTAAAGAATGAAGGGAAACAACTACGGGTAGGGTAACGCGAATAACGGTTATGGTGTGTGCTGTAACTCTGATGAATACCCATAACAAGCCGCGTCGCATGGCTGGGGTTTGGAACATAAAGTCAGCATAAGCTTTTGTAAGCGCGGTAAGTAGGTGCTTGATCGCCCGAATTGAGCGTGGGGAGATCAGATCATTGCTTGTTCAGATGAGTTTTGACATATCCGGCAGTCACTTACTGGGTTCTGATCCAGTGAGAAATGTGCAAATGCTTCACCAATGTTGCGTGTGAAACAAATGCTCAAACCTTGCTTCCCTCCTACCTACTCTGATTAGATCCGCACGTTTCACAGAATGATCGTATACCAGCGTTTGTTCATTTAAGTGCACAGTGCACAGGCCACCTTGTTATGGTTTCTTCTGGCTACCATGGATTCATGGTAGACTTGACTGGGTGTGCCAGTGTTTTTATATTGCGCCATTGGGGCGCTGTATTACGACTTGCTTTTGACTACAATCTGAAACAAGCGCATCTTAAATGACACAGTAGACGCAAGTTAGATAAAGAATGACGTACGAGAGAACCTGTCTACACAAATATATTCAACGTTGGCTATCGGTTTGTTCTTCGAGAACACCAACAATGCCAAGGCTTTGAAACGAAATGGATATTACGACTCGAGTTGGTGCTGCGTTCAGCAGGACACCAGCACAAGGCAAAACCCAAGAGGATGTTGGCTTAAGTACGAACGAGAAGGAAGGTGTGGTGCTTGGTGGCAGTGATGGAGAACCAGAAGCAGATCGGGCTGTCAATCCTGGAGAGTTGACTTTCGGAGAGGATACCAATGGAGGTTTGGGAAGGCATCTGGGATTATTTAGTACCACGTTCTTGATGTAAGGTATTCGGCTTCCCTTATGCGAATCGATACTGATAATTCATAGTATCGGTCGCATCATTGGCACGGGAATCTTTTCTACCCCCTCGAGTATCACATCATCGGTTGGTTCAGTGGGTGCAGCGCTTCTGCTATGGGTTCTAGGTGCTCTGCTATCCTTCGCCGGTCTCTGCGTATGGCTGGAGTTTGGATGCATGTTGTAAGTCACATGCACAACGGTTGTGTAGCATATTGAATCACTGATGCTGCACAGTCCTCGTTCGGGGGGAGAAAAGGTCTATCTAGAGGCCGTGTATCGACGGCCCAAACTGCTAGCGACCGTTATCTTCAGCACACAAGCAGTGATGCTCGGGTTCACAGCATCTGGCTGCATTGTTTTCGCAGCCAATATTCTTGTAGCGGCGCAGCACACGACAACGGCCTGGAACGAACGTGGAATTGCCATCGCAGTTATAATATTCGTCACCGTCATCCACACATGGACACCTAAGTTAGGAGTCATGATGATGAATGCACTCGGAAGCATCAAAGTGATCATTTTGATATTCGTAGTCATAACAGGCTTTGTAGTTCTCGGAGGCAACGTAAAAAATGTGCCTGACCCTCACGCCAGCTTCCAAAATTCCTTCGCTGGTTCAGTCACTTCGAGTGGCCCATATGCGACGGCACTGTTCAAAGTCCTCAATAGTTACACCGGTTGGAGCAACGCTGCATATGTTCTGAACGAGGTCAAAAGACCAGTCCATACACTGAAGATTGCTGGCCCCCTTGGTTTGGGTATCTGTGCAGTGTTATATCTGCTCGCCAACGTCGCCTACTTCTCAGCTGCGACTCCAGCCGAGATTGCCAAGAGTGGCACAACCGTTGCGAGCTATTTCGTTTTCAAAGTCTTTGGCCACACTGCACAGAGAGTCATCTCCGTCTTCGTTGCGATCAGCGCTCTCGGAAATGTCTTGACAGTTACGTTCGCACAATCCCGTGTGAATCAGGAGTTGGCAAAAGAAGGTGTCATCCCTTTCGGCCGTTTCTGGGCTTCGAACTGGCCAAAGGGAGCTCCTGGTGCGGGATTATTGTTGCACTTCATTCCGAGTTTTTTGGTTATCATCGCGGTTCCTGCAGGCGACGCATATGTATGACCTTTCTCATGTCCTAACATTCGCATTCATATAATGTCTGCTAACGTAATCACCAACAGAACTTCATCTTGGATGTAGAGGGTTACCCATCCGCAGTCATAAACCTGTTTGTAGTCGTTGGTCTCTTCATCCTCCGTTATACATCTCCCGATCTCCCACGACCATTCAAAGCCTGGATCATCGTCCCGGCATTCTTCCTTGTTGCTCAAACATTCTTGCTCGTTGCGCCATTCATCAGACCTCCCGGCGGCAAGGGTGACACAAGCTTGCCATACTGGTTGTACCCCATCATTGGAATTGTGGTTCTCTTGGTGGGAGTCGCCTATTGGTTTGTTTGGAGAGTTGTGTGGCCTAAATACGCACGTTTTACTTGGGAAGAGAGGAAGGCTACATTGGATGACGGGACCGTTGTTACGGAATTTGTGAAGATCAAGGACCTTTGATATCTTTACTCCCGCTTGTGATGTGCATATATGCATGTACGAGTAATTACATAGAGTTTTCTGCGCTTCAAGTACTGTGACTAGATCACTTGCCAAGAATCAAGTGTGATTGTGAAGCTATTCTGAGTGGCAATACAATATTCAGATTTTATGAGATGCTATAGAAGTTGCGGGATGATCGTGGCAAGTTACACGCAATGGGGTTCTAGTGACCTCAAGCACAACTACGTGGTGCTGACACTGTACCGCAATCTACCTGTCGCTTAACTTGCAGCTGCAGGCTTACACGGCGGCAGATGACCAGAAATTGCAGCATGCTTTGAATATTGTGGAGGAATCTGCAATATATCGGAGTTCGGTATTTTCAACAGCAGCGCCCGATTCTACTCTCCTATCAGAGCTAAATCAAAAGCTTGTCAAATGTGCCGAGAGCTGTTACTTTCCGACCCACATGTGCTACCAGTAGTTCTCTGAAGGTGTGTCCTGCTTCGTTGCCTGAGTCACCCGGGTTCATAAACCGCTGGTTGCAATAGTGCGATGTTGGTGAACCAACCTTAGCAAAGGACGAGGGTCCTTAACCTGAGTTCTAAATTCCTAAATCTAATCCTATCACTACAGAGCGAAAGCAATGGTCTACCACTTCTCATCTTAAGCGTGCTCACTTGCCGAGTTGTCTTGGATTATCGACTTAGGGTGACTAATTTGACAGGTCCAAAAAGTGTTAGGAAGGTACGTGTTTACTTACTCCTAAAGAGGCTCTCTCAATTCTTGATTCTAGTAGCTGCATCTTCAACATCCAAGTCTGTTCCATGTGCAAAATCTTTCTGGTGAACACGAGAGACAGCCTGTCGTCATTTGCTCGCTTGACAAGTGGCACATTACGCCCATCTATCACGGTCATTCAACAGCCCCGTTCCTCTTATCTCGGCCTCATATACCCTGCACTGAGCCGCACAAGCATCAAATCAACACCACACCATCCTCACATTCGTGGATCCCTAACCGATAGTCTTCCCAGAACGGACACAGACACAGCATGGCTTCCTATGAAATAAATAATTGGACAGTGAGAGTCGAAACAGCCGAGTCTGCTGCTGCAGGCTTTCAACCACCAGCTCTATTCAGTTAGTGAGAATTTAGATGAGGCTGCATGTTGCACTGTCATATACCAAGGTTTTCCCGTCTCCGCATGATCAGGCTTCCATGTTCAGTTAACTTTGTTTCTCAGTATGCTGTTGCTTGTTACTGCCATTTTGTTTGGACTGGGTCTGGCACAACGGCCCGAGAACGCATCAATTTGCGACTACTATGCTATCAATCTCTATGGTGCCAATAGCAGTGATACACAGCATCATTTGATACAGAGTATTATATCGCTCGCTTTCGGAGGTGGAGCAAGTCTGCCTAATGCTTCGACGACGATAACTGGTATCTTCAACCCGGGTAGTTTTCAAGGTCTTAGTGTGAACTTGCAACCTTGGTTCAATGGCTCAAGTAGCTCGAGACTTTCGGTTCGGATTGAGATTGTACTTACGCACCTTTAGTTGCTTCGACAAATCTCAATAACCAACCTGTGGGCATCGATTGGCTGGATGGAGGAGCTCTCGCGCCGTTGGACTCCTTCCTCACAGGCGAAACACCAAATGTGGTAATCACAAATACCACAAATGAATAGTAAGTTCCACCATAAACGCAATGCTTCCAAACTAATATCTCCCAAGTCGTCTTTTCACCCACTTCTTCGGTGCCTTTAGTCATATCTTCGGCTGCACACTTCCAACAGCATCACCGACAACCGGAAGTAGCGGCGGCGGTTCACTGAGTCTTGCATACGTGCACAAATACATGAACCTCAACTACACGGACCTAGGCCACTTCATCGACCAACTAACACAATCGACTCTACACTTTGGCTTCTCCCAAGCAGATAGCCAGACACTGAGTACCTCACTCAATAGCTTGTATAACGTACGATGTGCTCCCCCAGTCAATGGTCAATTGCTGTCTTTGTGCCAAGCGACTAGTTGTCCCCTGGCGGAGCCGAGTCCTGATTGCGATGCCTATGTCGATTTAATGCCGTCTGGCATCGAGAACCAAACGGTTACCAGTCAAGCACCTGGCGCTGGACCCACTGCGTCAACATCCTCAGCAACTTACGCTCTTCCAACACTATCGGGATCCGCAACACCGACGCCAACATCAAGCAAATCTTCCTCATCCTCTTCAAGCCTGGGTGCAGGACCAATAGCAGGAATTGCAATTGGGAGTGCTGCCGTAGTTATTTTAGGAATCGCCTTGGTCACTTACTTGATTCGCCGTCACCCAAAACAACCACGTATTGAACCTTTCGTTCACACGCCAGGATATACCTCTCCTTCGTACACGAACACTCATGCATCCTATGTCAGCAGTGGTGGAACGGCGCCTTGGAATGGGCAGCAGGAGATAGCCGAGATGGAAAGTCCAAGATTTGGGGGCAGTCCTGAAATGGCGAGTGTGCAACATACTTACGATGCTTCGAGGATGAAATAAAGGTGGTTTATATTATTGCGGTATTAATTAATTACATAGAATAATTTGAATTGGAGTTAGATTTCATGTTTGGCCGTGACTTTTTCCACTTTTATAATGCTTCAATGTTGCTCTGATGTCCGTTTTCGAAATAATTATAACAGGAGACCCAAACCCATCATAATCAACACAGCTATGCTACTCGGCCTCGTCACCGAGCTGGATGATTTCTTAGTCTCGCTAGGCATTGCCGAACTTGATGACGCTGTGCCACTTGCTGCACTTCCTCCACTTCCTCCACTTCCTCCACTAGCTGCACCAGCGAGACTGATCGTCTCATAACTGATACCAGAATCGCCTCCAACCAAGGAAACGAAATTCTTCCCGCTCGCCAGCACAATATCGGTGGAAACGGAAACATATTTACCACCAGATGGTGATAGACTGATATTGTTCTGGACAACTTGATTTACAACAAGTGATATATCGACCGAAGAGGTGCCCGAGTTGGCGTAGCTAAGATTAACTTGTTTGCTTGTGTCAGACAAAATACCAGAGAAGGCTACGACGCTCTCCGAGTCTAGATCTCCCACCACGGAGCCTGTGCTTGTTGCATTTGATTCTGTATCCTTCGAGACCGCCGCGTTTGTCAATAGAGCATCCACTGCAAAGTAGGTCGGCCCACCACCAGAAGGTGTCCAGACTTCCAGCTCGCAGATTGCCACATAGGCGTTTGGCTTAGCAAACATGTTCACGGCTACAAACTCCGTTTCCACAGTATCGAAAGGCATCGTGTTGCGATCGTTTGCGAGAAGTGAGTCTGAGGTTACGGTAGCGAGGAGACCGCTTGAACCGTATATTTCGATGCTATCTGGTACGTCTACAGCGCCTTCTCGCGCGACATCGGAGTATATGGCAAGGGTGACGGATGAAATGTTTCGAGGCCGAGCAAATGTTACTTGCAATGTATCATTCGGCGATTTTGACTGGTAATTTGACCACCTGTTATCGGGAATATGGTCGTAAAAGAGATAGCCGTCGATAACTTTGTATGGGTCGTCGGCTGAGTAGGTGAAAGTTGCGTTGGCTAGCGGGTAGGAACCGAGTCCATTTGGATTGGCTGCTATATTGACGGGTAATTCTGGTCCTGTTGTAGTGTTTGTAGTTGGAAGGGGAACCGTAGCTGTGGTCGCTGTCGGATCGCTGCTTTGGTAGATCTTTTTCCCGTCTGCAAAGACTAACAAACCAGTTCCTTGATTGTATCTTGTACCTTCGAGATCATATAGCACGGTTAGGAGGTGTCCGTGGTATGCTAGATTTTCTATTGCAAAATAAGTCCAGTTTTGAGGTATGATTGGTTCAATTTGAAGGTTGTTGTCAGACCGGGGGACGATTCCTAAAAGGCCAGTGATGACATCGTCATTGTTCGTTGAATGGTCATAGTGCTCGCTGTGGTTTGTGCTATCTGCAGACCACGAGTTGTTGAATGGGTAATGTGATTCCGCTACGTATGGCACTCCATCTTTCTGTTGTGTTGCAGCGTAGGTACTAAGATACTGGACATATTGCTCAGCAGTAATTGACGAATTTCCACTTCGATATATTGCCGCGAGAGATTTGAGCGTGTGTGCTGTAGAAAATGGCCATGATTGTCCATTCCAGTAGCAGCAATATGAAGTTGGTTTTGTTGCATCATAATACTGGTTTCGAATCTCCAGTGTGGTTGGACCGTAAGGAGCTTGGAAACCCTCGAGGTCGAAGAGCTGTTGGGCAGATACATTTCCATGGGTCGCATCAAGTCCGATATTAAAGCGGAACGGATACAACCCAACCTCCTCTCTCCCCACAAGTTTCGTGAGATTCGGGTTGTTGGGACGTACGACGTCTACGAAGAATTGCTGATCTGAATCCCACAGGTGGTTTAGCATAGCGTCCTCAATGTCAGTAGTTAATCCAGAGCACTTTGACGCCAAAGATCCATTGCCTGCAAGCGTTGCAATGCTAGAGATGGCGCGGGCATTTGCTACCATATACGAGTTATGGCTAGGTCGATATGTATCTGGACCGTCAAGTTGTAAAGTTGAATCGCCAGATGGGTCCACAACGTAGCCTGGAAGTGAGTACTCCTGAGCGTCAAAGTTTGGTGTGAAGTAGTAAAGACCAACTGTACAATTAAGCATAACGAACTCAAATTTTCAGGTACTGCAGGGATACTTACCATCGGAATCAAAGGTGAAGTCCCATTCTCCCCACATCCGTTCCAAATCTTCAAGCTGCTCTGTGGCAAATGCAGAATTTCCATCAACTTGAGACCTTCGATACAAAGCATCCATGATCCAGTGGGTGTACTGGGTAGTGTTTCCAGGACCACGTGTATACACTTGAATGTAATCGTCGTTATAGAAATTGCTCCTCAGCCATCTTGCCTCATCGATCTGGTGGCCAGCTGCCGCATCAATCGTATTCAAAGCCTGTGCATATACAACAGGCTGACAGAACTCAGTGAGAATATAGCCCGTGCCTGCCACCGAGTATCTAAGATGTCGTTGGAGAGATGACCATCGGTAATAGTATACTTCTTGGATGTTCGAGTCGGGGATGTCGATGAAAGGAATATTTTCTTTGAGAAAAGTCTGGCCCCAGAAATCACTGATTGGTCTATCATGGTCCAGAAATGATGTTCCTGTGATATTGATGTTCTCTGGTTGAGGGGCTTGAGGTGCCGCCTCGGCATAAGTTTGCGAAGTGATAGCCAGCAGCAGAAGCGACCACACGCAACGGGACATCGTTATAACTATCTTGATTGTATTAGAACACAGGTTTTAGAGAGAGAGAATATGCCATTCCAACCCTGAGTTCATTCTGGGAAGAATACCGTGACTCTTATAGCATGTGATACACGTAACATGAAATCCCGCTCCCCACTCAGATGCAGTTCCAAGTGTTACTGTAATTCTCTAGATGTTAAGAACCCCGTGAGACTTAAATATAGCCTCAGAGACCTTATTATTCTGGTTCGTGGAGATGAAGGCTCCGCAGCACAAGCTGTAGCCTGTAGGGGGCTGAAGTGCTTACTCAGCTGACAGGACTAGTAGCGTTCGTCGCATTGCGCCTTCCACTAAGGTACATCACATGGGTGCTTTGTATCAGTGCCTAGAGGAATTCAGCTTTGATAAACATAAATAATGGAAATTAAGCTTCAGTGGTGTGTCTGTGTCGGAAGTTAAGCGACAGACTAAAAAGTCCTGGCAAGTATTGTTTTGCTCTCCATGTCTTACATGATGAATTTGAGATAATCATCCAGCATGGCGAATTGACTAATTCGCCCATTTGGCAATGGATTTCTCTAGGGGGTCTACAACTCTCGCATAAACAGCTTGTACAAATGGTTTACTGTTTCAATCGGCTTTCTCCTCGAACGTACAGGACACACAGCAATCGATTAACGACTCAAGATCTGGATCCTCTCCCCCCACCAACTTCGACTAGTCACTCGCAGTCATGTAGTCCGTTTCATTGTGAGCTTTCCCGTCGGGACCAAAATACTTCTTTCGGAACTCTTGATCTTCTATGGCCTGACCAAAACAAGTTCGAGTAGAAGAATGCCGAGATAGTTGAGGCTTTTCCGGACTGCAAAATGCCTTGCTGCTGGTATGTTCGAAACTTCGTTCGATGAGATATCGACCTTTGTTGACACGAGGTTGTGATTGATATATGGCTGGTCGAACATGATCTTTGAGCCCTGCTTGAAAAAGAATATGTTCTTTTTGTCCATCTTCTCGGCAAGCCACGGTGTACTTTGAAGCTGTAAGAGTGACGCGGCAAGGACACTCGCAACCCTATACCTTTGCTGTCTGTTTAACCTTATATCACTTTGCTTTGTGAGTAGTCTGTCGAGACTTATCAGTTTGCAAGCATTGTGAGATGCTGCATTTTGAGTTCCTTTCAGAGGTCGTAGTTCATACTGCCGGCTTTCGTCATCGAGAATATAACCTAAGCATGAACAATCGATACCACACTGCAAGGTTGAGCATAAATCATAGATCCCGACCTCCGCAACAGGCTCGCTAACTGGAGGAGCCGGTAGCTCCTCATTATCAATCGGTAGAGTGATACGCACGCTCTGCTTTGGCTTAACATTTCGTTTTGAGTCTTTGGGATTTGGTTCGTTCCCATTTGACTTGGATGTTGACTCCAACTCGAAATTTTGCCTCAACTCCATAAGATAGTCATTGGGTACTGGTAGCGGGTTCGTATATTGTCCCTGGCTTTTCTCCTTCGCACTGATAGCAATCTCAAGCCGCGCAGGAGATTCTCTCTGAGCGATTGGGAAGTTCATGTGGAATTGTGAAGTGGAGCCACTGGTCGCACGCTTCTGAAGTCGAAGTGCAGCAGTGTGAGGAGCCGTACAGTCGCAAGTCCAGGCGCTTTTGAGAACTGTGTGGAGGCTGCTAGCATGGCGTCTGATGCATTCGAATGCCCATTTTGTATCCTGTCTTGCAGCTCTCACTACATCAAGCTTGTCATTCGAATCCAACAGCTCCCGAAGTTCTCGATTATAGGCTTCCAACTCGGCCAATTTTCGTGCTCCTTTCTTGCTACAGCTTAGATGGATCCTCTTCATCGAAAGAACTTCAAGAATCAATACTCTCAGGTGGGTGCTCCTGTCGATCAAGGTCTCGCACAGGCATACTAATTTCCGGAAGCAATACTGATTGTGCTTGGCAAGAAGCCAAACGAGACTTGGGGTGCACCAAGCGATTCTGAAGACGAAGGGGACGATGTGTCTGCTATCGAACCTGTCCAGGAAACTTCAGAGCTAGAGGCGCTCCTTGATGCGATGAGGAATGCCAATGTCAGCTTAATGAAACTTTCTATGGTCATTCGAAGCTCGCCAGCTCGAGACGACTATTTGAAAGCAGCCACTCGATACAGCAACTTTCCTTCGATATGGGATATTCAGCAAGTACACATAAAAAGAAGAGACAACTTGACGAGTAAGCAATGAATAGACTTCAATTGGTTACTAGGCTCTATAATGTGCTGCCATCAACTCTATAGAATAAAGGTAAAAAAGAGAGACAGCAAAGAAAGAGCTTAAACAATACGTTGAGAAGGTGCTGGGCATATAGACTTTGCACATATGGTCTTGGTGATAGGATACATCTGTCAGGGTAACGTATCTATCGTTATCTAGCCACGAACTGAAGTCACTGTTTAATTTATCATGAAGCTTGGAGCGGCTGTTCCCCACCGGGCACAGCAGCATCCTCCACGTCTATACCCCACGAGAACTTCGAATTCTCCCAAGGAATAAAACCTAATATTGGTAACTTTTCAGGAATCTGATCCGGCCAATTCTCAGCAATAACCTTCATCGCCTCATCAAACAAGATCCGATATCCCTCAGGACCAAGATGTAAACCTAAAACGAAGCCCAAATTAGCCCGCCTGCGAAAGAACGACCACCACTCTCAAAGAAAAGGACAAGGGATTCTGATAATGGACGAATGAGGTAAGTACCATCAAAAAGCAACTTCGCAAGAACCTCATTCTTCTTCAGCTGCTTAGCCCCAGGTAAATTCCTTCGATCTACCAAACTCCCTGCCCCAACCATACAAGCCGCCCACAAATCCACAACTGGAACACCCAACTCCACACCAACCTCTCTGACAGCATCAGCATACAAACTCGTATGTTCTGCCGTGCGATTAATCCACTTGGCGCCAAACTCCCAATCGATAGCTTCCATGGTTGTTTCTTCGAAGGGAGGGGGAGTGACGAGCATTATGCGGGGTTTTGGGGAGTGGGCGAGCAGGAGGGGATGTGTTAGGAAAGTCTTGATGTTAGTTTTATAGGTTGCGAGGGGAATGTATTGGCCTGTGTTTGCGGTGGGGAGGGAGGCGTCGTTTGCGCCCAGGAAAATCATCTTTTTGGAATTAGGTATAGTTAGTTCTTTTGGAGAGGTGGAAGAAGCGCATGGGGTTAGGGAGTGGATGTCACTGACCAGGAAGCGGACTTTGGCTTGTTGTGGTGTAGGAAAGTAGTCGGGAAAGACTTTCAGTGCATCGTTGGTATTGTAACCACTGCTTATCAATCAACAACTTTGATCTTGGTACAAATCGAAGGTGTATTCAGGAAGCTTACGTACCTAAACCCTCGATTGATAACATCGAGTTTCCTTCTATATGCTAGTAAGAACACTCATTAGCGACGTTGCACCAACATGACTCCTTGCATTAAACAGGAAGTCGTCGATGACAATTGTCTCCATACTTACCATCTTGCAACTGAGCACCAAAAGCGAAACCTCTCGTCTGGTCAAACGACATCTCGGTAATACTATCACCTAAACCAAACAGCAGCATCAACATCTGTTGAACATACCATATCCCGCCTCAGATCCCCCAAAGTCCCTTCTAATCTCTAAAAGTTCCCAATAAAAGCTCTATACACACACCTAACAATATAAACTGATCCAAAGGTGCCTATCAAACTCAGCAAGTTACCACATACAAGGATAAGCATACATACCATGGCCGGCGAGGTAATCTAGGGACTAGCGAGGGATCTACAAGATACTGAAAATGCTCTGTGCTTCCTCACAGAAACTTTATTGTGTGTGCGGACACGCCGTTTATGTAGATCTGGAGTCATTGGCGAGAGGGAAACCGGGCCGTGGAGTCCTGAAAAAATGGGTCGAGTGGTTGAGTTCAAAAGTGGGGTGTGGGGATGTATCGTAGTAAACTTGTTGGGACTGAAGCCATTAGTGATGTTGAAAAGCTTCCTTGAGAATCTCCAAATTTCCCTTTTTTTTTCCTCGTGGAGGGCTTAAAGGTTTTGTGTTTTAGTGCTGAACATGCAGTCAGTCTATTAAAACTTGTAAAATGTCTACACAAGGAACTTGTGTTATAATTGTAAATAGATAGTAAATCAGGAAGGAGTAGCAGACTACAGCTAATAAAAAGTAACACTTTAGTAACCCTTTGCGCCGATAAATGAGAAGAGGTAAATATAAGACTTTAACTAGAAATTAACTATGTAGGTAGCGTTGCTGCACTCATTTGAGTTCCTGTTATAGAATTCGTGGGTGTGTCTAAGCGAGCGCCCGTTATGCAACGAAATATTGATATTACGTGTGACTACCTAGTTGACTATAAAGCGAGAATTAAAGGTGAGAGGTAAATTGATTGTAGCGCGTTATGCAACGAGATTTCCGATCCTTAGTAGTGGGGTGAGGCGCGTCTTGCGTGCTATGAAATGTTCCTTGAAGTTTGTGTGCTTTGTGTGTATACATTAAATTACATGGTCACTAGGTATCTCAACCATTCAGTCCATTGAGTGATTAAACTCGGATCCGTACAAGAAATATTGTGCGTGTGTTGTGTGGCAAGCTCATACTGTATGTATTGCACATAGAAAAAGCGTGTATTCCGAGAGTGCTGTCTCAAATACTTGTAAGCAAACTGGTATAGTCCATCGCGAAGAAAACAGCCCATGAAACTCCATCCCAGCCTGCTGCCAATTACCTTACTCAAACCAATCCAGTACTTGTAAATATTTCTCCCCTAGCATCCACCACCACCACCCGCAGCCCCGGCACCACCAGCAGCAGACGTGCTACGGCTCTTTCTTCTCAAACTCTCGAGTATGGCCAGCAAACTGATAACAGTCATCATATCCCAATTACCACCTAACTGACCCTTAGCACCCGACCCGACAAAAGCCATCTTCCCCTTTTTACTAAAGCTCATCCTCACACCGGCATAAACAGCGACAACCTCAGACGAGTTTGCTCTCACACACTTCATGCCTGAACTCTTGACACCCAAAGCCTGAACGTCGCTCCCAGAACTGCGCTTCCACTCAAATGTCTCCTTTTGGTTGGTTTGAGGTATGAAGACTGTGAAGGTGTAGGAGGGTGAGAAGACGCCGTTTTGTTGACACTGGCTGGTTTCGGGACCGCAGCTGAGGTTTATCGTTCTCATGAAGGTTCTGAATGATGCTGTGCACATGAATGGTGATTCGGGGCTAGCGTTGGAATGTAGCACAATATCAGGTTTGCTGCTGAATTTACTGTTCGAGAAGTCAGTACCAAAGAAATATGACAAGGAGTTGGTTTATACGAGCCTATGTGTGGAAATGTAGTAGAGATCTTGGTTTTGACCCTTCTCCAGGCATCGGGTAAGGACGAGGTCGGACATGGAGGCTTTTTCGAACGTGAACGTTTGGGGGAAACGTAGCTGGGTTGCCATTCGTGGTTGTGCTGGTTGTTTTTCTGGCTGTTGCAAAGTATTCGCCTGCTGCTGTGTGCCTGAATAGGGTGATAATGTGGCCATTGTCATTTCCCTTGTGCCCAGTCTGCCTTGGTGTTACCTAGTGGTGCGAGTATCGCTGCGAAGCGTTTTTATGTTCTGTTGGGATTGTGGTGATTCACTCTGTTTGTTCTTGTTTAAATGATTCAGTAGTTTGAAATGTGGAATACAGACGAGAGAGAGAAAGAAGTTCTTATACTAAGTGCTGCCTGTGAGGAAGGTGTGACACTGTACACTATATGACGTTTGCGGTCTTGAGCCTTGTTGATCTTTACGTGAAATTGGCACAGCCTTGCTAAGCTTACCTCATTGCTGCCAGTTTGTTCAGCTGCGATAAAAGCAGTCAGCGTATGCTTTTCTTGGATATCAAGCTGCTGATCTATGTAAGAGCGATGTGGTCTCTGGTTGCGAGGCTGTAGACGTGGCTGGTGGGTAGAACTGTTCTACGCCGAGCCTTGTTGCAAGGCTGAGGTGAGGAATCTCGCTTGGAAATTACGAGTACGAGGACGATAGCAGCAACCTCAATATCCTCCCTCGGCCACATCATCTCATCTTGCTCAACCCCCATCCGATCAATTCCTTCAGATGCCACGGCCAGCGAATCTCGTCCACTACAGTACTCTCGGGCAAGTGATTAAATATGCTCAGGCTAGCGCTTGGCAACAGGCCATGGTGACGGACTTCCTCGCCCACAAAGCCGCCGTCTCTCGACAGGAGCTTTCTCCCACCGTCGAACAAAGCCCTATCCTTGAAGCCCCGACCCCATCTATTCTCACATTCTCTCCGCATCCTGTTTACACCACTGGCAGACGCGAGGTGGACAGCCTGTCGCCTGCTCAAGCTGACAAGTTGACCCAGCCGTTGATGAGTCGTATGCGTATACACAGAAGACCCATGGTTGCAGAGGTCGTATCTACTCTGCGCGGAGGGCAAACAACTTTCCATGGCCCAGGCCAGGTGGTGATATACCCAATTCTCGATCTGCGTGCCATAAGAACAGAGAAATGGCCGAAGGGACTGGGCGTGAGATGTTATGTTAATTTGCTGGAGGAAACAACCATCAAAACGATCGCGAGGTGGGGGATCAACGGTGTTAGGACCGAGAACCCAGGAGTTTGGGTCATCGATGGACCGAAAGGCGAGAGGAAGATAGCAGCCCTTGGTGTTCACCTTAGGAGGAATATAACGAGTTTCGGCGTTGGGTTGAATATCTCGACGGACTTGAGTTGGTTCGACAGGATCGTGGCTTGCGGTTTAGTAGGCAAGGGCACGACACGTATGATTGATGAAGGAGATTGTGCTCCGAGTATAAGGAAAATCAGCGGACAAAAAACCGCGGCGATGGTGATCGATGAAATGATGAGGTCGGTTGCAAGTATGTGGGTAGAGGAGTTTGTCAGTGGAATTTGGGGACCTGACGGAACTTACGAAAAGGTTCCCGTACCACATGCGCCTCATGGTGATCTTCTTAAGCCGAAATCTATGTTCACTTCTGTTCCTGATCGAGTTTCAGATACATATAGTAGTCAGTTCGCTAAGATGTGACTCGATGGGGATATGATGGCAACATATGAACGGGAGGGCTCAGGAGATGACACTAATGACAAAACACTGGGCTAGAGTATGGAATATTATATGGACATCATGTCAACCTTCCCAGTCCCACGGCAAAACTGGTGTGCGATGGATGTTTGGAAGTGGCCTGAAGTTGCTTCGGCCAGCTTCCATGGAATCGAAGAGTATCATACAACAAGAAACAATGGAGCGACAATTCCATAAATCTCTGGAACATGCGGGAAAGTGGGATACCAATCAGGCTGCAGATGCGATTGTTGGTACTGAATCATTCTTCGGTATCATGGTAGTAATGGCAACATCCAAGCAGCAAATTCAGATTGCCATGAACGCCGGCCACTTGCCTTCTAATGTCTCGAATTTCTGTACGTTGCAGTTGCAGGAAGTGGATAAGCGTAATTGAACGGCGCTGAAAGAAGCCAACAGCATCTTCGAGACGAAGGAGTAGTCTGCATCATCAGAGGAGCATAGATATCTTTCATAACCGTGTCTAAAAGAAGATTGTCGAATAAATTACGCAGATTGGACAGCGATGAGAGCATTATTAACCAAATGGATTCGAAGCAGCATATTTGACAACCCTAGCCTGTTTCGTGATCGATGTGGTGTCGAATATAATGGACTGGTTGGAGTACTTTGTACTGTACATGTGCGAAGGGTAAACGACGGGAAGATTAGTCAGCGTCTGAACAGCGCTGGTGCGCCAGGACTTAATGTTCTGAAACTGACAACACCAGCACCCAAACATCGAATCGAATTCACACAAAGACCGATATTGAGATGCCCCGTCGCAGACTGCCACCAAGCCGTGCAAAAGCTCTCAAGTCAAAAGCCCCAGCCTTCCCTCTCCTCGATCTGCCCAAGAACCTTCGCGTCCGAATCTGGGAATACGTAGCATCGCTACCGAGAGTAGTCGGCCTCTGCGAATACCATGATGTTACTGGCCAATACTATGTTTTGGATCCGCACGTCGCTTGAGAAGAAGAGCAGCTCGAAACAGTTGTCACCTCCAGAACCAGGCCACCAGCCTTGTTGGCCGTATGCCAGGAATCAAGACGAATAGGATTGGGTATATGCAAGGTTGCGAATGAAGGAGTGAGCTTGGAGGGCTCGGAAGCGAACGTGCCAATATATATCAATCCGGATGTCGATATAATCTATAGAGGCAAGGGTGCGTGTTCAGATGGAGACACCTTCCGAGTACGCTACCGGGATTTCTTAGTCGATACTGCGCCTATTTCGATCTATGGAGGGCGGACACTGGCAGTGGACCCAATAGCTTTGACCAAGAAGGTGTTGCCAGCCCTGGCCAAGCATCTGGCGCTCTATCAAAGTTTTAATGGCAAAGACGACGAACTCGGCAAGAAATGCGATAAAGCTCTTGCTGCTACGACCGTGACGGAAATTGCAGCGTGTGCAAAGGAGGGTGTTCGGGAGATCATTGTAGTGCTGAGAAATGATGACGATGTGTGCGAATTTAACCTCATTCCATTCGACACTGAGCTAGGGACCATGTCTGCTGCGGAGAATGTCATCCTTGAAAGGGTGCAACGACTCCAAACTGACCTCGTTGAGTATTGGAAGGCGATGAGAGAGGAGCATGAAGCATTTACAGAATTAGCACCACCAGTCTTAAGGATCATGGCCGTACAGCGCCAGCCTTTGAGCAGCTTCCCCCAATTCCGAAAGCTGCCGCCCGGAATTCAAGATCTGATTTGGGGCTTCTCATATCACCGGCCTCAACTTCACACAATCACGATGAAGCCTCAGAATCCCAATACGGTCACGTTTATGATTAATCAAGTATCATCTTTGCTCCGTACCTGCAAGGCTAGTCGTGATATATGCCACGTTCGAGATGTAAACCCTTGTTTATCGGGAGACTTTCATATCCAAGCTACCGACACCTTCCGTCTCTGGCTCCGCGATCTAGAGCCCCGAGCATTTTCTAAAACACCTATATACTCATTAGGAATCGCCTTCCCTTGGGACTGCAAGAAATTCATCGCCTCTGACTTCAAGCTTTTCTCTTCCCTTCGGGAAATCGTTATTCTTCTAGGCCCGGTCACTAACAGATGTGAAAAAGAGATCGTCCCCGTCAGCTTGGCAGCACCACCGAAGAAAATCAGACCGATCTTGTGGCTTAATGCTCTGGCCTATGCACAAGAGCTGAGAGACGAATTGGAGAAGATTTCGAAGAGGTGGAAGACGTATCAGAGAAGGAGGGTGAAGCAGGGGAAGTCCAGTCCTGACTGGACCCCGCCGCTTGTGAGACTGGTCGAGTGGAGATCATTATCGCAAGCCGTGAATCCGTATGAGATTGAGTAATGTTGTACTTGATGCGAACCATGGTTTAGAGCTTGAATCTTCAAGTCACAATGCGTTATCTAGTACTTGATTGGTGAGTGTCCTTCCATTTCTCGCCGATTTTAAATTGTAGAATAACTGTTGGCATATAAATAGCTCTCTGAGGATCTGGTTCCCCTTGTACATATAAAACGTGTGCGCACAGGGCAGATTTGGGTAGTAGATCTACCTATGACTAGCGAAAGCACGTCCTTGTGCTACTAGGTATATATACTGCGGAGGAGCTTCTTAGAGCCAGAATTTACGCTAAATCATCACCAAATGTTCTTAGACGCTACGCCAGAGAAGTGTGAGGCGTGGGTGGCAGGGGTGTAGTAGCCTTTGATTCGCTGAATACTCGCTGATTAGGAGGAGTTCTCTAGACGAAGCGGCTGATTTACGAGTATAATGTAAGGGAGCCCAGCGCTTCAGAAGTCCAGGCTAAATGTACCTCGCCGCACATGGCGCTTCGTCCTTTAAGCCACCAATAATGCCCATCTCTACTGTCAAGATCAAGATGTTTTCTCCTTTCTATAAGTGTTGCAGCAATCGCATGCCATCATCCACCTATATTAGGAACAGAGCGTCCAAAAACCTGTACAATATTGACGCTGAAAGATTGACGCCATGCACTGGACTTCCCAGAATAACAACAGTGCTGACTTTATTGATACTTCTGAGGCAGATGAGTAAGTAGGAGTACATCTGCACCACTGTATTCGAACTGAAGCTCATCTACTGAATGACTTAACTTAGCTCTGCATATAGTCAAGTTGTCGATCCCTTCAAAGCGGCTCTCCCTCTCGACAGGCGAAGTATAAGATCGGACGGAAGCTGGAGGGAAAGAGAGGACGAAACGTGGGAAAAGGGTGGACCTGAACGACCTAAGGTTGTGCTGAGTCGGAATCGTGCTAAGGCCTTTGGGCACTTCCTCGCATACCATGCAATACCTCTTGGTGGCGCCATCGCACTCATCGCTTTGAATATCAAGTCTAGGTTCTATGGTGTCAGTGTCGGTACATGGGCCTCAGCCCTTCAGTTTGTGGCGAAGGGTCATGAGATTCTCATGATCATCTCCATTGTCACGGTCATGGTTGCTTATCTCCAATATCTGCTCACGAACAAGAATTCAATACCGTTCGGAGCTATCTTCTCGGCATACCAAGTCACCTCGGTTAGCTATCTGTGGTCTTCGGAATTCCGCGGTGCTGTTACTGCTGCAGACTTTCCTAAGTCTATGAAGATTGTCTTCATATCAATCGTCTTCATCAGTATTCTCCTAGCTACCGCAGTGGGACCGTCTAGTGCGATTGCTATGGTTCCAAGGAATGTTAATTACACTATTCCTGATTGCCTGCTGGCGTTGAACGTTACAAACGACGACTTGTACCCAAGATCTTTGGAAATACCTGGCCCACCACTTAGCTTTGTAAATGATCATGGTGAGTATTGTACAGCGTGCATAGATATCTAGTAATCCTCGTTTACTAACCATACTTTTAGTGGACGAATTATCCCCAGCTGCGGGATGGGAACGTTTTCAACAGCTTCCAGTTGTTGGTGATAATCGTAAGATTAGCCTGCTGTTGACTCCTAGCCCCTAAACTGAAATATCTCATCTTATCCTCTGGACTCAAGGAATGGGCTACTTTTGCAGATTGCTAACTCCCTGATCAATTAGAGATCACCAGTGGCAGCATGACAGAAGTTGGACTTCAGACAGATACTGTCTCTGAAGGCAACAATAACTTCAAGTCTGTTCAAATAATGCCTATGCTGTATTCCGTTCAAATGCCAACAACAACGCCATGGGCTATGGCGACTTCACAAGTTGACCTAGTTACGAGGACGTTGTATGTTCAGTATGCACCAAACAGCACATTAGTTACCGTGCAACACATTCCAATAGCGCTCGCACTTTCAAAGGCCGCCAGTGAAAGTTGGAGGGAGCTTGCTATCGAAATCAGCAGCATTAGAATGCCACAACCTTATGTGAGTGTCTATTGCGAACTAAACTCCATAACAGACGCAAACGATACTCGGCCATTCCAATTCCCTGATACTTATATTGCTGGGTGTGGCACGGCCGACGAGTGTTACATGAGCTCGAGTGTGCATACAACAAGTGTTGTAAATTATACCTCGATCACACGGCAAGAAATCTGGGAGCAGAATCAGAATAAATCTGAAGGCCGAATATTGTGGATAGATAATCCCGTTCCAGGATCTACACTTGGAGCTATTGTTGTGCAGCCCGAAACCTGCAATGCCAATGATACCATGCTCACTACATCTGCCTGCGTCATTGGTGCCAGATGGTCCAATACCACCACACTGTTGAGCGCTAGATTGGACGAAGGCGACAGTCTTGTTTACGGTGCAGCCGAGAATGCTTTGACCCCGGATTCACTAATAGCTATTCCCGAATGGTCTCAAGCTCCTGTAAATCTATCCAAAGCCTGGGCAGAAAGTCTCAATTCCCTAACAAATCTACAAAATCGTACCGTCGCGGACAACTTACTACGCTGGCTACCAATCACAGACAATCTCTGTCCAATAAACGGCACCTATCCCACATATTATACATCTCGACCCTTCATGCACGAGGGACTTCTTGCATCCATGGTTGCAAACGGCATGTCGCATATCACAGGCGCCACCGAAATTTGGCGCTTCTACGACTCAAAATACCATCCCAACAACGGCTGGACCTTCTTCAACCCCACAAACTTTTCCGCAGAAAGTCAACCCGATCCCCCTGGCGCCGTACTCTCATTCAAGGGCTACCTATCAGGTTACGCGTGGAACACAGATGGTGTTCCCATCAAGATCGCGCTACCAGTCCTCTTCGCTTATTGTATATTTATCCTGTCGTACGTCGCGTATACGTTTGCTACGGGATGTAGTTCTACGACTTGGCGATCTATTTCTGAGTTGACTGCTCTGGCAATTAATTCGAAACCGACGCCTGTGTTGTTGAATACAAGTGCGGGGATTGCGAGGACGGAAACCTTTGAAAGGTTGGTTGGGGTTAGGGAGGTTGTGGGGGAGGAGCGCTTAGAGTTGGTTTTTAGGCGGGATGGGAAGGAGAACGGGGAGAATGAGGGTAGGGATGGGGATGGGGATGGGAAAGGGAGACTTTATAGGAGGGTTGTTGTTGGAAGGGCATACTGAGATGATTATTATGTGATTACTATGTTGTTTAACAAAACAGCATTATTAGCAAGTATTATAAAAAGATTATTTACACGGAGACCCGGTTGCCCTTAGCCAGCGCTAAATCACAAAACACTGGGTACGTTTGATTTACTTACACTCTACATCTTTTAAAGTTCCTCGTTATATTAAAAGCGCAGTAGGAAGGGTACGGATTGTAGTAGAGAAAGTCTCGAACGATACAAGACGGGTATTTGGACTTCAATAGAAGCGGTAGTATACTAAGTGTCCGGGTCTCCGCTGTTATGTTTTTTATACTTAAATTTACTAGCGAGGTTTTTCTAAGTAGGTTTATAATAGCCAAGGTAGTTTAATATCACACAAAGGCTTTATCCTTATCCCTGGTACTAAATATACTAAGTACTTAAAGGAGAACGTTAATGCTGTTAATATTAAGTTCTCGGAAGAGGATAATGTAAGAAGTAGAAGGATTGTTAAATTTTAAGATTGTGAAAATGTTATTAGGTCTCGAGGAGCTTTGCTATTTATGTCGACTATAATAACAGAGTATACATTAAGCTAGTGAATAAATATTAATAATGTTTTATATGCTAGGTAAGACCTTTAAATATATACACTTATCAGATCGAAATCTTCTAGGAATCCTATAAACTACCTACCCTTGTTTTCCTAAAAGATCTTGTACACTATGTCAATAGACAAATATTTATAATTGCACTCGGAAATTCAGTTCACTGTACAAGGAGTTTAGGAAGAGGGCATCCCTATCTTTAAATGGTGTAATATTACCCCTATCCCCTTCCACTGTCGCTACACGTACAAGCAACTCTTGAGCGAACCTCGGATTTCAAGAACGGCTAGTGTAGACGCGTATATCATCTTTTCCGTTTTTAGAATACAAGAAATCTGACAAGCGCTAATACTTTGTTTGACTTCTATTATCTTTCATTCTTTGCTATTGTGTCATTGATATGTTCCTCATGTTACCTGAGGACTATCGGTCTTTGTAGCCACCCTATCGTCTAACATCAACGGGTCAGCAGCAGATCTCTTAGATATAAATGGCGTTTCTTGTCGAAAGCGTCAGCGACACCCGAAGTCCTGTTCCGGCTGCATCGCCTGCAAGAAACGGCGTGTCAAAGTAGGCACGCCTGTAGTCCCTTGCCTGAGATACTCTGCAGGCTGATGATTCCATCTCAAGTTCGATGCCACGTGCTCAATTTACCGGTTGCGTAAGGAGAAGGGAGTCTTGCAGTCTTTCAGAGTCTCTGCTACAATGCGCAACAAGGATACCGACCCTTCCAACGCTATTGAACAACTATGACGTGTGGCGGGAACGACTGCCTGGTGAAGGATTCTCCAATTGGCTCAATATGCTTCAGATGACGCTTTTCATTATATTTTCGCTGAGAATACTGCAGACTCCATGCCATTTGGTGGCAATATCTGGCACGACTATGTGGTTCCGCTTGCAGCATGACTTTGAGATGCACGCAGTTCTTCTTATGTTAGCAAAGCATCGTTTATACTTAGCAGCAAGTAACTTCGAATATATTTAGGCCTCGTGCGTTCATTTATCTAAGCTGCTACCTCGGTATAGAGAAGGATTAGGCAAGCCTTCATACGTCGCATGTGTCGGCGTGTGGGAAACGTTGTTCTATAGGCTAAAGCATATTCTGCGAATGAACAACATATCATCTGAAAGATACAATCAAAAGGACCACGAAGTAATCCTCGAAGGCCCTTTATGTTTTGAAAGATACTTCTGTGATAGTCTGGTTGATACCTACAAAAGCCTAACAATACCTTTATAAACAGCGGAAAGAATAATGCGCAGAATATAACTCAACTTCTGAATCTCTAGGATATGGGCGTACAAATAAATCACAACAATATATAGTGCGTAGTTACTCAGCTTCAGGATTCCCTGTTCATAGGATTCCTCGATGCCGCTATACAATTAGCTCCTCTTTCATCGATTGTCTCAAGGGTCATTGCCTTAGACACACAGACAACACTCCAACACTTCTAGTTGAGAATAAATTGCTTAGAGAGACTTAACTCACCCAGATAAGCTCCCAGGCCGCTTGCCGCCCATTATTTTAGACCTAGCTCGAGACATATTTTCCTGGCCTATGGTTAGCTCTCTAGAAGTCCTCCGTCTACTCGAGCGCAAAGACAAACGGATAAACTTCCTACTGTACTGATTGGACAAGGTAAGAGAAATACAGCAACTTAAAACATATTGATGGGCTCATTACAGAGCCGAAGACGTGATATCTATATTCGATAAAATGTTAGCGCGAGGTATTGTTGATCCACCGGATTAGTCACAAGATTTCGTGGTACAGGACAAACAGGCACAAAGCTACCGGTCCGACTGCTTCAGATAATACGGCCGGGACAGAGACAGGGTTCAATATGGTTATATCTCAAACGAATCGATAGCAACTGAGAATCAAGTGCGCTCTAGTTTATCCCCAGCAGGTTCTCTGGTGACTCTCGCAGTAACAGCCGAACGAAGACAAAGCAGATCAGATCAAGACCCATTCTCTTCGATGCAGAAGACCATTGACGCCATGTCGACTACCCATATATCGTTACAAAGGTGCCAAAGCTTTTGAGCTTAAGTACAGCTAATATGCAAGTTCCGAAGCCAACAATCCGGTGTTCTGGAAGTGTGTGAAGTTAATGTTTTGATGCGTGCCTAATTCGAGGAGGGAAATTTGGGTTATGAATATTGGCAAGACGATTCAAAAAAGTTCATTTCATCGCAGCCCGGCATTTGAATCCTACCATTCCATTGCTGAGTACCCTGCGATGCCAAGGGCAAAATGGTTGCAAGCAAGTACAATGGCTTGGTGGAGTTGTTTGAGAGCCACAAGCCTTGTTTTGAAAGGCAGTTCAGAAAAGAGCTCTCATCGCCTCTTGCGGATCGGTTAAGAGCTTCATAGCATGAATGAAGCTGCAGAACTTCGATGTATGGAAGCTAGAAATGTTCCTGTTTTGGCAGGACATTGTGGAACGATAAATCTCTGTCGCGTATCGGAATCCTGGAAGCTAAGGTAGCAGCGCAATCCTGATTGTACTTTCAGATATTTGAGGGGGAAAAGGTTGAGGAATCTGAGAGTACAGTGGCATGTCAATAGACTACTAGCTGCTAGGATGGTATTTAATTTCTCTTGACAAAGGCCCAACTGTGTTAGGAAGTGCATTCTTTCTTGTGCGTATTGTGTGTCGTGACTCGATTCTTCTCCCCAGTAAAACTATTTCCATGGGATTACTTATCCCCTTGCAACTGCACCTAAGCGTTACAACTTTAAGAAAATAACAATTTTAAATGTCCCACCACCACTCTACATGCTATCTTCTTCCAGAATTGTCAATGCTAGCAGACATTAATAACAGTGAGACATTGGCGCCTAGAGTTCCAAGCGATGAAAAGGGGGGAGAACAAGTGTTAGTGAATTCTGAGACTAAGATATCTACGACTGTAGAGGATTTCAGTTCGCATTGTTTTAATAGACAACTGCTCTTTGAATTGATGTCTAGTGTGCTGCAAAAATAGCTGAAAATCGAGACCAGCACTATAGGCATCTTTTACTATAGATTTTCTTGAGGCTTACTGATACTTGACACCTCGATCATGAATAGGCATACGGTTGTGGTTCTCGTCTCTGGTTCACTATACTTAACAGCAGCTAAAGTTTTAATATCCTAGACTCGTAGACACAAACCAGATGCCTGTATTACAACCGACTACTATATATGTTTTTCAAAAGGCTTCAATAACTTCTGTTGCGTCCTACTCAACAACATCAAACTCTTCTCAGTAGCTGACCAACGCCTGTGCATAACCTTCTATTATCTCCATCCTGGCTCGTAGATACATGAATTGCTCGAAAGAAAACTGTGTCTTATCAAAATCCGATTCTGAGATCTATCATTGAGATGACTTGTAGAGAGAACTTAAAGGCGGTAGATCATGAGAGAGTTGCCAAAAGGGGAAGTGGGGTTCTGTAGACATTCCCGTTGCTACTGAACACAGTAACATAGTAAGGCGACGAAGAGCACCCAATACAATCTTGTGCGTGATTGGCTGACAGAGTAATATCGCAAAGCTAGAGTCGCACAGGGATTGTACACTCCTGCCCTATCGTATGATTCCCATTACATCTGATCACGCTGATCAACCCTATCTCCTCCGTAATCTTCCCTTGGCACCTCCCCCTTTTACTTGTAAGCTAAGCGAAGGCTCCTTGCTCGTTTAAATTTTCGAAGAGTCTCAAGAAGTTCCGAGACTGCTGGTAATATGACACATTACTCTATTCCCCCATCACAGCATGTCAATTTAAACTGCTGCGCTCCGCCGTACTTCGTTCTTGATTTGCCCACATGTACTGATACCCTTGATATCTCGTAATTACGACAAAGTTGCGCCCGCCTTTCTGAAACACTCTTCCTGCCACACAGCATTACAGTTTATCTCTACCAGCCGTAAGATATCCATGCCGATGAGCTACAATTTTTCATGTCTCCAGCATAGCGACATATAAAAGGTCTGTAGAGAGACTTTTACATAACCAATGTCTCTTTCAGGTCGCTCGAGGTAGGCATGGCCAACAAAAAAAGCGGTACAATCGATAACCTTATGTGCCCAACGATGTTCATGGACCATGAAATGGTCTTCAGTCCTGTTTTAATGTTTGATAGCTGTTGGAATTGATGGATAGAAGAGATCATAAGGGGCGCGAGATGATCTTCAAGTGCCACGAAGAAGAGAGGAAGATAGGTAGATGCCAGAATCGGAAGTGGAGGCCAATTGTAAGGAATATTTCCATAGCCATTAGTGACCATGAAGCTGGGTGATTTTGATGTGATTAAATTCAAATCAGAAGAGCGATTTCCATTGTTGTGGTTACAATTGTATCTGCCTACTTGGGAGAACAGTATTTTTTGTTCACAATAACTGGCAAAATGAAAGAAGTGAAGTTGAATCATTCATTGAGTAATAATAAAAGACTTATTATGCCACTCAACGATCATTTGGTGTAGATACAGAGCATATTGTAAAGGAGCATAAGCTTCGTGCACTTGCACTGCGAGAAGGAGGTTTTATTGTGTTACATCCCATGTCTGCTAAAAATGATCTGGTCCCGAAAACAATTGGCGAAGTCCGCCACTAGCGAATTACTTCCTGATCAGATCCAACCATCTTCATTTGTCCTTTCCCAGTGAATTAAGTCCGAACTGCTTCTGCCCACCTATAAATATCTCTTCTTGCTCCAGATCCATCCAAGTTCTTCATCACATGATCATCACCTGACTTTCCTAACTCCCATCAACTGTCGAGGTCAATAACATGGCTAATCCCAATCCAAACAACCAGGCATTGGTTCCCAATGAAGGTAAGTTATTCTTTGTACAACTCTGGTTTGCCTTTCTGACTTGATTGTCGGAGTAGCTCATGGCCATGGACAAAATGGCACGGCTGGAGGCATATCACAAGCAGTCGATCCCTTACCCTCCCTCCCAAGACAACTCCTCCCCAGAGAACTCCGTTGGGAGATCGTCAACAAGGCACACCACCCCAGATTCATTGATGTGAGGCTGGCCGACGCTGACGCCGCAACCAATCCAAGCCTCCGAATAACTTTGTCGGTCTTCGAACAACCTTCCAACTATCGATATGGGAGCAACACAAGAGTGAGAGACATTGCAGAAGTTTGGGATGTGCTGAAAGAGTTCCGCCAACACTTTGCCCGCCTCCAAGTTGTTGTCAATGTGCGTGTAACTAGCACAACTCCTAGCGGTCCGACCATACCCGGGCAAGTATCGGCTGTTTCTGCTTGGGTCCATAAAAACGACGATACTCTACTTTTAAGTGCCCAATACATCCAGCAAATGGAACGATACAACAGCAATTGGCTGCTTGCATCAAGCTGTCCCGGCATCAAGCGGGTTGCCATCTCTGTACCGCGGTTTACTATGAGCGGGTACTTCAACATAATGGCCAAATCCATCATGCGTGTCTTCCCACAACTGGAAGATTTTCGTGTTGTTTTGGGCCTTTGCACGGAAACCCTGATTAGGACAGAGAGAAACCCAGGAGACTTGAGGCTCTTGAAATTCGATAAGGATTACTGCAACATGGACACTTCCCACCGTGCCAACAGCATCGCCCAGAATTCGGCATACCAAGCCCATTATTCCAATTTGGCTGATGACATACGTCGGTGGTATACCCATGAAGTTGCAGCTCCAACTCCCGACTTCTGGAGAAAGGTTAACTTCGAGGTCCAGATGATGGCTTACTTCCAAGAAGGCAATAGTGGAAGCCAATTCCCACTTTTTCGACAGCCCACGCTTTGGATCGAGACATTTGATTGTCACGTTCCATGCAACGAAGAGGGCGAGATCCTGCTCTGATGGCAACCTCTGCTATCAGCTGCTGCAAAGACCCTCTCTTCCCCAGGCCACTGCTCTGGAGCTGTGCACCAATGGACTGTTTTTCGGCCTTTGTTTGCCACCCGTTCTCCTGTTGCCAGCCCCGTCAGTTCCGATATCAGACGGCATGTGCGAAGAGCCGAAACGTCACAACCTTTCACACCTTTCGTTCCAAGACTCTGTGACCCGAGCCTCTGCAAACCTTACAGAACAGAAACGGAGTACACAAACTAACGCAAAATCACAAAATGTCCTCGAGTTCAAAAATGCAAAGCACTGCACCGACCACATACGCAATTACTGCTGGTGCCATTTCTCCTTGATTTCGTTCCAGCTCCTATTGCTGGGTAGCCGTGGCTGTGGTTCAATGGATCGCCAACTTTGCTGGAGTCAGCTGGACGCTGGCAATTGAGATGGGCCCAACAACTCTCAAAGGTCGCTCAATCTTCTGGTTGGCCATATCGTTTTGGGGCTTCTTTCCATAGTCAACATAGTGAATACTATGAATATTATTTAGACCTTGCAAACCCGATTTTATTTCCATGCACAGCAAATATGAGATTCTTACGACAAGAGTCCATATGACACGTCTAAGGGAGACTGATTCAATCAGCTTATATAGGATTATACAATAAAACATCGAAGGGCAGAGCGAAATTACTGTGGTAAACTCTGTTGTAGTTGCTGATGTGCGTTGAACAAAGAGATGGATGAACGCAAGATGCGAAATGTCAAGCCCCTGATTGGTTTTCGGTCAGGTGATTTCGCGACTAGCCGTTTTCAGACCATGGAAAAGCTACCACTCCTACTACAGAAAAGCATCAGCATTGACATTAACACTGAACAATGACCTGGACAGCTCTTCCGATCTATAAGTAACAATATGTTGAATGCTCGCAAAATCCCAAAGGCGTGTCACTCATGCCGTCTTCAACTTCTCTCGCTGTTTGAACATGGATTCACCACTCCTTCCATTACCAATGCCTCACGAGCACCATCTAGCACACGACTCCGCCTTCGAACGTTCCAATCTCGAAGCCCAGCTCTGCGCACCTTCTCAACGAGCGCAATTCGAAAGGAAGAAACCACGTGCGACACCGCTGCGCCAGAAGCGACAGATATTGAGTCCATAGTGAGACGAGCGAGACGGACATTTGGGGAGACTTTACCAAAGGACTATTTGTCAACCGAGGAATACATTTTATACGAACGATTATATGGTCCGCCGCTACGTGAGACTCAGGGGGAGGATCTGGAACTACTTGACCTAGCAAGAGAAGACAGTGGGGCTGAGGCGGACGAGCCTCGCAATGTGCTATTGAGGGAGAACGAGCATGGTAAATTTGAGGAGGTAGAATTTGATCCGGAACTTGGATTTAAAGTCTTCGATGAGCTTGGGGACGAAATCAAATCTACCCCCGAAGAAGACCAATATTTGGCCGCAGACGAGCTGGAAGGAGAGGAAGAAGGCTTGGATGAAATGGCAACGGTGGAGGATGCACAATGGATGCAGATTTCAGCTACGGACCAGAGGGAATACGACGCTATAGAGAGGCTACGAAATGATCTGGAAATATCGATGGCACAACCGGTCAAGGCGGAAGAAGAGATTGAAGACGAGGAAGAAGAATATGAAGACCCCGAAGAAGAGGAGTTTGAGGAGGACGAAGAAGAAAATCTTGATCCATATATCAGCTCCGATACTCTGCGCACACATCCTCATACTATGGCTGGCCGATCTGGTACAACCCCCAGCACCATATATCTGCCAAAGGAGGAATTCGTTATGCCTTTTACGGAGCTGCTCAATCGAGCAAATATGAAACACGTAGCTGATGCAGCTGAGAAGGCTTTTGGCGGTCGTGGATTGCCATACTCAACAGCTACGCCAAAGGCGAGAAATGATCTTCCTCAAAAACACATCGGCCTCGATGCTAGCCAACATAGAATGACTGAAATCGAGGCTGATGCGTACATCTCAAGTGTTATGCCAGGAATGTATGCGACTGTGGTCGGCACGCTCGTTGAAGTTCGAAAGCGATTGGGTCCTGAATGGGTCCGCAATCTTCTATTCAGAGAAGGGGGTGAGGGACCTAGGGTTCTGGATGCTGGAGCTGGCGGAGCTGGTCTTATGGCTTGGCGCCAAATGCTGCAAACGGAATGGGATATTCTGAAGGATGATGGTATTGTTCATGGGAAGCACGCGCCATCTGGGAAAACCACAGTACTGACAGGTTCTGACGCTCTACGACATCGTATGGCAACCATGCTTGACAACACGACTTTCCTACCTCGCCTCCCTGATTACGTGCATTCTTCCAACTCGGAGGCGCATCTCGACGGTGCTCCAGCTCAAGGTCGAAAGTCCTACGATGTTATAATTGCCCCTCACAAACTCTTCCCCTTGAAGGAGGATTTCAGGCGTAAGCTCATGGTTCAGAACCTCTGGTCTCTTCTTGATCCAAATGGCGGTGTTCTCATCCTCATTGAGAAGGGAATTCCTCGTGGCTTTGAAGCTATTGCAGGAGCACGGTCACTTCTACTTGACAACCACATATCTTCACCAGGGTCCGAATCTATCGCCAGCGAAACCCAAGGGTCAGTAGAGCAGCTATCCACCCCAAAGGAGACTGGTATGATCATTGCACCTTGCACAAATCACTCAAAGTGTCCCATGTATCTTGTTCCCGGTTTGACATCTGGGCGAAAGGACTTTTGCCATTTTGAACAGCGGTATATCCGTCCAGGGTACCTACAGAAAGTCCTTGGTGCCTCCTCTCGTAACCACGAAGACCTTAAATATAGCTACCTTGCTGTGCGTCGGGGAGTAGACGAGAGGAAAGCCGCTCAGCCTTTAGTGCAAGGTGATCTGGCATCTGAGCAGTCTTTTGCCGGTTACGAGTACCAAGATTTGCCAGAAAGCTCAGAGGAGACAGTTGCAACGGAAGCTACTGCAGCGAATGTAAATGGACTCGCATTCAATCCTCTTGCTCTTCCTCGTGTGCTCCTTCCTGCGCTGAAACGCCGTGGTCACGTAACTATTGATCTTTGCACTCCATCCGGAAAGCTAGAACGATGGACAGTCCCCAAGTCATTCAGCAAGCAAGCATATCGCGACGCTCGAAAAGTCAACTGGGGTGATCTTTGGGCACTAGGTGCGAAAACTCGCGTCGTGCGAGAGCCCAGACTTGGCAAAGGAATGAAGGTTGGAAACACAGGGCTGAAGGGTGTCCGAGATGGGAAGATGGGTAAGGGTGGTAAGAAAGCGAAGAAGAATGTCTTTGAGATCCAGATGGGCAATGAGGGAATGTCAGGCCTAAAAGAAATTCGGCCCAAGCATTTGAAGGGGAAGCCTGAGAAGAGAACAAAAGGAGGAAGGAATCCCAAGGCACCAAAGCCTATCTCGGAGGATGATTTGTAAGATATGTACTTGTGTTTGATCATTGTAACGGTTTGGTACAGGCGCAGGATCACCTCTTCAGCTTTTCTGAGTTGGCTCGGTAACTGGCAGGTTGGTTGCATGTTACAAATATACGGGCAAAATGGTATGGTATATGGAGGACCTCTGCTCCTTTACAACTGACTGTAAGAAAACTGTACTACCAGAAGAAATTTCTCCTAATTTGGGCCTCTATACATTGTAGTTGTCAAGTGCCAATTTGTATGTGTACTGCCTTATGGGTTCTGGTCGACACTTTGAGCCGATGCCTTCTGCTCCGCTCTGCTCCTACACTAATCATTATCTTGGTGGTGTGTGTGATAACTTTAGGTTACTTAAGCCAAGTCAATGACTTCAATTAGAGCGTGATATTGTATAAAGAGCATAGAGGGAGAGGGCGAGAAGGATAAGTTAGGGAGAGAGTATAACTGTCTCTACTCTACTCTAGTTGTTTTCTTAGTAGGTAGAGTGATAAATTTAGATTACTTAAGCTAATTTCAATAGATACAAGCAGAGTGTATTGTATATAAGGAGGAGGAAGAGGAGCTCTAAGCTAGGTAGGATTTATAACTAATATTTCTTCAGTCTGTGTATTATATTAGAAGGTAAGTGAAAAGTACTCTTTAGTTAAAGTAAGTCAATGATTGTGGGCAGAGCAGATCGTGATGTTTTGTGGAGAGGAGGGAGAGGAGGGTGAGGTTATAGATGTCATTAGATGATCGTTGTGCTAACGTAAGAATGAAGTTTCCGTTTAGTGCTGGAAATCTGAGGATGTGTTCAAGACTGGATTCTAGTCACTAGATTAAGGTCGTCAATGGCCCAGGACAGACTCGCTCGTGCGTATGATGGGGTGGGTGTTGAATGATCTCGGCTAGGCGATGGAGTAAAGATTTCTAATTTTCTTTTTCCGGGGCATCTCTGGTTTTGTGGGGGTTTAAGGTGAGATGATAAGGGATTGGTCTTTTGGAAATGATTCGCCGTGGTTGGCGGTTGACAACTACAGGATAACTGACAACAATTATGTGGAGTTTATTTAAAGGGATTTAATGTTTTGCGGGCTTTAGTGGGTAGAAGGAGGGAGTTTTCCTTTATAGAAGGAATTCGCCGTGAACAGTAGTTGACAAGTAAGAGTCACTTGACAACAGCCGTGGAAATTCTCTATTTACCAATATTCTAAGAGATCTTTTCCTTTACCAACATTGCTTTATTTTTGTATGTTTTGATGAACACAAGGATGATGGCGTATTGGGGGTTGGACCTGTTAGGGAGAGGGCTTAATAATACCTTTTTACTTGTAGCGTGTGTTGCCTTAATGCCCTCGGCGAACTATAAGCATCAGGAAAGTAATTGCGGCTTTGTGGCTACAATGGCGTTACATTTTTGGTATGGCACAGTCGTAAAACACTTCTTCCTACTTTGCGCTAGTCCAGAAAATACTCGAGTAAGAGCTAAAAAAGAATCCCCCGTTGCTGAGCACAATGATCGCTAGAAACAACTAAGCGACGGAACCATAGCTCTCAGGCAAAGCAGCTACCAATCCAAGTACTGTACGAAGTATGGTTTCCAAAGGATACTTTCTCAATAGTCTGGCACAGGTGGATGAATCGAGACGCATACCATTAATACATATATCCAAGCATCGTGAAGCAGCATCATAGCTCCTGTGTTCCCAAAGCATTAGTGGAGAATTAAGTTTATATTTAAGTCTACAGTAGTAGACCCCACTGCCAAACCTTATGCAAGTACCTAGTAGAGAAAGCGGGCAATTTACTGGTTCGACCAGGTCACGCTACTTTGTTTCTTATCTACTGCCTGCCCAAAACACTCGACGCGCAATGAGCCGCGAGTCCGCGACGCCTTTTCGTAACAGCTGCCATGCCAAGCCCTTCGACACAACGTTTATAAGAACGATTGCTAATACCGAGCCAGCATTTTTCCAACATCAACTGCTCGGCAGCTTCGAGATCCAACAGCTGAATGACTTGGAGAGTTTTGTCTCTTGTGACATGACGTTGCATGATTGGAAGATCCATACTCGGTACTTCGTCTCATATTGCCACAGTGACGGCATGGCTATCTCATTGGGCATCTAAGCGATAGGATCGTGCACAGGTCGTCTACTTACTTGAAACTCCTTCGCCCGACGAAGGTCTTTCTCTTCTTCTTCCTCTTCTCAACTTACACAGTTTCTACTACAGTACAATATAATCATTTTCAATACGTCTTGCTTGAAGCGGTAATACAGATGGCTAGAGATGTCGCCATCGACCCTCGTTTCCGGGTTGTCATCAAAGCCCATAGAGCCGACTGAACTTGGCATTGCAGCGATTCTTTACGACGATTGCCTGGGATTGTTCTCTTCGTTGTCAAAGCAGCCCGAGATTGAGGGGCTGCCAGCGTTAGAAAGAGATCGATTCCAAGATCAAGGAAGAAGGTTTTATCTTTGGGGGGAAGACTTTAGTGATGGGAAGCTCGATGTCATCCTCAACGCGTCGTCCAGTCTGAGAACATCAATCTTCAAATTTCTCATCGCAATTGCAGGATTTCTGATAAAGGGTGATGTCGCCGTTGAAACGGTGGTTGTTCATGCTAATAATACCTAGATCTCCCCTTAGCGACGGATTCGTCTGATGAAGGAGACCGGGAGCTTGTATCCTGGGTTCAGAATGTGAAACAATCCATGGAAGAAGCGCAAATATTTTTGGACGAAGATCAACTATCCCAAATCTCACCTCAAGCCGGTCGCAATGACATTTCTAATGGTTCGGACGACGTAGGGGATTCTCTGGAATTTTATGTCAATCTTCTGGTAAACCTGGTCCCGTACATGAATCAGACCTACCAACAATGCACTGCCGACAAAGCCGAGCAGGCTCTAAAGATCACCATCCCAAATCACACTCGGTACAGCAACACTTCTCCAGAGCCGCCTAGACGGTCTGAGGACGCCAATAATAGAGCCAGAAGTCAAGGAGATAACTCCCTGAGAGTCCCAAGTTCAACGCGTGCTCGTGCTGTTTCTGTGGGGAATGACAACCTTCGGGAAAGGATCAAAGAGCTCAGTTCAAAGTTTCAGGAGAACTGGAGAGCTTCACGATTACAGATACCAGGTAAGTCTGTCCTTACTCTCAACTTCATTCACACTGTTTCTTTCTAAGTCACGTATGTCAGTAGATTCTACACCCCAGACAGCGAGGTTGCGTTCGAAGACTATATCATTCTCACCCTCATTATTGTCCCCTGCTTCTGCTCGATCCGGCCCATTAACACCAATAACGCCAACGTCTCCGGTAGATCAATCATCACGCAAGTTTCGCGGCTTTCTAACGTCGCTTTCAATGGTTCCTGTCAAATTTGAGAACCCAGGATTACTTGATGAAGCGTTGCTGAGCGTGCCTCTTGATAAAGTTTATGCTGAAGCAGAAGAAATTACTCAAGTTATGCAGATAGAAGCAGCGAGCTTAGGCGCCGGAAAGAAGCCAGAATGGGGCTACCAGGATAATGTGATTCGTGCATTACTCAGGTGAATACTATCATCCTAATCACTGGACGAGGGAGACAATGCTAAACTATATGCAGCTGGTTCAAAAAGTCATTCTTTGTCTGGGTCAACAATCCAGTCTGCTCGAAATGTGCTGCGCCTACTTACTCCAATGGTATGACAACGCCAACGCAGGTAGAGGCCGCTCATGGAGCAAATCGAGTCGAACTGTATCAATGCACGAGCACAGCTTGCCGCGGAAAAGTGCGCTTTCCTCGTTATACAGACGTATGGAAATTGATGCAGACTCGACGTGGTCGAACAGGAGAGTGGGCTACCTGCTTCACAATGCTTTGTCGTGCTTTCGGCAGTCGAGCCCGGTACGTATGGAACGCCGAGGATCATATCTGGACGGAAGTCTATTCCGAGCACAAAGGCCGTTGGGTTCACGCAGATGTGTGTGAAGAAGCCTGGGACAATCCACGAATGTACGCCGAGGGATGGCGGAAGAAGATGTCGTACTGTATCGCTTTCTCAACAGACGGCGCAACGGACGTGACTAGGCGCTATGTAAGAAGTACGAAACAGGCCCGTGATCGCAATCGTGTGTCTGAGAACGTTCTACTACATATCTTGAATGAGATTACGACTTCACGAAGGGCAGAAATATCGACGGATGAACGACACAGGCTTGAAAAAGAAGACGCTCGCGAGCATAAAGAGCTGCAAGGTTACTTAGTTGCGTCACTTGTTCAATCTATTACGAACTTGAAAATAGAGGCTGCGCCTAGTACGAATATCCAGTCCGCTCGTTGACCGCCAGTGTTAGCAGACGTCGTTAGGATTGAGAGGGGAACATCATCAGCTGGATTCTATAGCGACTAGCCACATCTCCCCACCAACGGGCGTCGTACAATCCCATCCAGCTTTGCGTGAGTTCTGATTTAGGATAGAGGGTAAATAATCAGGGGATGCAACTCTGGGACCCTTGTACCGGGCATACTGTTCCACCGGTCGACAGCCAGACCAAGGGATAACGTTACTTGATGACACTACCACGTATGTCTGCTATTGTACCACTACCAACCTCAATCAGTCAAAGCAAAGCATTGATCTCTTCCTAGCAAGATTGAACGAGATACGCCTTGGAATCTAATCATTTCTACATTACGGCTCCCTTCTTTCCTGGGTTAATCATCTCAGTTTCCGGCTCGGTTTCACGGACAATTGAAAACACCTGGATTTCAAAATCTACGGAGCAAGGGCAAGGGGGGCCGGGTCTGTTACATCCTAGCAACGACATGTACCGCCATGAACCTCGTCCCCGTTCCACCCTGATTTACTGTCTTGTTCTTGACATCCCAAGTGAAGCCTTTTCGACCACGAAATTCGATTGCCAAGCACCTATCATGAAGCCAAGCACGCTTGCCAATGCCTTCTTATTCCTTCTCTGTTACGCGCTGCCGGGAACAGATTCTGAAAAGTATGGTCATTTCTACGCCTTGTCATCAATAATGAGCTTACTTATGCAACATACTATAGTCGTGAGATTTAAGTTTTAATTAATGCTGATGCCTTGGATTTTCGTTTTACGTGGAGATACTGCATTTAAATCTTCCTCTGCTATTGTAACACAAACCTGTTCCTGTACATAATCATTAACTACATTTTGTTTAAATTACTGTATCACAAAAATAACTATTTAAATCAATGACAGAAAATAAGAGAGATCCTTTTCCCTTGCTTGTCCTGCAATTGAAGCTCTTTAGTTGCTTTAGCTGAATTTCAATTAGTGAAAATAGAATGAGATATCACTGATTACTACTGTATCGCAACAGGTTATTTTCTGGTGTGTACTGTGCCGATGGGACAGGTCTGATATGATAAGACAAGATCGTTAGCATGAAGTATCTTTCGATCATCTGTCCCATTTTACAATCGGCAGTGTGACCGAGCCCGAGCCATAAGAATATTTGCCCAGATCTAGGGCTATAGTCTCGTACGGAACGTCGATGTTTTTAACTAAACTTGATCGATGTCCATGAAGATGGTCTACATTCTGAACTTCCGGAAAATTACACCAATCCCGTTGACAGCGGGTACTCGGTCCTTTTATAGTATGTTTTAAGAGGGAAATCCGGGTAGGGAGAAAGCAGTGTTGGTAATGATATGAGATGAAACTATACGGACTTTTCTATACCGTTTCCTCCATCAATCATGTTATATTTTTCAAAATATATGAAGAGCTATTTTAGCCTACAATTTTCTCCCAGTAGATTTAGGTCACTTCAAGGGATAGTTATATAAACCTCAAGGCCTAAATGAGCGTAGGTCTAGGATATAACTTTTCTTCCCTTTATATAGTTATAAAGTAAAAACCACTCAGGAGGAATCTGTAGAATTAATAGGGTATGTACAGTACAAGATCACGAAAAACTACTATATAGGGAATTCAATTTCATCTCCTTTCGGGGTTCTTTGGCGTGTACGATGTTTAGTTATTGGGCAAAATCTTTCTTTTGTAAGCTTAGGCGGTGTAAACAGAGGTTAAAAGTTTCATAGTACTCTTGTTTTAAAGTAAACATCTATTGAGTTGATGGTAAATCATATAACATGGTCGAGTATGATACGATCCTGAAAATCTCAGCACCACATTAAAGAGCACATATATTTAGTCTCGGGATGTTGTTGATTGTGCTGCTTTTCAACGCAAGAGCTGGGCAGAAGTGGATGATGAAGGCGACTATGCCAAGACCTACGTGAGTCTTAGACGGAAAACAAAGCTTTGAGAGTGGTGAATCTACGAGATAACACCATCACGGCTACTTTTAAATTTGAGGAACTGAGTTATAACCTTCAAGACAATTTTCCCATTTGTTATTAAACAATCTCCTTCCAGCATGACTTAATCTAATCTGTAGATGTTATGTTTGTGCTGATGAAAACTACTTGAACCGCTGCAAAACTAGGAACTTTAAAGTCAGTACGATATTCTGAGCTCATCTTAGTACATCACAACTTACGCTGACGTGGCCGAAAATACCTCTACGAGTCTACCATCGGTCATGAACCACAAGCACATCAAGAACACGGCAGAAAATGCTGACAACACCCCAAGCGTCATTGCCTTTCTTGGGATAAAATACAGGCCCACTATGGCAGAGACTGGAAGTAGAGAGGCCACAATTGTGACAATGGAGGCGGCTACTCTGTATATCCTGGAATCAGAATAAGACACAGTATTTGACGCATACTCGTTAGCTTCTAGATCAGGTTACTCAAAAGGTGAGTTAGTTGACTACATGTCGCACTGATACAGGCGTTCACTTGGCTTACTTGGAAGTGTTTCCCGATCATGTTGTGATATAGAGAAGTCAAAGTTTGGACCATCCATGCAGAAAATTTATTTGATGAAGTCCTTGGTTTGAGGGCTATGAGATCTTGGTCGTCATTCCAGAGATGACGATCTCGTCCCAGGAGGAAGGCTTCGCACATTGATGGCCGTCGCATCGAATCCTGCAAACTTCTGAGATCGGAAGAATGTGGTCTCGGTAAAGTAGAGAGTTGGCTGTACAGCAGAACCGCCTCATCTTGAAAAGTAAATCGAGTCGGTCTTTTCAATTCGTGAGTGGGTATTTGTAGATTTTTTAGTGATTTTCCGCCGGGTTATATTTGCTGGGAGTGTTAATGTTAAGAATGCTATAGATTAAGTATACTTACGGCGCATGTAGAGGTGCTTTATTTTAAGGGGTATGCCCTTTGATTTTATGATATTAACTAAGTAAGGAAGTTTGTTCTTTTTTGCCTATTTTACTTCTATCATTATATTTGAGAAGTCATTTTAGTATCAGTGCTTCTATTAAGCTACACTTTAACTATCCTTGCATGACTACTAACTCGTAGTAAAATAAAGAAATGGTCTGTAGAAGCAATAGCCTAGGGTTACTGCTATCCCTCGTGGGCTATTAGACTAAGACGACCTAACATAGATTTAAATAGATATAAGTGAGCGCCCACTGCATTCTAGGCATGTTTTCCAACTAACAACACTTGTTAGGACAAAAGTATATCAGTGTAACTTGTAAGCACCTTAAGCAGGAAAGATAGGCAGGGTTTTTACGTTTTCTCTCGAAAAGACAATTGGGGGAGAGTGAGAGGCGGTCTGTAAATAAAACGGTCATCGTTTATTTTCACTTCTAAAATAGGTAATAGGGTAGAAGTAAATGATGCGGCTAGTGCTACCCACTCAATGGGTTGTCTAGGGTGTGCTCGCTAAACTCGAGTCGGATCCTGGGGCATGCGGAGTTCTAGTATGTAGAGCGGTACGAGAGCGGTGAGGCAACATACTATAGTACGGAGTATATATAATGTAATAAGAGTTTCGTGGGCATAGTAAACTCAAATATGTGCAATTACAATGGAAATAGGTAAGATATGTTCCATTACGGAGTATTGTCTAAAGATAAGGTGCCTATGATTGATTCGCTTTACGGGAACATCTCGGGATAGGTCGAAACATCCTGTCCCTATATGTAAGTAGTCAGAATAGGATTTAGACTTTACAAACTTCGTGGGAACGAGTAATGCATAAAGCCGTGTCACCTCAGTACTTAAAAGGGGGTGTGGGAACCAGACTAGAGCTTGAGACTTTATATGTATCTGTCCTTATCTACCTACATAGCATTGTGTAGTTCAACGCTACTTCACAGCTCCTATCTATGTCAGCTACTGTCACTGAACCAACAATAAAGTCGACTATTGCAAGAAGGAATATGGAAATAATAGTCGTTGGAGCGGGAATAGGCGGTCTCTCGGCCGCCCTCTCACTTGCGCTCGCGGGGCACAAGGTCACAATTCTCGAGTCGGCTTCAGCGCTGGCGGAAATTGGTGCTGGTGTTCAGATGACTCCGAACGCGACTAAGTCCTTCTGGAAATGGGGCCTGGGACCTGATATCCTCGAACACTCCGTCCTACCGGACTCGTTCAACATACGTCAAGACGTCAACGGCGAACTTCTGGGACGGGTTCCGTTTAAGGATTTTGAGAAACTATATGGTGCGCCATATATTGTTATTCATCGAGCCGACATTCATCAAATATTGCATAAGCACGCGATAGCCGCAGGAGCGCAATTGAGACTGAATAGTAAAGTCGTGGAATATGACTTTGAGGCTGGGAGGGTAGAACTGTCAAATGGCGATGAGCTTCAGGCTGATCTCGTTGTTGCTGTTGATGGTATAAACTCTTTTTCTCGTGGATCGTTTCTCAACGAACCGGGGGATGGCCTCGAGAAAGCTGGATGGGCTGCATATCGCACAATAGCCCCCGTTGATGCTGTCAAAGGGAACCCGGACACTGCCCACCTGGTCGCAGAACATAATTGCAACTGCTGGGTTGGTGACCGAAAGTTGGTCATGACATACATGATCAAGAACTCGCAGATGCTCAATATAGTTCTATCTCATCCAGACGACGTCGATACGACAGAATGGACCTCCGAGCAGTACAAAGCTGAGATAGAACGATTGTACGGGAATTGGGATCCATCACTAAGAGCTCTCCTCCCAATGACAGATTCAAGAGTTCAGAATTGGCCCATTTATCAAGTCAAACCGCTGCCGAAATGGACATCGAAGTCAGGGAAATTTGTACTCATGGGGGATGCTGCTCACGCAATGGCATTCTATCTCTCAATGGGTATTTCCATGGCAGTGGAAGATGCTGAGGCATTGATTGAGTGCCTCTCTCTGCAGCAAGCAACCAATAGCAGTCTTGAGAAAGCAATGGGGGTTTTTGAGAAAGTTAGAAAGAGGAGAGCCGAGGCTATGAAGGAGGCAAGTCTACATGCTGGAAATATATTGCAATTACCACAAGGCCCGGAACGAGAGGCTCGAGATCGCGCGTTGAAAGATGATGGAGCTTGTGTTGTTGGAATCAATGAGGGTGAAGATTTCTATATTACTAGAACATCGTATGGCATTGCCGATCGGAAGATTAGAGATTGGTGTTACGGGTATGATGTTATAGAAGAAGTTCGGGCGACATGGGCATAGAGCCACTTGTAAAAGGGTTTCTTTAGTTATAGTAGTAGCTAATCTCTTTTGCTATCAATAGACTTCCTTGGGTCGTCAATCAGTATCCGCTCTATCATATGTAGACTAAACTCGCTCGGCTCTGAAATTAACATAAGCCAAGATCATTTTGAACAATTAAGAAAAAGCTTAAGGGAGATGGACCTAAAGAGAAAACCAGCAGTCAATCTTCAAGGACAGGCAGAACTACTACGCTTCTACAACCTAAGTGGATATAGACATTTTCATTAGGGGTCATAAAGCAAGATTTCCAGAGCCTGTTGAGCGGTAATTTCCTGCGTAACCCACTACCCATGGCCGAGCTTATATAACTTACGCCAGATCTTCAGCAAGAACTATGGTAACCGTTACATTTACAGATGCTACAGGCCTTGACCCGCACCCCAGCCGCAAGTTGTTGCAGAAGAGAACAAGGCTAGGCGCGAAGCCAATTGAGAGGAGCTAGAGCAACTTGATTCTGCCCAGCCTAAACACTGAAAGACATCTTCCGAAGCATCTAAGGACGAACTCAAGGACCTCTAAATCACCTACGACGACGAAGACGACGACGAAGTCAGAAGCCGACGATATTACCCTTCCTCATGTCTGCGAAGCTAAATACACAGCGTCTATGGGTGATGTACAAATAGAGGATAATGGCAAGGCACGGAAGGATCAAGATGAAACTATTCAGCGTTCAGCGACTCCTTATCTAATTTGATTTAACTTCTTTCTTTAATTTATAACGTTGACGATAGCCTATATAGGTGTAGGATAGCTAGTAAAGTCGGCTTAAAAAGATAGTTTTATATCTAGACTAACTTAGATCTATAAGCATTGGAAGCTAGGCTTTACTAGTCCTCCTATCTAGACTATAAGTTAGACTCATTTACAAGAAAACTAGGAAAGCTACTTAAGGTGGCTTAACCTCGCTTAAGGTACTCTCTAGGTACTCTTGTAATCTTCTACCCCTCCCCTATCTATTATAGATAAAAGTAGGTGATATTGGTTACAATCTATAACATAGCCAGATATACTATACATTTATCTATACTTAAGAAAGCTAACAGATAGTAATTAGACCTTTGACTAGTAATACACTATTTTCTTTTCAACTATTTTCTAATTAAATTTACGCAGTATAGAATAGTATACATCTCTAAAAAAAAAAGGTTCTAGAAGTTAAGAAAAGTCAAATATACTGTTGTTTTATAGGCATAGAGTTGATATATATATTTAGATTAGTATATTACTATGTGTTAAAAGTAATTAATAGTCCTCATTCTTTACTACTTTCTCTGATATATAATAATTACAAACAAAGAGCTGATTAACTTCTTGTTAACCTTCCTAACTTAAGCTCTTTAGCTTGCAAAGCTAGGTTTTAGGGCTAGCAACTAGAACCAGGTCTATAATGGCTGTAAAGCTAATTATTTAGGTGGCTTTCCTAGTATATGTACGAAAAGCCAGACTATCGTCACATTTGCTACCTCTGAAGGTATTTAAAGCTCTGCGGCCCCCTAAATTTCCGTCAATTCAGCAACCCCAACGCGATTAATACCTGAATAACCTAAATCCATTACGATAGCTGTTTACCAACTTGAATCAAATCAAGCTCCATACTCCATGATACTCGTACTTGGTGGAGTCCCTGCACGGCGGTAAACTCACGTCATTGAACTATTACGACCAAGGTAGAATGAGGGAGATTGAGGAAATCGAAGGACCCGAAGATCAGCGATGGGTCGCAGTAATCGAGGTTACGGTTTAGAAGACAGGAAAGACATTCGTAGGTATTGGTTACGGTCTCAAGAAGAAAGCAGCCAAGGCAGAAGCATCACTCCAACTCATCAAGCAAATAATGACCGGACGGTCTCGACATCAAATCCCGACTGAGCAAACCTGCCAGTTTGATCTGCGCAGAGTCGAACGACGCTCTAATTCTCTGCGGTGTAGAGGTCAAAGAAGATCTGACGCCCCACTAAGATAAAGAAACAAGACCTACATGTGATAAAACGTTGTTCTCTGACAAGAAAAGTAGAAGAGATGGAGACAGCGACAGCAGGATCTCAAGCATATCAACGCGTTCCTCATACAAGGACTGGCTTGAATCCGAGGACCTCATTTGTTTATAAAGGGTATGGCGGGGCGCAGGAAATGTTAATTAGGATACGTAAAATGACTGAAAATTGTTCGAGTTTAGCACATGGATTAGGATATTGTAGCTAAGAACTGTCGATGGATCGGCTATTTGCTGGTATGTAGAGTATCGGAGTAATTAGGAGGGACTATACAAGTTGCCCACGGTGAGATCTTCTGTAGTATGGGTGGGATACAGGCTTGTTATGCGGCTCACCTCTTGGAGCACGTTTTAAAGTTATATTACTGGGCCGGCATGGCCGCCTAGATCAAGCTCTTCGTTGAAATCCCACGCCCTTAATTTGATTAAATTATTCGCCATTTAAAGCTCTTGCCCTCTGGTAGAACCCATGGAGAGGGGCACCTTCCCGCGCCCACTGTGTAAGCTCTTGAAGTTATTTAAAACTTTCAATTCAATCAGATCTACCCCATGGCTAAGTATATCGTCAATTGTCCTCTATATACAAAGCAAGGAAGTAAGCATCAGGTTCAGGCTTAGTTTCCACTAAAAGTCAATAATACTGCCTCCTTTTATCATTTCAATCTTTCTCTACGTCTACGCAGCCGTAGAAGCTTTTACCCTCTATTAATTCAATCAAAATTTACCGCTCCAAGCTCTGTTATTGGCTAGGTCCACTATTTTCTTAATTCTACGACAATCCCGACCTTCACGGCTTCCTACGAGGTATGAAAGGACCCGCTATCTAACAATATCACCAGCAATTCCTACACAAGTCGAAGGATCAATTTAAGTCATTCGGTATAGGCATCTTCGCTGGTATTGCCACTCTGGCTCCGTCCGCTATTTGCTACCTATTCTAACTATTTTATTGGCACCCTTGTAGCACTACTTGCTACAAATCTATAGAGTAACCTTGTCTAATCCTTGTGAAAGTATCTATAAAATAAAATAAAAACACAAGCTAGAAATATTTTGTTACGTAGATATATTAAGCTATTTTGGCTATTCTAGCCTCTAGAACGGACATATGACAGTAAGGTCTAGACTGAAACTCTTGCCAACCGTTAGTAAGTAAGATAGTTGGTATATAAGGGGAAAACTAGATTTTCACTGTTGTGTAAGTAGAAGTAGTAGTACTAGCTGTTTGCTGAGTTTTACGTATGTGTACAAATATATAAACCTACAGTACAGAGATCAAGGCCACTTTATCAACTAACTCATATAATCAGCACTACACTTCTACTTCTTACATGAAGATTAAGTATATACTGATACCTAACTTACTAGCCATGTAGTTTTCCTTGTCAAAACCCTTTGATATCTCCTCCGCAGTATATACCTAGACGCTGTGGCTACAAGGACGTGCTTTCGCTAGTTATAGCTCTACTGCCTAAATCTGCCCTGTGCACACATGTTTTATATATACAAGTAGAACTAAATCGATGTTTCCGTCGGTACGGTGCTTAATCCCTGACCTACTACGGAGGAGATATGTATAATGTAATGGATCTATGTTTGTGAGCCGGATGTGAGTCTGCAGCAACCATATGGTTGTAGGACAGCCAAAGACTAGAACTCTCTATGTTGTTTTACTTTGCCGGAGCTTTTTCGCCTTTCGAAAGAGTCCTGCCACTAAAACAAACCTCATCGTCCACTTCACAGCTGTACAGAGAGGAGAACTTTTTATAAGGGCTATGTAAGTAAAATAATACTTCCACAGTATGAGGAACCTGCTATAGTGTCGACCTTAACCTCACGCTGTCCTTTTCTCAGACGAAAAAAAAAGGAAAACAAAGACCTTTTCGATCTTTGTCACATAACGCTTAACCCGGAATTTCGCTCTCCTTTAATTCGCTAAACCCAACGTTAGAGCGAAATGCTCGTTGATTTACTTGCGTTACCAAATATCTTCTATTCAACTTCATCTTCTGCTTCGGCAGGAGCAACCATCCAATTAACCAACAACACACAACATCAACATTGAAAGATGGCACCTAGGAATGAGAAACACAAAGTCTATTTTCCGGGAGTTTTTAGACCCCTTTCTGAGCATGGAGCAGATGGTGAGAGTTCTGACTATACACCAGGCGGGCCTGCAGATCCGCGGGTGAAGGTTTGTGTTTGCGCGCAGAGCATGGTTCACGTGCTAATGAGTACACAGAAGAAGATAGTCTCCAGGCCAAGTACCCAGAAGGTCAAAGGATACGCAATACCATCAACCAACAGCGGAAAGCCAAATCAAAATCAAAATGCCGATGGAGATACTCTTCAAGAAGACACTATGCCGACGAATCCAGAAAAGCAAACCTCCCGCGAGGTTGAAATAGATGAACGGCAACCCTCCTCAAGGCCTAGACGGCAAGCAAAGCAACAGAAGATGCGAAGACAGCATAACCTGCCGGTTTCCGTTCGGAATGCGGATGAGGATGCGGATAAAGATAATAGCGTAAACACTGAGCCGGAGATAGATATCAAGGCCACAAGAGCACTGGGTCAGGCGGGAAGCACAAAGTATAGAGGCCCGAGGAGAGATGGTGATTATGGAACGGATTCAAATGTTGTTGGGAAGATGTCAAATTCAAGACATGGACGCAACAACTCGACATCTATTGTCGCAGACGAGAACCCATCTGGAATGGAAAACCCAGCTAAGAAACCGCCGTTAGGAGACGAGGAGAATATGGAAGTGTATCGGGATAAGGAAGAAGATCAAGATGAGGACTTTGACATAGTAGTCGGCTTTGGAACACAAAGAGTAAGACGAGGATGGGCATTTCCGAAGTCGAATCCGCCATCGCCTTCCACACAATCACAGCTTTCAATCATGAACAAACCGGCCCACAAAAGCCAGATTCCAGCGGCATTCAATGCCCCAAGTCAATCTTTAGCGCCAGCGCGAATGCAAAAAGAAAGTTCTCTGCCTACATCTACCTCCGTCAAGTCTTCCAGAAGTAAGAAAACGATGAAGGAGGAAGCGGCGTTGGAGGCGGGGAAGAGTTTATTGGGAAAGACAAATGAGGAGTTATTAGCTGAGTCTGGTAAGATTACATGCTACTGTTCCCTGTCCCACACCCTTTTCTCCTTCTTTTCCCTTGTCTTTTGAGTTTCTACCATAGTCTGAGTTTATATTGACTTCTACTGTAAACAGAGCCGTGGATATCGCCGTCTAAGAAGCAGAGACGCCGGTAGTGACAGGAAGAAGATGATACTAGGCTAGATGAACTTGATGAGTATGTTAGATGTTATTGTTAATAGCGGATTTCGTGAATGTACAACACGAAATTATAATACTAGGAGTGCTTTTCGGGCAGCAGGCATTGTAGACATGCTATTGATATTGGCATGGCTTTCGTACGCGGGCTCTTATTCATGGATACCCGAGCTACAGGTACTAATGATAATAATTTCTATTCAATAAAGCTATTGTCTACTATGCGCTTGCTTGCGGTGAGTTTGTAACTCTAGGGCCTTGTTAAACATCAGCACTAGAATAGGTTACTAGAATTCATATTTAGCTGGCTGCTTATCTACCTAGTGACCTAGTTTCTGGAATTAATCTCCATGTCCACCCTCAAGTGTTGATCACCACCACCCATAAAACGCCCAAACGGCCTTTGAGGTTCTCCTATAGCTACTTAGTTAACATTATATGAATGATTCTTCTTTCCGCTGATTTTTAAAGCTAAAAAGATATCATTATATCTTTTAACTTATCTTGTTTCTGATTTGCCCTGCTCTATCTCTCCGTTTCTATCAGTGTAGCTGCTAAGACAATTAGACAAAAGCTCCTCTTCGTGTCGTTCTAATACTTGCAGGGGAAATCGAGCTTGTAGCCTGTAGTGTTGTTCTGGGATTTATTAGAGACGGTGTCGTTTTGACATGTTTAGTTCAAGTAGGTTTCGTTTATTTCAAGGCGTTCAATTTTTTGATGATGTCTTTAGGTTTCTGTGGTGTCTTGGTGTTGGGTTCGAGGGAGGAGGGAGAGTGGGTTTGGGTTAGGTGTTTTTAAAGTTGTTGCTTAACGCTTCTAAGTCGCGGGCCAAATGAATTGTAGCTTTATAATATGGATAGGGTACGCGATTATGTTTCAAGGTCACTATATCAATTGTGGATAGAAGCTGTAGATGTACAGCGCGTATGATTGAAGGCTATCAGCATTGAAATTTAAAAACTCACAAGTCAGCCTGCACACTCGATTGCACACTCACAGAGTAAAACCAAACATAATAGCAAGACAAAGTCTCTGAAATTATGAGAAGGGTTCAAGGCCTTTAAAACACGCTCTTCGCCAACATCTTTAGACCTCCGTATTATTCTGTTGGTGGTAACTTGGATGCCAAAACAGACTGAGAGATCAAATTTCTGTAACACAGTAACAACAATATTTTCCATCAGAATTAGGAGATAAATCGTCCAATTGAAGCCGAATGGTCGTGGAGATTCGAGGGATACAATCAGAGAAGACCCATATCAGCGCCGCAGTACGAGAGTACCATAGACAATAGCTAGATCGGTCAGTGCTGCGCCACGACTATTCTTCAGCTAGTGTTAGATAGATTTTCTAAAACTCTAAATAGGTAGTACGATGCAAGGACAAATTCAGCTTCTAAACCCACAAAGTACTTGGATGAATTCATGAATTACATAATAGATTAAGCGATAAATCAACACGTCGGCACTGATATCAATGCCGAAGGAAGCCTGAGCCCTAATTAGGCTACTCGGGACGCTAGCATGCCTGGACGATCACCTCATACGCACTACCTTAGGTAGCTCCTTCAGCTAGCTAGCCAATCTGACCATCGTCTACTTGCTAGCCACCCTCCCCACAGAAAGGGGCGCAGGCGGTCTATTTAGGGTAGCTGCCTCAGCCCTATTTGGTGCTGGTCCTGCTGTACGAGTAGCGAAGCTGAGGCACGGGGTTACATCCGGACAATAAGTACTAGAGGGTCGGTGGGGCGAAAACAACTGCAGACACGAGCCGGTGAAGTACCGGGGTCGATTGCAAGGTTCACGGACACGTACATGTAGGGCGTTAAGGGTGAGATGACTTAAGTAACTCAATGTCAATTCAGTCAGTACAGTAATTCACAATTGACCAGTTGATTCACTAGATTTAGTTAGTGATCTTCTGTAGTGAATCACTAGAATGCATGTCATAGTGACAACCTCTGGAAACGTGAAACAGATACATTGAGTGAAGAAGACAGAAGAACTATCGACTGCAATCGCCCAGACAAGCTCAATATCTTGTACGAGTACTCACCGACAAGTCTCGGGAAGAGTGCATAAGAAGATGACGATTGGCAGTAAGACTCGACTCGTTTTTCGCTGCCATTTCGATTGTGCAAGAAATATTTGATCGTTACTCAAAACTTGTAGAAAGGTACTTGTGCTTAACAATTTAGTCACCATACACAATGTTAGCTCTGTTTGTCTGGTCGCTTAGTCGATAAAACGAGCAGGCCTTCTAAATGTGCACAGTATATTTTAAGCTTTCATCACGAACAGAACGGTTGTTTGACTCCAAATCTCCATATATTATCTTCCTCCCTCCGATAGAATGCGCAACGTATATGCAAGAAAGTACAGTGATTGACACGAGCAACCACCCAACAATTCCACCAATGCCAGCCTAGCCCGCCAAAGTCATCCCACCTCTCCCTTCAAGACCTTCCTTCCTTCTTTCCACTCAAATATCCAATCAGTTATCAGCAGCTGATGGCACCGAATTTGTTCTTGGTAGCTTCCCACCAGGCGGACTCGATGCAGCCGGCGTCACAATTGGTGTCAACAGTAAGACCCCAGAGCAGTTCGCCATTGCCGGTGAAGTCGGAGCAGCCAGGGCCAGATATAATGTCACAGCTAGCAAATTTCTTCAAGTTGTCCCAGAGTCCTCCGCAGATGCCCTTTACATCAGTTACACCGCTAACCTCCACTGTCCAGCGACCGTTTTCGCGGCCGCAAGAGTTAGTGGCCACGGTTGTGCCAGCGAGGGCGGCGGCTACAATGGTGATGGCGCTAAACTTCATGTTGGATGTGAGGAGGGTTTTTGTGAGTTTTGATAGAAGTCCTTGTTGGTAGGCCGAGTGATTGTTGCTGTGTATGAAAGACTGTGACTATTGTGAATGGGGAGTGAGAGGGAAGGGTTGAACAATGGAGGTTTATATAGATGTTCAATTTCATCTCCCTTGCTTACTTTACACGGAGGCACAGGCAATAAGTTAAATTTTTTGCAGACCGCCTTCATGGTAAGTAGTATTCCAGCGGATTTAGCCTCCTTCATTGGTGACAGAACGTTCTGTCACCTACAAAGTATCCCTTGAGAATTCTACTGTGCCTCTATGAGCCAAGCCTTTGGCTTGGCGTGCCTACGCTACTCGTACAGCGTTGCGGCGTAGAACTGGGGCTCTCTAAAGTCCATACAGATTATAACCGCATGCGCATACTTCTGATTCTTTTTCAAACAAAAAATAAAACATTGAAGAACTAATACTCGCAATCTATTGAATAGACTTTCTATGTACTCTGATGCTAGGCTTTATCTTCCTTCCTCTTCTTCTTATATGGCTTAAAGTTTAAGTGACTAAGTCTTATTGATATTGCCCAACGCCTCATCATTGTACTCTAAGACCAATATACTTATCTCTACTATGAACTTTTAGATTAAATCTGTACTTGACTACAGCTTCTATGCTACGGCATTAGTACATTATTACAGCTTCTCGACTTAGACGGACTGATCGTCGGCCTCGCTTACAAGTTGGATCGTAAGAGATTATTACGTGTCGATCCTAGAAGATCCATCACCTTGACAATTGCTGTGCCTTATTATCCTCAAGAGTCCGAATTTATCACACCATGGTGATACGATTAAATGCGAGATGGTTAGAATAGACAGACGAGAATCCTATTCACCTACTTTTAAAAATCTTTAAGGATTTTACCAGCCGATCCTAGCGATCTTTTCACTTCACGATTACCATGCCTCAATGTAAAATTCTCGAGCTTCCGAATATAAACGAGATGGTTAATGTTAATAAACTATAGACTTACCCTTACTTATGGTTATCTATATCCTTAAAAAGATTCTACATGCTGATCCCGGCGATCATCAACTCTACTGTTACTCTGCCTCTATGTGCTTAAAATTACCTTAGCCTCAAGCAGGTACCCTGCAAGAATAAGATTTTGTAGACCGCTTTTTGTTGCAGAACGTTGTGCCACCTATAATTAAGGGTCACTCGCTTAGAATATCTAAACTTTACCTAAGCGCCGACTACAAACATTTGCCTAACGCCTGTGCTTTTTAATGAAGAAAAGCCCAATTCTAACTTCGTACGTGTTTATGGTATGTACAATTATCGTAGTCCTTCACTTCATCGCCATCGAGATCTTCTTATCATCCATTTTTCTCGATAGACTCTGGTCTGTTAAACATTAAATCGCAAGCCCTACAAATTATCTTGACATTAATTCCCCTATACATTCGCCTCGAAACTCGACCTACACATCCAGTTGTCCTTTGGAGAAGTTCGTTCTGTTAGACTATGTTTAGCGAGTTTGAGGCTATCGTAGGGTTATTTCCTAAACACTCTGCTTGTTTAACTGAAAGCCTTGCATTGCCACGGCACCATCTCCAACTTTGATGGTCGAGGATCGGCTGATTCAAGATGATCTCAGATATCTCGGGGTGCAGAGCGTTAGATAAGTTGAGAGTATCGCATTCGTAGTCGATATATGTTATGTTGTTGTCATTGTGATGTGATATCGAGGACCGAAGATGTCTGCTAAGTTAAAGCCTAATGATGCGGCGATGCCCAACACGTGCTTTGCTGTATAACCACAGAAGAACATCAGCCAAGAGCAGATCAAGTAGCACAAAGTGAGCAGGAGACCAATCGGCTAGTGCAGTCAGGACATGCGCTAATAACGAGGGGCCTATGACATCGTTGCGTAGTTATCGGGCTGCGGGCATCTCGTCGTCTTCACATTATTGAAATGGCTTGCGCAAATCAAGGACAACCGGGTAGAGCATGCTAAAGATGCAAAGGTAGAGAGACGGTCTGCGATCTTTGGCAATCTGCATCAGGAGGCAATTAGCTTCCAAGATGCTGCAGGGCAACACTAGTGCCACATGAACAATATTATCAGATGTAGGCACGGGGATTGTGCGGATAGTCAAGATGGTATCGTCGCTCCCCTGCTGATAACATTCCATGATGCAACCAATCTCGTCGGCGTAATCCCATCGTCTGAAGTCAAGGGTAGTAGTAGCCATGTAAAGTTGTAGATGACTTATCTCATATAGAGGACAACCCTGAGAAGATCACGGCCGATGCACGACACGTGACATCTCAAAGCCACCAAACTCCAAGTGGCCTAGAATGCAGCGTTGCCGAGGAACATCATCGTCATTCCACATCACCACCGCGCAAGCTCAAGCCACCAAATCAACACGACAAGACGCTAAAACAACGACTGCGTGATCCTGTTTATTCCCTTCGTCTATGTCATCTCTGTCGCCATTTTTTTCTCTTCGTTTCCTTTCCTGCTCCTCCTTCGCCGCTGCAGTTCATCTTCATCTTCGTCGTCTTTTGCTGCTGATCGCAACGCAACGCACCCACGATCCCATCGTCGCCAAGTTCTGCGTTAGCTCTGTTGCAGCCACGCCGAGGTACGTGCCTCCGTTGTCTTTGCGCCATCGCCATCAGACGACAAGCTCGCTATGGCCCTTTGTTTCGGGAATGTGGTCAATGGGGAAGCTAACAAAACAACCATAGAAACAAAAACACCATTTCCCTCGTCTGCATTCTCCAAAGCGTCCTTGCATCGCTCGCCGCAAACCAGACTCAGTACCTAATACCACAAACTACCACTCAGTCACGATGGCTGCAGGAATTCGTACGTTGCCTTACCTCGATCGCAATCGCATGAAGGGGACAAAGAGCTGATGATGATTTTTGAATGTAGGCAGTGGGATGGGCTTGGCCTCCATGGTTCTAATCGCTGGCTCGATCGTCCTCCTCTTCTTCGTCGTCCTCAGCGGAGTCAAGAATACCTCTCCGCTCAAGCAGACCTGGTTCTTGCAGGCGGATACCTCGAACATGCCGGGCGCGGGACGATCGTTGTCGCAATGGACATATTTCTACGTGTGCGGAGCCAACAATCAGGACTGTGGTGCGCCTGTCCCGGATCTGCCAGTTGGGTACGCGTGGGTTGACGGTACTCAAAATGTGCCCTCGGCGCTTGTCGGGTAAGTGGTTGTGGATGATGATGTGGTGGATGAGATGTTGACTCTTTGCAGGTCGCACGCCAAGGACACCACGGGAACATACTACTTCTATATGTGGCGATTTGGCTGGGTCTTCTACCTGATGGCCTTGATTTTTGACGTCTTCGCATTCTTCACTAGCTTACTGGCACCCTGCAGTCGTCTTGCATCAGGCTTCTCAGGCCTTGTCCTCGCGTTTGCTCTCTTCTGGATGACCCTCGCCGCATCTCTCATGACGTAAGTTCCGATTCTCACTTACTGAATTCCCAGTACTAATATATCTCTTCTCGCAGTGTAACATTTGTCAAGATGCGCAATGTCTTTCGCTCCAATGGCATTTCAGCGAATGTAGGCAAATATGCCTTCGGATTCACTTGGGGCGCTTGGGCCGCCATGTTCCTCGCCACCCTCATGCTGTTCCTCGGAACTGGACTCGGAGGTCACAAAGACCATGTGTCGAGTAACACGACGCCATTCCGTCGCAACCGCAGTAAGCGTTCTGCAAGAGGCTCATTCATTGACAACGACAGTGGGCGCCGTGTCAAGGAGGAGTATTAAGCTTCCAATACGGATATGAAGTTGGCAGATGATGAGCGGGTGGCTACTTGTTTATGAGTATCCTTTTGGATCTACGACGAGATGATGGCGGTGGCAGGTCGGAATATTACGAAATTGGGGAATGGGGAGTGGGGAGTTGGGGAGTTGGGGAGTGGGGATTTGGGTGGGGAGGATGGTAGGGGAACACACTTGTATCATGCGCAGATTGCTTTGATTGGGCTGAGTGATATGGCATGGCGTTATGAGAGTGATTTGAACCTCTGGGAAGTTCCTTTAAGACCAAGACCAATCTAATGTCTATAATATAAATGAAACGACAATGATAATAGTATAATTACCTATGTGAGTGTCTGGGGTGAGTGGGTGAGCGGAAGCTATAGTGCACCATGTCATAATGATCTTGATCACAGTACATGATGTAAGTATATTCCCTTTGCATGCGGAAGCTAGTGGGACTAAGGAGGTACCATTTTAGAGTTAAGTATTCGGGAAGGCCCTTATGTACTTCTATTTTCAAGCTTTAAAAATAATTAAAGCCTTTCATAAGGAAAAGGTAACCTTGATCGCTAATATTTCAGTGCGTAGGTATATCTACCTTCGTCTTAACCTACAGTAGTAACTATACAGTACCTCCCTATAACCTCTACTAAATCCAAAAAGCTTCCTAGGTAAATACAGTAAGGAGAGTGAGATTATATAGCACCTAATGTCTCTATAGGTACCTAAGTTAGTACTGTTAATAATTAAGCTAAGAGGAATACTTAGGAGGGATACAATGCTATTTATTAATACACGACACTAAAAGCTTAAATAGGACGGACTGAAAAAGTAAACAACAATATCAGGGAAATAAAGAGAGTCTGTGTTATTAACTATAGGTACTAGAAATGAAGAATCTAAAAGCCACCCCTAACCTCTTTCCCTGTTTTCTTTTTCTTTCTTTGTTTTCTTCCCCACCTTTTTTTTCTTTGCTTTTCAATTTTCTTTGTTCTTTTTGTGGTTGTTTTCGGAAGTCAGCGCGCTGTGTTCGACCTCATGAGATGAGATCGGGTTGATGTGTGTGAGTGTGTGTGTTGTGAGTGAGAGCGCTTAGGAGCCGCAGTGCCAGCAGCTCTCACCGTCGTGACCGCAGGAGCAGGTGGTGTTCCAGCTGTCTGGGTTTTTCTTTCCACATTGGCAGCACTTCCACATTTTGGTTGATGGTTTTGGGGGTTGCTTGTGGGTGTTTTTGTGGTTTTGGTTGGTTGTTGGTAGGTTTGTGGAGACTGTGAGTTTGTGAGAGTGTTTGTTTGTGTGTGTTGGTGAGAAGGAAGTTAATGGGTGGATGAGTTGAATCTTTTATGCTTTCTAGGACGGTTCTGTTCTCGGGTTAGGATAAGCTAAAGGGGCCTTGGCATGACTTTTTTTGATACTTTCTTTGATGAAGAGGCTTTTGTTTATATAGGGTCTTTGTTTATAGGGGTTCTAGGCCGAAAAGAAAACCCTTATAGGTTGACTTGAGTGATTGGTCTCTGAGGTTTCTTTGAGTTCGGGCTTTACTATAGCTGTACTAAGAGTAAGGGGGATAAAGGGAAATAGTTGAATTAGTCACGGAAGAACTTGTAAGGTTGTTGTTCTGCTTTACTGTATATGCAACAAAGAAATCTATTTAGTTATAGGGTAGTCAATTCTAAAAATAATTATGTTAAGAAGTTAGCTGTTAAGATAAAGATAGGTTAAGAATAACTAGCTAGAAGGGCCTGTAGTAGGGGCTATAACAGGCTATTAGTCTTTAAAATAGTTAGAGAATTATATCTCCTTTATACTACTATAGATTGTAAAGTTATCTATAGGTTATAATAAGTAGGCTATTGGATTAAAGAGAATTATTAGTTTCTAGGTAATAGAGTTTAACAATATTATAAGGCGTCTATAGACATTATTTAGTACTAATATAGAAGGTATAGTAATAAAAACCTAATCTATTAGAATAAAATACTATATAAGGCTACACTACTTTATTAGGAAATAGAGCGTTCCTGCTTCCGCACGTCTTGTTTAATGTAACTTATAGGTTTAAAAAATAATTGAACTTCTGTGTTTGGGTCCTTGGAACTTGTTATCTAAAAGATGAAAACAAACAAGACTATGTTTATAAACAGCTTGAACCCATTTTGAGGTACTGTACATGTTTAAGTTAGGTACTTGAAAATACGCTAAGGTCGCCAGCCCCCACCAGTCCCAGTCTTAGTCTCACCAACAGACACACCAGAATCACCGATTCACTCCCTTGCAGCTTGTTCACCTTCAACTCTGTACGCCCATCTGGTCATCCCACCAACGTCAATCACCAGATTCACCACGTAGCCCAGGCTGCTGCGCTGCTGCGACACAATGGAGATGCAAAGTCCTGAAGTACTGAAAGAGCTTCACAGAGATCTTGGACGCAAATATCGACTTCATGGACCAAAAATCGAGCAGATATGGCGCTCTCTGAGCCAAGCACAGCGAGCGGAAGCCTTTAAAGCAGGCACTTTAGACGATGCTGTTCTCAAGAACCCCAGAGATCGGTCACTAGGGAACGTCTTCAAACTCATCCCGGAACTGAATCTACAAGATATCGCTGGTCCGGATCCCGAGTACCTATTGAATATCATAAAACATCGAGCAACGAAGTCCTTATGCGAACAATACTGCGAGGGTGTCCACAACAGACCGGGAGACCATATGTTCATACTCAATAGTATGCGCACCAGCAACCTCCGTCATAAGAATGACTTCAAGCATTCCTTTACTGTCTTCTGGAAAGAGGACACCTATGGAGATTCTGTCAGGGCAACCAGTGCAGCGAATTACGAGGTAGTAAAGAAGAGTCTGGCTCCTGTTATAAATGCTTAACTTTGTGTTCCTCAGTCGACGGGCGAGTTGATTCTTTTGCGCCAAGTCTACACGTTGCAAACACTTAATATTTTGGTAGAAGATATTTTGGAGGCAGGATCTTCCACCAAAGCAGAAACACGATCAAAGAAGCCTGATGATGCTGCGCGCGCCGCCCTGTCGAAGCTTTCAGTCGCGGAAAAGCCAGAAAAGCTCTCCTCGCAAGATTTACTCGCCAGCACGTTTGATCAGAAGTCCGCTCTCCATAGTCACTTGGATTTACTCCGCTCTGAACCATCTTACCTTGTGTACTTTGCCAAAATCTGGTTCTTCAGCAGACCTGAACTACTCAAGGATGAGAAAGGACGATTCATGCCGCTTGTCACGGACAAGTACATTAGCATCGCAATTTTTGAGATGATCCACAATGCAGTCGCAGGCTCCGCCATCTGGGACTATATGCATCTCTTATTAGCAAAATTTGCTGATGAGAAGAGTGACCAGCTTTACAAGAGATTCATCCTTCAAGAGTTGTCAAATGTCGCCAATTTAGAGTGCGCTAGAATACAGAAACTTTTCAAGCGACAGGTTCAAACTGGAGCAGATATCAAGTGCTTCAAACGTCTCTCCGGAGTCTACGACAACGGCGTTGCACGCATCGTCATGAAGGTCAAGCCTGAAAATATGCTCAGAGAGAATCCACAATTATCTTACATGCTACGACTCTGCCAAACCGACACAAATGCTTCGAAGGCAATTCCTTAGATCACAAAGCTGGAGGATCTTCATCGATCACATACTATCACACAAGACAAGATAGAGGAAAGGCAGTTAGATGCTTTTAGTGATCTAGCAGTGATAGTCTCTTTCATCCAGTCTCTGTCGATATCACTTCCATTGCCACAAATCAACGGGAGGAAAGGGCAGATTTACTCCACGAAATCAAAGGAGTTGGCGACTGAACTGGATGATCTGAAGACACAAATTGATCTAACAGATTTCGCAGTTCCAATCGACAATCTCAAAGAACCAGGTGCAGCTCGAGGTGCCTTACATGCTCTTGATGATTTCGTCGTCGAGAAAACTGGCACAAAGATGGCAAGCCTCTATCAAGATCTCATTACAGAAAGTATATCAGAGCTTGACAATCACTACCAACGAGTGGTAGTAGAGGCCAGTGAGAATACGAATCTTCAGCCTGGACTAGAACTCGTCGGGGCTTCTAGTACTAAATAGAAGGTGGAGCAGAGAAGACAGAAGGACAAGACTCGTCCGGCGCATTCTTCTGTCTACGACATTGCACCACAAGAGAGTGAAATTCAACCTCAAGCAGTTACTGATTCAGGGCTAGTCTTCAAGGTGAAACCAGCTGCCCTCGCAGTCTTCTCAACACTGTTTTCTAGATCAGAAGCTCGAGGATCGATCGGCTGGATATCGTTCGAGGCAGCTATGGCAGAATTGAAGTTTTCGGTCATCCCCAAGTATGGTTCAGTGTTCACGTTCATTCCGCCGCGAGATATGGGAGCCAAGCAACAACCATTGACAATTCATCGGCCACATGGATCGAGAATTGAGGGGTTCAAGCTACTCAGCTTTTCAAGTCGATTGAAGAGGATGTTTGGCTGGACAGAGGATTCTTTCGCGGCAGCCTGATCCTTGGGAGTTCACGAGTAGTACGCCAAGGTGTATTTCCAAGTTGCTATATTAATTTGAGCAATTCAAACATGTATAGTAACATAAATCCATGATTCTTTAACAGCACATTAAATATTTGAATGTTAGAGAAGGTTTGTATTTATATATTAGTAGTAACGCTCTTAATTATAACTTCAAACTCTGCTCTCTTCGTATCTCCTTTTTGTTGGTAACAAAAGTATGTGACGAAGTTATTTTAAGTAATTTAAGACATATCAATATGCAAAGAGAATTAAGGGGAAGAGTAAAGATACTGCTTCTCTTCTCTTCCAAACAGATTCTACCCTGCACACGTCCTGCATTGATATAGGTAATTAACTTCTAGAGATTATACGGATGTTAAGCTAGCTAAATTAACCTGGTTTGCTTCGGTCTACCCTAGATAGGTATGCCAAATCTATACCCGAGCAACATTATTTACGCAGGATATGCAGCGGCCACAGCACTATATTCGGCCTGGAGAAGAGGCGTGACAGAGCCATGTTTCAATCCAGTTGGGAAGCTCGAGTAAGAAGATGCTTGCCAGCTCGGGGTTAAAATACCTGTCGTTTGGAATGGAACGTACTCTGTATAGTCGTCCAGCAGTAGATGATAGAGGTCTGGCGTCACATTGTCTGCGAATGAAGCTGGGCCTTCCCGTGGACTTTCATTCCGGACATACCCGGATATCCTGGTCCAGGTACCGAATAAGCCACCAGTAGTCGTCTCTTGGTAGACTTGATTAACCGTTTCGTTCTTGAGAAATCGTACAAAGCTGCCTGTGGTGCCAAGATACTGGAACTCTTGGTCGATCAGAGGCGTGTCTGAGAGTGCCAAGTAGTCTTGCGGTGCGCTAAATGTGACAAAGTCCTTGGTGGTTGCGTAGCGAATACGGTCCAGTGATGCGGTTCCGGTATGGCTGGTGTCGGAAGCGCTGTAGAGACGTGAAGACCAGAAGACATAGAACTGGGCCGTCGCATCATCCCAAACGGCTGATGGTGCCCAAAGCATTCCTGCCGTAGCGTCTTCTATGCTACGAATTGAGAAACATTAATATGCAAGTCCAGAGAGACATCTGTTGGCGGTGACACCTACGTAGCTAGCCTTGATACGGACCAGTCCACCAGATTGGTTGATGTCCATACTACAATGCCCCGACTACCTTGTCGTGTAGCTTGGTCCCACGAGAAGCCCGCAGCATTGATATCGAGGTCTTTTATTGCGAGAAAAGTTATTTTAGAATGAAATTGGAACTTCATAAACAGGTCATAGACTGACCAGTTGCGATCATGTACCAATCTGAACGCGCGCTATTGTGAGCCAAGAACAAGTCGCGAACACCCTTTGTTCCGACCGTGGATGTCAAAACTGGTTGAGCGTTGTTGAGGAATGAGAAACTCCCTGGATCGTTGCCATTTGAGAGGTGGAGCTGAACCGTAGGGCTGGCATCTGTGAATGTCGAAATCAAATAGCCTACATAACTGGTCGCCGCACGAGGTGTGTGACCACTACCAGTAGGACTGGCTGCAGCTCGAGGAGTTAATATGGCGAGAAGGGACACGATCGCGGTGGTGTAACGCATCTTTTGGAAAGATTGAAATGCGCTATTATAAGAGATGGGCTGTCATGGGACCTTGATGTGATTTATACTACATGGGGTCCCAACATAACTCGGTACTCGCTCGTATGTAGTCGACGAAATAATAAGCGAGGTCGACTGTTACTACCCCGCGCTTGAATACAGGTAAGGCACTTTAGGTTGTAGTTGCTAGGTATAGTTTTGATCGTGTTTAGCCGCTTGATCCTCAAAAATACCGACACGGAGGGTAATTTTCCCTGAAGGAACACGCCCAGCATTGGAGTTGAGAAAGGGCATTTGTGGAAAGTATAGAGTAGTTTCCCCAGAGTTCTGCCCCAATTGGACTAGAGACTGGGCATTGGTGGAGCAATATATCCTCTTTGCCGGCACTTGGCTTATTAGTAGAAATGTGTGTTCTCGTAAGTTGCAGTCTTTGCCAAGTCGAAGCCATCGCAAGTATGTTCCTATTTCCTCTCGTCCTTCTCGCGTTCGTGGCAAGTTTGCCGGTGTCGATTGCTCAACAGCTTGCATTCCCTGGCGCTGAAGGATTCGGACAGTATGCGACAGGGGGCAGGGGCGGATCCGTGTACGTCGTCACCAATCTAAACGACTCCGGCAGCGGGTCGCTCCGTGATGCTGTGTCAACTGCCGGCCACATTGTTGTCTTCGCTGTCGGCGGCCTTATCAACATTGACTCTCGCATAGTCGTGTCCAAGAGCATCACCATACTAGGTCAGACTGCTCCTGGTGATGGCATTACCGTCTATGGTAACGGCTGGTCATTCTCTAATGCCGACAATACCATCGTTCGCTACATTCGCATTCGAATGGGAAAAGGAGGAGACTCGGGCAAGGATGGCATTACAATCGCTGAAGGCTCCAACATGATCTTTGATCACGTCAGTGTGAGCTGGGGTCGAGATGAGACCTTCTCTATCAACGGAGAAGTGTACAACGTCACGATCCAGAACAGCATCATCGCTCAAGGCCTCGAGACTCATTCCTGTGGTGGTCTGATACAAACCGATGGTGGAGTTTCACTCTTCCGCAACCTCTACATCGACAACAAGACGCGAAACCCGAAGGTGAAAGGCGTCAATGACTTCACTAATAACGTCGTCTACAATTGGGGCGGTGGTGGCGGCTACATCGCCGGAGATTCAGACGGGCTCTCCTACGCCAACATCATGGGCAACTACTTCATCTCAGGACCTAGCACTACAGTCACCGCATTCACCCGCGGCAACGCCAACTTCAACGGCTACGTTCTAGATAATTACTATGATCCAGACCAAGATGGCACGCTAGATGGCACCATCGTCGGCGCCTCGTCATCCAATTATGGCAACATGGTACTCGTCTCTACCCGCTACGACTACCCTCCCGTCTCTCGCCTCCTCACCGGCCCCGAAGCAGTCACCTATGTCATAAGCTACGCAGGCGCTTCCAAAGTCCATGACAGCATTGACACGCGTCTCATCACCGAAGTCCAATCCTGGGGAAAGACAGGTGAGCTTATTTCTGATGAGACAGCGCCGCCCATGGATGGACCGGGGACTATCAATGGAGGCACATCGCCTACTGATACGGACGGAGACGGTATTCCTGACTCGGCAGAGAGCTCTTTGGGAACGGATCCAAACGTTGCTGATAGCATGGGTGATGTGAATGGGAATGGGTATGCGAATGTGGAGGATTGGGCTAACTCGTTGGTGCCTTCGAGCTATTGATTGAAGTTGAACGAGGAATGTTGGAGTATGGACATGGGAAAACGGCATAGCCTGGCAGACTATCTTTCTTAGGGGCTTCGGCTTAAGCCTCTCTTTTCGTGGGCCCTTGCTTCTAAACTGTACATAGTTTCTGTCTTTTGACGTAGCCCATTTAACGATACTGTTGCGTAGTCAAAAGATTTATACGATTGGAAGCCCAGAAAAAAAGCATAAATCCTTCCCGTATGATTGCTAATGTCAAGGTCAATAGCACATGTTTGATTATAAGATTTTCGGTTATGAAAGGGGGCCATGTAACATGTTAAAAAATAACGACAGACCTTACCTACTGTCGGTGTGTAATTGGCAATTTAAAGCAGTTCTATAAGAGATGAAATACTAGTTGAAGAATTCTTAAGATCGGGGAAGACATTGTGCCAGCCCAGTTTTCAGGAGCATTATCAAGGATTGCTTAATAATCAGTTTCTGAGAGCCTTCAACCATATTCCGTAACAATTGCAACTACATCTACGACTACTGAATATCCTGAACTTGTTCAATTTCACCAGGACCTCCGAATATTCCATAATTTCTTGACAAGCATGATAAGTGCAGTGTATCACGTGCATGAACCAACCGCCCTTCAGTGTACAAAGCTGTTGCCTAATCCAACCTGTAATTTTTAAAGGTTTACTTTTTTGTTTCCTGTCCGTACAATGTTTCCATAGTCTTCATTTACTCATATCCAAGAGCTTTAAAACATAGATATTTGCCTATCACGACTGACAACATCCTGAAATCCGGCAGACAAACTTTCTACGGGCCAAGTGCGATTCTTAACGCATTCATAACGCATTCAAATTCCCTAACAACGCAACATCAATTCCAAAGTATGGATTTCAACAATAATTCTCGAGAAGAGAGTATGCTTGATACCATCATCATCGAGGAAGCCATGGGAAATCTTCATGTTAGTGCTAGCAGCCCAACTGACAACAATGCCAGGAGCATTGACTCCGAAACTTCACATACCGCAATTTTACAGCTTGAAGACAAAAGAAGCGACGAGCTTATTTCTCTACCCAACACAGATGGCATGTCAGACTATACAGAACCCCCCCATGAAGACGAATCAGATGTCGATGACTTCCCCACAACAACGGCATCACTCGAAGAATCCGAAGAAGTAGAAGACGGCTGGACAACCGTTGGACCCCTAAGCATAGAAGAGGTTCTCCGACTACCGCACTTTACAGTTATCCCAGAGGACCACGTCGGGCCCTGTATCAGTATTGCGATTTGTACACCTGCTGATCAATTTTGGACGACCAAATCCGCAGAATGGCATCGTATGTTTCGTGAGGACATGGTACGCTGCTCCGAAATGCCGCTTCTTGATGAGGATGAGGAGGTGGGGATGAGTGAGGTGGACATTGTCGTGTTAAGGGAGAGGCAGGAGAGGAATATGGTTGCTTTTGAGGAAGCGGATATGGGGACCAAGCAGAGATGGAATGGGGAGTTTTGGGAGAGGGATGAGAAGTTATCTAGCGGTGAACAACTGGAAGCTCCTACAGCCCAAAGTGAAGTGTAGGAACCCAGAATATAGAAAGAGGTGAAAGTTAGTAGAGAATTAAGAGTCAAGCTGCAAAATCTTGTTAGCTATTGGAATGCCTAAGTTCTCCCGAAGCCCAGAATCTGCAGCAAGATATTCTGTATAACATAGAAAGGTTATAAACCTACAAAGGCGATTAGTACTAGGATTTTATTGTACGATATCGATACGTGTACCTTCGTAAATAGCTATTACCGAGTCCTCCTCGGTGTCAGATTCTGAGGCAGCGGAAGGTAATATTGATGATATTCAGTAGTTATAATAGATATAATAGTTACGGAACTGAGGCCTCCGGAACGTTCGGATGAAGGCCTTCGCCAGATTACTAAGCATATTTCTGACAGTCGGGAATAACTTGTCGAATCAGCTTCTGTCTAAAAGCGAGTATTGCTGCTAGCCTGCTACATAGTATTTGACAGAGATGCAGATTGGGTTTGGGGACTTAGACTCTTAGCTCGCTTAGCGACCTGTCCCTATCGACAGCCTCTATTCCCCCCATCAGAAAGACAAGCACAGTAGAAGTGCCGACAATCTTAACCATACTACGGTTGTACTGTACATGAATTATTTCTCTACTCGTTTTCCAATCTGAATCAAATACGAGACCATGTGCAAGTCGGGGAAACAACCTAACAGACCTAAGATCTTACAGTAAGGCAAGGTCGCGAATAAGTCAAGGGATCATGCTTGGCGTTTACAGGCCTGTCTACTAGGTGTACCCTTCTCTACATAAAGTTACAAGTCTTTTACCAAAACATCTACTATGTGCGGGGAAGTGGGACCTAAGGGTTGTTGTATGGAAATACCAAGTTACACTTAGTTTCCTCGTATTCGCAGCCGAATGCGAGAACAACTGGCATACTTGACACCGTAGTGCAGCACTGCAGTAGCATAAATTTATAATAGCCTTGCCATTGTTGGAAACTTAACTCCATATTTTTATAACATTTTCCTTCCTCTCACTAAATTCATCATATTTCTCGTCTTTGAAATCCTCCCAACATTTCTTCCGCACAATGGCAGCTGTGACTACATTCGTCCAAGATCTCGAACTCTACCAGAAAGAAATACCTTACATCTATGATGGCCCTGACATTGGACTTCCGGTCACAAACGTAAAGAAGGAAGAACGCGAGCTTCCTATTACTGACCTTCGCACCGAAAAGAACTTTGTCCCAAGCATTGAGAATAATGCTTTTTGCTACATTGAGTCTCCTTCCTTGGCTGTCAAGGAGGTTACCGATGACAGTAACTCATATATATATGCTCGGGAAGTTACTCAGCTTCTGAAGAAGATATTTGAGACTGAGTATATTTTCGCGACCAATGTTAGAGTATGTCAACTACTCATTGCCCTTTTGATGATGTCTCCACATATCGCTAACGACGCCTTTTAGCTTCGGAGTGCGGACATCGCTCATGGTAAAACACCACCAGGACTGGAGGCTCATTTTGGTACGTTCATCTGCGTTTTCAAAGTTCTCCAGAAACTTACACTTCTTGATGCATAGATCTGACCGAGAACGACGCCTGGGGCAGGATGGATTCCATGCTCACTGCGGAACAACAAGAGATGGTTCTGTCAGGAAAATGGCGTGCGCGAATCATGAAGTAAGTTCCTTTTTCCCCACCACTGTATTCGTTATAAATACCTGAGTAGAGCCTACAGACTAATATAAACAGCGTATGGCGACCTATGATCAATCATGCCGAAGACTATCCACTTGCAGTTCTAGACCCAACATCCATCGACGACGCCACTAATGTCGTCGCTCTAGATCGTGTGTGGTCTGCTGGTGCAGCCGAGGTCGCGTACCTGAAGTACAGCCCAAATCATAGGTGGTATTGGTTGAGCAACATGACACCCGATGAAGCCGTCATCTTTACACAGTACGACACGCACCCACCCAACAGGAAATTCAACTGTAAGCTCACCATGTCTCGATTTTCAAATCACCCCCAGAAAACGGAATAAAATTCTGAAGTAACTTATAGCCGTTGGACACGCAGCTTTCAAAAACGGACTTGCGCGTCCAGGATGTCCTCCTCGCCAGAGTATTGAGGCGAGGTTTTTGATTCTGAATCCTGCTCCTTATGAAAAGCCAACTACGCTTGGCAAGGAGCCGCCGCCTGAGGACAGGGTGCAGCCTTGGAAACCATACTTGAAGTTCCCTCCCAAAGTCAAGGCTGTTCTGGCAAGTGATGAGGAGCGACGATTACAGTTTGGGTCTAAGCCTACCCCTATTAAGGCCTAAAAGAGCTGGTGATATTTTCAGGGTTGGTTTATATTTCCCTGGTTTCTGCTGCTTCATCGTGATGTATAGTTGAGAATTATTAAGGCTTCTTTCATATCAGTACATATCCACCAAACGCCTTTCTTCACATTGTAAAGCTTCCTTACAAGAGTGTCTCCGCCGATTCTGTCCTACCCTTTCCAAATCCGTGCCGTCCCCAAAATGTCCTATCCAGCTTTCGCAAGCTCTCAAAACTGCTCTCTGCCCGAATTCTTGCTGTAGGATAGAGTAAAGAGTGTGTGATAATGGTAATAGTAATCTTCAGTAGAAATGACTCAACAATGACTGTAGTCTTGTCGAAGAAGCCAAGAACACAACTGCAAAGTCAGAAGGAATAGGGAAATGCTTTTTAAAGTCCTGAACACATTGTAATAACAGGAATTTCTTGAATCAATAACCTCAATATCAAAGACCAGACATACTACATAAACATCAAGCCAACGAATCGCCAAGTTCATTCTTGAAGAGGCCGGTCGAAATCTCTGATTGGAGACAAGAATCCGCCGTATACGCGAGATCAGTATTGGCGTTCATATAAGCAACCTCATCGGGACCCTCCCATTTGTTCTGTTTTATAAAAGGTTTCAGCAAAGGAATGCTGACAACAATCAACGAGATGTTAAGCTCCATCGAGAACAAAAGGTCTACAAGTAAAAAGCAGTCAGCTTAAAGAGAACCAGATTTAGAAGAATAGAGAGGAGTCAACGGACATATGGGAGCGTAGTTGCATAACAAGATGTTGAGTTGCAGGACGGTGATGCGGCAAATGCTACATAGCATCGTGATGATCCCCAATGAGAACGTTGCAATGAGCCCTAGTAGTTGCTTCCTGCTGAGCGTCATGTGTTTCAGAATAAAAAACGGAAGTATGAAAACTATTTAATCTGTCTTTAGTATATACCCATGAATGTAGTTGTGGAGTAGCGCTTGAACGGAGAGAGCTCATACTTGCTAGATCAGAACTGAAATTCAAACACCAAATGATAATGCCAGGATAGATACCAGTAAAAACATGACACTTCTCCCAATCATCCGACCTGAATAGTACTTCTTCGTTAATGCTTTGTGGTGGATAGAGGTGCAAATGCAATGAATGCTTACCAGTTACTTGATATTGGCTGACACCAAAAGGTATCGAGACCCCAAGTTGTAATACACGACATGATTACATAAATTGAAATACCATGCAAAGCGAATCTCAGCTTCACAAAAACATCACACACGATATCGTAGTACAGAGCCAGAAGGCTGAATTTCGCCATGTAAAATCCCACGTCGTTGAGAATGTTATCTGCATAAGCAATCTGGTCGATGAATCGAGGTCAATAAGTTTACCAGAGGTGTGAAATTATAGATAGATAGCTAAATTTACATACCTTGAAGAGATATATTCCTCGGGATCCTGTATACGTCTCCTCGTCAGGCGTCATGCCTCCACCTAAGTATGTCCTCGTGTCGCAGGCGGTTGCGCTCAGCGCTATACACCAGCCGAAACATACCAGAATATCAGAAAGATTTGGTCGTCTGCTATGGTAAAGTATTCGTAGGGCGAGTCGAGTAACAACGATAGATAGGCTCAGGAATACTAATGTCCATTCCAAACTCTATCGCTTTAGTCAATAATTGTCTGCCTGCCAGAATGAGGATTATACTTACTATTACGACAGTACTTAGGCCCATAACGACAACAGGTCATACAACTTCTTTGACTTCCTGAGACTTAAGCAAGTATCTATTTGTAGACTACTCATGGTCCTCGCAGCTTGGGATGTGACGATGCAACCCATAGGTATAAGGAAAGTCTCCCGGCAAGTCCCCTAGATCTGAGGCAAACCGAACACCGCTTTCAAAGACCAGACTCCAAAATCCTGAAACCGAAAATTCGTCCTGAGATCTCAGAACGACCTTGTACGACTCCGTACGCCCAGAAACTCAAACAAGCCATCACTTTCACTAGATCCCCCAAGAATGCGCTAAGCGATGGTTTTACATGTGCAAGTACCATCAAGATCACAGCCCCACAGAGGCTTTAAACTTAGTTGAGGGCTTGAAAGGACGCAAACGGAACCTTTATTTCAAATACTAGGTCGAGAACCATTCTCAACCTTATTTAGATTCTCTAGGGTACATGTGTTTCGATCATGACTTCGTTCATTCCTTGCTTAATTTCACAGCTTGGCACACTTAACCACACTTGGAGAGTTATTCAAATCAAGAAAGTTTCCTAGTCTAGCTAGTATGTTGGTCATCTTGATTAATCGGTCTTGAAAGGCTTTCTAGAGTGTTCTATTGCTGCATAGCGCATTCTATGTTAGACCACAAGCTGCAAGGCTCTTTAGATGTCGTGTCGTGCGTTCTTGCTCACATGGCGAAGGCGCTCACCATACTATCCGGTAATCCGAGAGTTAGTGAAGTGCCTACCTAAACTGAGAGTGAGAGATCGGCACATGTAAACTTACGTAGTACAGAGTAAATGGGATGGGTATAAAGAGTATCGACAGTCCTCCAAGGAGTGAATTTCCAGCGCCAAGTCCAAGTCTGTGGAACAAAGCTCGTGCCTATTAAATATTTGGTCAGACATATATACGGGAGAAAGTTTGAACTTCAAATTAGTCGGCTTCATTGGACTTACAAATAGTGGGAAGACGACACCGAAAGAAGCGCGGAAGAGAGTGTTGCCTGCATATATAGACGCGGCATACGCTGGATAAGACATTCCCAAATAGTGAAGCACAGGATTGAACAGCAAAACGACTCCAACTGTAAAGATCCCAGAGCCAACAATAGGTACAATCCAGTGAATCTTCGAATTTGACGTCCAGCCATACCAGAACAGACAAATGGGAAGGGCAAAGGCCCCGAAGAATGCCGGCGGAAGAAGCATCTCAGGTTTGAGACCTGGCTTGCTAAAGCGCGGTACCATGCCATACTTGATCCAGAGCAGGTAACAAGGTACCGTAATGACGCCGCCGACAAAGATACCCAAGAAAGCCAAGCCCTGTTGTCCAATGTTGAAGCCATAAATGTCGCCAAATACCAGCGGAAACGATTCGAACCAGATATACACCAAGCCGTACAAGAGCGCGGTATAGATATCCAGTAAGAAAACGACGGGCTCAAAGAAGGTCAGCGTAAAGGCCCTCCCCAGCACAATTAAATTGTCCCTCGCTGTATGCTCGGCGGCATTAATCTCCGACTGACTCTTAAGCCTCTGGTCCCCCGTCGCCATCCTCAGCCTCCTCGCTCTCCTATAGAGAATATTGGCCGGGCTGGTCTCAGGCATGCCAAAAAACAACATCACCAGCACAAAAGCACATAACCATGTAACTTCCCACTAGACGTTCTCTGAATTAGTATTCCCTCTTTTATGTATGTTAGGAGAGTAAAAGGCAATTCCCAAGACATGTACCAGCTCTGAAAACGCGTCTTGCAGGTCATGAATCGGCCGGAAAAAAAACATTTTGCCTAGAGAATGTACTTACAATAGTCCAACGCCACCCTTTGGCCTGGGCCGCAAAACCGCCAACCAGCGGGCCCAGCACGGGGCCTAATATTCCGAATGCGCCCCAGATACAGATGCCGTAGGCGATCTTTGACGCAGGGTACATGTCTGCGATTGTGGCGCCCCCGGTTGCTAGAGGGGGTCCGCCAAAAAATCCCGTGAGGAATCGGAAGACGAGGAACATGGACATGTTTACTGCGTAACCCGTTGGAAGTTGCAGAATTACGAAGGCGAAGAGCGTCCAGAAGTAGATTCCACTGCGTCCGAGTTGCGGCATTTCGGACATGGGGGAGAAGAGCATGGGACCGAAGCCGTAGCCGCTGTAAGGAGCAAGAGGTCGTGTTAGTGAGGATGCTTTATGATAGACAAGAATTGTATCTGTTGCGGCTATTGCCATGTTGAAATTTGAGACTTGTGTCTTTGTACATGTTTTGGAAGTGTTTGGAGGATAAGTTGGTTTACTTACAGGACGAAAAGCGAGAGACCTAGCGTTGCTACGATCTCACTGACACCGAATTCCTCCATAATACTCTTTTCGCCAGGGGTGTAGATGGCACTGCCGACGTAAACCGCAAAATTAAGAATGCATATTTGAGTGGTGACAAACAACTTGCGATTGCTGGACCAGTTCTGGGGATTCTGAATACGAACATATGTTAGTATCAAGGTGATTCCTATCGGGGTGGATCGGGGTCTGGTCGTATAATCGTACTTCAGGATCATCAAGCTCATACCAGTCCACTAGATATACATCCTTCCCATTCTCAACACCTTGAATTCGATTGGCTTGGTCCAAATTCTCCTTGTCCGAGTCATGCACAGCTGTACTGTTGGCAGAAGAGCTTTTGTTTTGCGCAGCTTGCACCTCTTCGGCCTTTTCTGCATGGCCGTTCGTGTCTTTCTGAATAATGTACTGTTTCCATAACGAAGTATCCACCTCATCGGGGAACCTGAAAAGCTTGTTGCGAGATATCAAGCGCACAAAGTGGCCGAAGACTGTGTCGCGGAAGTGGTCCTGCATATTGTGCTGTGTACGATTTCGGATACAATGAACAAGTGGGACTAGTGGACATGGAGGAGAAAAGAAGGTTGATGGAGACAAAAGCTTTATAGAATTTTCATTGTATTTGTCATTTGTTTAAAGGTAGTATATGTCCTATACCTACACCGTTTCCTACCACCTTACAGCATGGATAAATTTTGCCTGCAGGTTATAATAGTATGTGTGTGCTTCTAGTACCAGGTAGTGTTGGGGATAAGGTACGTCAGAAATCGGACTTAGGTGGAGTTAAATATTAGATGCTATTATTAAGTCTGCAGGCCGCATTGGTGTCTACCTAGGTAGCAGTATGTGACTGCTTTAATTGTGAGGCCAGTGGATAAGCGGATCATAAGGAGGGATAGAAAATTTCCAGTGTTGGTCATGGCCACAATTGTGACAAGGTACTCGAGTATATCTACCTATGTACTTGCGTACATCATATCATGCAAGGTAGGCTATGCAGGAATCGGATTTAGGTGGACTTTAAATCTTAGAGGCTACTAAGCCCGCAGGTCGCATTAGCGCCTTGGTAAATACTGTACCGTACACTATACTATAGCGAATAAGGTACCTAATAGGCAAACATTTTATTTCCACTTAGTGCCCGTAGTGAGTGTCGCTTAGCGACCACACAGAAAAGGGGCAACTTCAGCAAGGTACGAAAGGGGGACGTCGAAATTCAGGAACACCCCCCTGTCACACTAAAATTCTGCCACGCCTAATTAGATAATTAAGTCATACTGGTTTTATAGACAGAAATATATCTTCATTTCTAGTAGGGAGTTAGAACACCTTTTCGAAGGCGGACCTTCTCTAAACGCTTAAGGATAGAGTTAATATACTTGTTAATTTACTTAATAGTAATCTAGTTTTCCTAGATATTAAGGATAGCCTCTTTAAGCTCCTATATTTTCTATCCTCCATGGGGTTTTCTATTTTATAATAACTACTTGATTATCCTCTATATATTCTTAATAGGGTTTAAATTATAAGATAAGGGAGGCTAGTCTTATATAGTGTTAATAAAACACTTAACTCCTACCTTATTATAAAGGCCTTTATTTCTTTTTATATCCTTCCTACCATGAACTCTACTACTATCCTTTACATAGAAGTATTCTAAGCCTTTCCTATCCTTAAAGATCTCTATAAGAGGTTCTCGAAGAATTTATAACTTATATTTCTTCTATGTAAAGCGTCCCTTTCTTATCCTCTTTCTCTTTCTTATATTTCTCTTTTTTATCCTCTTTCTCTTTCCCTCTCTCTATTTCTCTTCCTCTCTGTTAAGTCTCTACCTCTTCTTTTAGTTTTATAGAACCCTCTACCTTTAAAGTATTATAGTATTAACTGTTATTTCGTCTATATAAAAGTCTTTCCTCTAGTATTCTATTGGTCTATCCTAATTTACCTAGGTAAAGAGCCACCTTATCTTTCTATTTACCTCTAATATTATAGGTTTATAGTTAGGTAGATAGAAGTGATATCTATATTAGTTAAAGGCTCTTTATATTACTTTTTAGAGGCTATAATACTATTTTCTTTGGTAATTTCTTGGTAGGAAAGGACTCGACGTTTATAATAGCCTAGAGAGCTAAGTTAGTACTTAAATAAGAGAATAAGATATTCCTTACCAATAAACTACTTAACTATCTACTCTACCTAACTTTCTAAAATCTTTAAACAACGACCTAGTGGTTTACTACGTCTACGAGTACGCTGGTCGGTCTAGGTAACCTATTTTCAAGCTGTAAGTCGATGGACACCTATAACTTTAGCAGCATGAGCCTAGCTATAGCCTTGCTTAATAAGGAACTTAAATCTACTCCGCCGTGGTGTATTATACTCTATTTACGTAGTTTTAGGCTTCTTAACTGCCATAGTATAATATAATAGTGTTTTACAGAGTAGTGTTGTAGTGTTGTAGTGTTGTAGTGTTGTAGTGTTGTAGTGTTGTAGTGTTGTAGTGTTGTAGTGTTGTAGTAGTGTAGAAGGTTTCTAGTGGGTTCGAAGTGGCAAGAGGACTAGGCTCACCGCCTAGCAGGGGGGTGTTCCTGAATTTCGCCGTCCCCCTTTCGTACGAGCGGTAGCGTCTAGTTTGCTATAAGGGCAAAAGCTGCCTGCTTCGTGCTTCACCAACTTAGTCGTCCCTATCTTGAACCTCTCCTCTCTTCGTACTCGATGCAAGCAGAAGCGCAACCCGATCTCTTAACTTCACAACCTCCTGAAGCTCCCTTCTCACAATGGTTAATGTGTCATTTAATCTGACTTCGCCATCTATATTGGCCACTTGCTGTGGAGCTAATAATACGAGTACCCAGTATTTATGCCTTAGAATTAGAAAGATGACCAAGCAGATGTTGAGCATACCTTAACAGCAATGTGTTCGAGTAATGCACAGGACAGAGCTGAATCACTTAGCTACAGTTCCAAAGATGTATGGCAAATTCCAAAAGTCAGAATAAAGTCGCCCACGTGCATACTCAAGAAGTTGGTTTTTACCATAGTGCTAGATTTAACTTTGACCCGATCGAGGCTTTGGTGTCAACGACCATGAGGCGGCTGCTTAGGCTTGTGGGCATGTCGGCAAGCTGCTAAACCCTTTTGTCTACCTAAGTAGCAATTATTAGATTCCTATTTAGTACCTATCTTACCTGTCTAACGAGGTATGGCACGTCGCTTAGCGAGCATATACGAAACTTCCGTACCTACCTCCGTACATAGAAAAGGGGCAAGCTCGCCAAGGTAGCTTTGCTTTCTCCCGACTACCGGTAGTGGGTCAAAACACTACTTGCTTAGTCAACCCTATCGCTAATCTCTTCATACCGTACTCCCAGCCTCTTGTTTCTTCAGACAAGTACAACTCTCAATAACCACACACAACAACTGTCTATATCACGGATTAAAGTATGCTCAACACGATTTGGCCAACAGTCGCGGTGACTCTCGCTGCTATAGGCACCTCAGCTTCCTTGGTCTCCCAGGTTCCATTCACCGAACCCCTTTCCGCGGTCGAACGTTCCTCCGTCAGGGTACTCACGCACGAAGCTCATCCAGAGCATAGTCTGACAATCAAGGCCCACGATGGCAACAAATCTTCAATGATCCAGAACAATGAGGCCCCTAGACTAGCCGACGTCTGTCCAGGAGCCACCTCAGGATATACAGGATACCTTAATTCCGGGTCGAAGCATTTCTACTTTGCGTACTTCGAGTCACGTTCCGATCCAACGTCGGATCCATTGGTCTTATGGCTCAATGGTGGACCTGGATGCTCAAGTATGACGGGTCTGTTAATGGAACTTGGACCGTGTACCGTGAACGATGGGGGAGAGTCAGCGCGAGAGAACGCCAACAGTTGGATCAACGCGGCCAGTGTCTTTTTCCTGGACCAGCCCATCGGAGTCGGATTTTCTTATTCGACCAACGACTCGGCTCATGGTGGTGAAGGGGGTACTTTTGCAGCAAGTGAAGACATCTATGCATTTATGAAACTGTGGTACAAAGCATTCCCCGAGTCAAAGTCGCTGCCATTCTCCATTGCCGGAGAGAGTTATGGAGGTCACTATATTCCCGTCTTTGCAGAACACATCAACCAGATGAACCAAATTTCTACGATCGACGACCAGATTCCACTCGAGTCCGTTCTGATTGGAAACGGCATCTTCAGCGATACCAAGCAAGCAAGCTCGTATTACGACATCCCCTGCACCAACGTCACGGGAATTGGACCTCTTCTCAACTCAACCGTCTGCAGTAGAATGGCGGCCGCGGTGGGAAGATGTGAATATCTAATGTCAGCCTGTCACGCCTACCCAGATCCGCTCATCTGCTCAGCCTCATCCTCATATTGCGGCGAGGAACTCGAAATGCCATATGTCGAGTCCGGACTGAACTATTACGACATCAGCAAACCATGTGAAGGTTATCTATGCTACCCAATCATGGATTCCATTACCAAGTTCCTACGAACCGACAAGGTCCGCGAAGCATTTGGAGTCGATAAGAGAGCCCCGAAATTCGAAGGATGCAGCGACAAGGTCGGACGAGAATTCGCCCAGGTCAATGATTTCATCATCGACACACGACCTTACGTCGCCACTCTGCTCCATTCCGGAATCCGGGTCCTCATCTATGTTGGGACCTATGACTGGATCTGTAACTTTGTGGGGAATGAGCGAGTCTTTGGATCGCTAGAATGGAAGGGCTTACCTGATTTCCGGTATCAACAGGAGAATAATAAGCAAGTCTGGAGCGGTGGGTTGTGGTGGGAGAGTGGTCTATTGAGATATGCTAGGGTGAACGGTGCTGGTCACATGGTGCCTTGGGATAAGCCGGTGGAAGCATTGCAGATGTTTACGGCTTGGTTGGAGAAGAAGGGTCTAGAGTAGATAACGAATAACGTAATAATATCTAGGAGCCCCGACACATCAGTCAATATATCTCGCAGGTTCAATCCTCGTTAGGCGCCAATTATAATGGAACAATGACGCCGACTAGTGTCAGGCAGCTTAGAAACCAGGGACAGAACATTATAAAATGTGATAAGCAATAAGAGGCTTTATAATAGTGTATTTAACGTTGAGTCAGCATTCGGAGGGGGTTGTTATCTGCCCCCCTTGAGAATGGATTACAGTTTCCATGTTATTCATATATAGATTATTTTGTCTAGAACACATACACCTTCTTTAGACGACCGAGATGGTCAGTAGAGGTATTCGCTCCTGGGCTTTGACTGCTGTCAAACGTCTGAGGAACACTACCACCAGGGCCGGGTTTGGGTCCCTCTGATTAGATAGGCGCCGTCAGCGCTGATTCGCTGCCAGAATTTCCAGAAGCCCAATTCAAATTAAGGCTCTCGGGATGTGAAATAGATAGACTTGTTCTTCAATTACTTCAACCAAGGTACTCGACCAAGTCTCTAGCCAGACAGCGACGGTGTGTGAATGTCAGCATGGCAGGACGAGCATCGGTTCTTTCAGGCGGGACGTTCTCCGAATTGTTATGCAAGGTCCCAGGCCATGAATGCTAAGTTCGATAGCAGCGACTACGAAGACCAGCGAAGATCATTCCTTAGCCTTGGAATTTCAGCTGCTCTGGAAATGTCAAAGTGCTTAGAGATGCGAATGAATGCAAGAAGATACCGAGGACTCAAAAATGGAGCCCGAAAGGAAAGGTCTTTGGGACAGCACGAGGTTAGAGGATTCAGCAACGCGTTTTAGGGAGCTGCGAAGTCTAATGGCTTATTATTCAAAAAGGCATATAATATAAGCTATGAAAGTGATCGCCTACCCGCAATATCCGACATGGTACAACACATGCAATTGAAGGTGCAGGAGAATACCTGTTAGGGATATGGAAGGTAGATCTTTGGGAAACCCTTCTATGACTGCCTAAACCAGTCTCGCACGATGTTACACAAGAATAATCTAAGCCGTACGTACCAAAATCGAGCATCTCCATATGAGGCACCAACATAGTCATAGACCTCATTGGAGATCCAACATGGAGATGGAAAGAACAACTCCAGATGTCCTGCAATTCTAGACTGGCAAGACAGTCATTATTGATAGCTCTAGCGAACGCATGCTCAGGTCATAGATGCACACTGCCTGCTGTCAAGTCAGGATCTATCCTTCTACAAAGCAACTATCCAGAAGTACTTGTTACGTATGAAAGTTGCAATTCTCAAATTCATTGCGGTACTTTGTAAAGTGGCACTCGATATCCAGTGGGACAAAGACCTGAAAATTAGCTCGAAGCAGAAATCGTGCTGTATCTTGATCGGAGATCAGATCGTCAACAAATATGCTGACGGGAGACGAGTAATCGAAGCCTTGGTTCTACAATGGTCAAGACTTGTTGCGGGAACCTTTGAAAGAGGAGGGTTATTCGATGGTGGCGATTTGCGTAGAAGAAAATTGTATCTCTTTGGAGAAGCGGAAGATTTCTTCCTAAATAAATGCTTGATGAATCAATTAGCAAGCTAGATGTATAAGTGACCTACAATTACCTACATACTCCAAATCAAGACTCTTTTATCTAAAGAGCTGTAGACTTACGCATCAACTGAATTGCTCCATTTTTGCCTGCTGATGCTCGCTACATTAAATTTAACCACTTGATTATTTTGGATGAAAGAGTGTTGCGCACTATAACAGGTTCTAGCTGGAGAAGCTAGGTCCTAGAAGGATTAAAACATAGAGACACTATATACTTAGTGTGATCCATCAGCATCTAGTTGTTTAAGGACTGCAAATAATACTCGCTTAGGATAAATCCTAGTTATAGTCTTATAGAAGGTTATTACTAAAGACCTAACGCTCTCCAAGAATCTATAGAGAGTATCTATAAACTCTAAAGATAATAAACTTTATAAATATAAAGTAAGAGAAAGTTATATAGACAAAGAGCTTTTTATAGGTAGCTTAAGAATAATATAAGTTACATAACCTAGGTTATCTCTCTTAGTAAAGAACTCTTAACTACTACTCTAATAATATAAAGCTATCTATATGCCTCTAGAATTTATATTCCTACTACTACTTATATAGAATAATATAACTCTGTTTAGCCTGTTTAACTTATTAAGTATTACTTAGTTCTCTAAAGAATAGACTCTACTATAGTAATAGTTTCTTAATATATATAATTATCCTGTATATTACTACTCCTTATCTAACTATATAATATCTAGTCTAAGAAGAATATCGATACTATAATTAGAGAGAAATTCCACCATACCTACCTACCTTGCACTAGAGAATACTAAGTAATCTATACTACTTATATGTAACTACTATAGAGATATATAAATTCTATCCTATTCTATATATTAAAAGTATTATCCGCAAGGCCTATAATCCCTTTATACCCCTATAACATACTAGATCAAGTTAAATTCAACCCTAGCTCAAGTTATAGTATAAACCACACACCTCAACCTTAAAAATACCAAAGTAAAACAAAGCACCATCTATCGAAAAGATTAAAAAACCTATCACATCCAGAATTATCTCAATTCAACTCAATACACTTCATTCATCCACCTAATCCAATTCAACACTAAACTCCCATTTACTCCTTCATACCCAACCCAATTCAACGCGGCCTTGCACGAAGCAACAACGACGATCAAATATCGAATATCAATATCGACAACGAAATGAGAGAACATAATATGAACGGTAAATAGGTAGATAGGCAAAGAGGTAGGTAGGTGGATAGGTGGTAAGCTTGCTTATATGTGAGTGAGTAGATCATAAAGGAGTTAGATAGGTAAGTAGGTATATATGATCAAACAGAACATACAAGATTAATGCGAACGAAGTGAGAAAGAGAAAAGGGGTAAAGACAGGATAAAAAAGCACCAGCGCCCTAGATAAACTCAAGCCGACCATGATGAAGCGGCGAGGATATGATAAAGGGGAAATACGAAGACCAACTCAAATGTCAACTCAAACTCAGATGCAAAACACAAACACAAAGACAATGACAAGTTTAAAAACTTGAACGGGGACAAAAACCGCCTGACCGATTTTCTGTATCTCTAACACCGACATGCTTCTTCTCCTCCTTCCACCTCTAAATGTCGCCACCTCGAAAAACCTCCACCCCCTTCTCCATGCAACATAAAAAAGAACCCCTCAATTCAAAATTGCAGATCTCCTTCAAATTCATTCCAAATCCTCAAATCCTCCACCAAAATAAGTCATCAAGCTCACCAGGAGATCTGCCCCACTTTCCAAGGAACCACATAGCACATACAGATAATACATAAAAACAGGAAAACGCACGCGAAAGATATCGCCTAGAAGCGAAGAGGTACAAGATCCACAGCAGAAGCGTAAAACAAAGAGGTATATAAACGGGGTATAGGTGAATGAAAAAAGCAAAAAAGGTAGTAGTAGTAGTAGTAGTAGTAGTAGGTATCTTTCCCGTCATCAACCATAGATAAGAAGTATGCATCGTCGCATTCGTCATCAAGCCGTAAATAAGTGTTTGGGTGTGAAGGAAGGAATTTAAGTAGGCATCTTGAGGGTGACGGCTCGAGACAAGAGAGGGTTTGTTCGTATCGGAGAATTCTTTTTTTGGTCGACTGCTTTGACGTATGTGGAGGTCGAGGATGATGGCCACGGCGGGAAGGGAGGACCGTTGCATTCCCGATCGCGTATCCTGTCGTCGGTATCGCAGCACTTTTGTTTGATTATATGACGCCCCTCCATTCCCCTCCTCGCAATCCGTCCAACACACACAACATAGCACACGCTTCGCATTGCGCGCGTGCTCTACAACAACACAGCGCCCAAAGCACCCATAGCCACAACAGCCATGCCCCACGTCTCAACCCGCATCCCACTAGCAGCACCCATAAAGTTTGCCGGGACCGTACTGCTAGCCTTCGCAGTGCCTGTTGTGGTGCTCACTAAGGTAGCTGTGCCGGTTAGACTGCCGGTGGCTGTAGCGGACGTTGCGTTGTGGGTGGTGAAGGTGCGGGTTACGGATGCGACGACCTCGGAGATCGTAATGGTCTTGGTCATTGTTGCGGTTGAGGTGAGAGTTGAAGCGACCGAGGTGTCTTGCGAGGTTTGCGCTGAGGCGAGGAGCGCAAGGGGGAGGAGGAGAAGGGTTGGTAGCTTCATTTTGAAAAGGTATGCGACGGTTCGTCTGATTTGTGGGTTGCAAGATGCGACGGTGGACAAGATCGTAGCAGATAGCTATGCGATCGGATGAATAAGTGGAAGAATGAATAAAACGTTGAACCTCGTCCTCGTTGATTGATATCTAGAGATTGAATCAAGTCGTTTCGAAGCGCTTTGTTGGTTTCTTGCTTGAGGTCTGGCTGTTGCGACAGGTTGGGTGGCTTTTTCGAATGAGTGTGTAGGAATACAACTGCTCTGGGCGCGTATTGGTCTGATGGTTTGAGATGGGCCGGTAATCTTTCAAAGACTGCAGATTAAGACTTTGCCAACGAAGTCTGTGGGGATCTTGCTGTTGATGTTGCGGTGAAGTTGATGGGCGTGGGTAGGTGGGTAGTAAAGAAGGAAGAGAAGAGGGAGGAGATAAATTGAGGGGGCCACCGAGGAGATTTGTTTGCTGCTTAGCGAGGAGACACAACGGTGGTGGACCGTCTGAGCGACACCAGGGCGACGACAGCTACTCGTACCGCCCCGGAGCGAGAGTACATTTCTCTGTACCGCGACAGCGCACACTTCGCAGAATGGCCCGAGCCCAGTGCGCAATTTGGACGAGATACGGTGATGGGCAGGTTGCCAGGCCTGGAAAAGGCGCTGGCTCGTTGGACATCTGCGGCTTCAGACGACAGCGACAGCGCATCTGCGCCCGTTCAGCCACGTCCACAGGGCACTCGTCACTGGACACTCGCCTGAAAGCACCACCTAGGTACCCAAGGTAACTCACTATATTATTATAGAAATATAGTACAGTTAATGAGTCTTTGAATAGGAAAGAAGGTGCCTCGAGGGAACAACTGCAAGTCCATCCCTGAAGTCGCAATCTTAATGAGAAGCCTTGCTGTACCTGCAGCCAGGGTCTGGCATGATCGTCGCAGGCTCTCATTTGAGACGCGCGCAGTTTGATAGGCTGTCGTGAAGGATCGTGCCTCTGGCGAGATGGATGTTCATCATTCTGCTGATTGCTCGCTAAGGGGAGGAGGTGAGATTACATGACGGGGTCCAGGGCTTATCCAGGATCGCTGCAGGGAGATCAGGGGATGCGGAGATGAGTACAGAGCAGGCACTTCGTACAGGGCAGAGTACAGTCAGCGCTGGGAGTGGGAGGGCATTGAGAGAGGTTGTTCGCTTGAGGGCGGACGTGGCTGGCTATTGTATGTCGGAATGACATGAAGCCCTGACAGGGAGAATCCGTGACCATGTATTTGGTGAGTGGCCGTGCGAGAGAGACACAATTCCTGCGATTCTCGAACCACCAACGTGCACAAGGAACAGGGACGAGGGGCTGATCATTTCGCGCGCCTGCTCACCTTACGCAGCCCTATGATTTCCCGCGACAACCTCACTTCGAGACGACACTCCCCGACACGACACAACGAAGGATTCTAAATGTCTTTGTTTTTTCCCGCTTGTTTTGTGGTCTTTCTCTGGCACGCCCCAATCCAACATCGCTCACTTCATGATGTCGCATTCATCGTCACGTCGAGCCTTGATCTTCTCATTCTGAGTTCGGTCCCATCGGCAAGAAGAAGAGTTGGTTCTCGTTGATCGATGCCACGACGCCGACGCACCATGTCGTGGCACCGCCGGACCCTCACCGGCGCTCTTCGTATAAATAAAATTTCCTTCTGTTGGCCGCCGACACCCATCTCCGCAGAAGTCGGTGCTGGGCACTGGGCACTACGGCGTAGAGTGCTGATCGTTGAGGAATCAACCCGTGAGAGGATTCGAGAGAGGTGCTCGAAAACATCTCATCGCTGCGATCGCTATGCCCGTTCGTCTCATCTTCTCTTTCCCCAAGGGTCCCTTTCATCCAAGCCGCCGCCAAAGCCCGATTCCCCTTTCACGAAATCCACGAATGAAAACCGCTGGCTTTGAGTGCACGCATAGACTTGACGCGAACGCATTCATTCATGTTGCCTTTGTAGCGCATCTTCCTTCGTCGGCCGCAGCGCGTTTGATGGTCTTGGGAGTGACCACGTTGAAGCAGCAATCGTTTGAGCTGCACAAGCTACTCGTTGCGCAAAACTCTGCAGCTTCGTCGCAAGAAACTAAAAAGAAGCTTGTGCAACTTGTGGGGTGAGGCGTGACGAAAGCTTGGCTTGAGGTTGGTTGTGTTTGATGTTCATTTGACTCGTGGGGCTTGTGGTAAGGACCACGCGGAAACGACTGACTTTCCTCTGGCGAGGAAGCTAGAACAGAAAATATACTTGCTGCGTTACATGGTCGATATAGAGAAGCCTGCTGATGCCGCTAGATGCGCCTTGCCTGGAGCAAACCTGGCTAGGAGACTTCAGATATCTTGAGTCTTCGACAAACCCGAGAAGATCCAACAAACCATAGAACAATACATACGCTAAGAAGTCTCAACCTAAGAATCGGCCCTTGGTCTCGATGTGCACAGTGGCAGAGCCAAAAGGCCTATGCCCTCATCTGTAGCCTCCGATATCCTGATCGTTGGCGCTGAATTACCCGCCATCGAAGCTTGGGAGTCACGAGAACTCTCGCGTACCCATGCTGAGCGTCTTTTTTCATCAAGTCTCGAAGTATACGGCTGAGGAGACGCTGGTGGAACAGCGACTTCGTCAAGAAGAGGCGTGGATGGACTACTGGTTGCGGACGGAGTCATGCTTGAGGATGTTTTGTTATGCCACACATGAGAAGGTGGTGTATGCATTTCGCCAACCACCTTAGTAAAGCGATGCCGAATCAGTCTCTGGTACCACCATCCGAAATAGCAATTCACTGCCATAAACACCGTCGCAAGGCTGCCACTCCAGATCCAGTAACCGCTAGAATTCCTCGATTCCTGTGTGTCTGATGCGACGTTGATTTTTGGGTTGATTCTATGTAGATCATACCAGTTTATCGCTCCAGCATAACAGATGCAGTTTCTATAAACACCCATTATCTGCATCGTTGTTCCCCCGACTGCAGCAACAAGCGAGCAGAACCAAAAGAGTAATGAGAGAGCACGGAATCCACGGCCGGTCAGAAGTCTTTTCGCAAAGGTGTCGCGTTTTCCATCGTCGATTGCATTACGCATTGTCGCTATCAGTGTGACGGCTACTTGGGAGATGGCATAGACAATAAAACTTAGCGAGCGGCAGCCCAGTCCTCGTGGTGGCGTGACATAGGCAACGATGCCACCAGCTGCCGGTGGGAGTGCAATCAAAGACAGTGCTGGAAGCAAGATCTTGAAAGCCCAGCCCCACCTGCTGATTTCTAATTTCTTCTTGAATTGTGGTCCAATTTGTGGGTTGTCCCAGGCCTTCGACTTCTCAATCCACCTCCTCTTGTTGATGCCCCGACTCCAGAGAGACACGGGCTGGAATTCGGTCTCGTACGCATTGCTCCAACCTAGGATTTTGTGAGAGAATCTTTTCCATGTCCAGCTATAGTTGGGATGGTTCTGATCGGGACTATTAGGCAACGTGGGGCGGCTTCGCAGTCGAGCTGCTGTCGCTAACCTTTCGTGGTCGGCACCAACTATGCCCGCTGAGGTGCTTGGGTTGTTGCTTGCCAGGAGACAGCCGCTGACAATAGCTACATGGACAATTATCATCCATTCCATGCCGAATCCTAGAGAGATGGCGGCATCTTCGGAGCTACGATCGTTGCGGAGGTCAAGAATTGTGTAGACAAAGGCGCCAAGGAAGAAAAGTACCTATGCAAGTTTGCAGTCAGCTCTGGGCAAGACTTTTTTAGGTGTTCTACGTACTGGAGATCCGACGGCTGACCCAAAGCTTGATTGTGCACCCAGGAGATACAGCAAGCGAGATCTACTCCTTTCCCAGCCATCATCTGCATGGTTACTTGGCGACATAGTAAGACTCTCGAGAATAGCAGTCTGGGGGTTGCCTTTGCCTTTCTCGAGCTGAAGATTGCCAGCTGTAACAGTAACGAGTAGCTCTCTCTTCAGACCCAGCATATCCTCATCCTTACTCATACTCTCGACATATTTAACAATTCGGTAGTCTAAGTGGGCCTCGTACAAGCCTCCGACGATCATGATTCCAGCCCCAACAACGATGACGGAAATCCAGATCATGGTGTCGATGAATACAGGGATCATCATAACCATGAAGCAAACGAGAGAGACCCCGAGCTGGGCGGAGTTGTTCACCCACTGATACCCATCTTTTGTTGTCAAATGTATCGGCCAGTCGAACAGGTAGTCAAATTCAATCTTCTTCCTTCGTGGGATTGTCATACTGAAAATAATTGAGGGCAAGATAAACTGCACAAGTGGAGCAGCCCATTGATTTGGTTCGTTGGCCTTGGAGATTCCAATTCCTTTGCAGTTTGTGGCGCACCAGGTATAGTTGATGTAAAGAGGTTTTGCTGCAGTGATGCTGGAGTTGTAATGCTGGGCACAAATCTGCTTCTGAGGTGGCTCAACAAGTACTCCTTGGTTTTTGGCCAGTGTGCAGCACGTATCGCCGTCGTATGCGGAGACGTGGTGCAGGTAGATAGCCAGAAGCACTACGAGAATGTGCTTGGAGTGCGTCATCTCGACTCTGAAGTACGTTTGCGATTTACGTGAGCTTGAAGACTCTGGCTTACACACCAAGTTTATCTTACAGTGAATTGGAACACGATGCTATACTATACTGTCATGTAAGGCTGGCTTTGTCTCGAAGCGCACGTCAATATATCATATATTGCAGTATCGGAGTCGCAGGCTCTACAAATATTTCGTTGTCGTCAAGGCACACCAGATAACATGCTGTCCAAGTGATGCAGCCCAAGGTAAGGTATGTTCGGAAGATGTTGTAATTGTGAAAGGTAGTGGAATATCGAAGTTGACTTGAAGATAAGAGAGAGCTGAATGATATCTGCTGCCTAGCCAAACCTAGCGCTCCTTGCCTGCTCGGGTCGCACCGTCATACAGCTCTCTCTCATTCTCTGCCACGTCGACCTCACACCAACTCAACTCTACCAATATAAACGTCTAGAGCAGCACCATACAACTCTCGTCATTCACGTTCATCATGCTTTAGAAAGAGAGCGCATTGCCACTCATACTCTATCAGCTTCAGGCATCCAGAGCAACGTTTTAGCCATTGTTCATATGCACGCACATCCACCACACCAAAGAAAATCAGCCGTCGTCTGCAAAGGTTGTGGCCTCAGCCTCAGCATTCAGCCCCGCAATCAGAGCTGAAAAATGGCACAGCCACTGGATCTTTTGCGAGTTTCTTGTGCGGCAGTGATACGTAGAAGTTTATTTATTGGTCGGCTCCAAAGTTTGCAAAAGCCACAAAGTGATAGATTTGAAATTTGAACAGCCTTGATCTGAAGGGGATTCTTTAGGGCTCTTGAGGAAGTTCTCGAGTGAAAAATAGCTATCAGCATCGTTTTAACCAGGTGGTTTTATTTGAAGACTGAATAATTGCTGTTTTCTATATGTATTTCTGAGGGTAATACACTGTAGAAGCCTTGGTGGCTAGAATTGATGACGAGCCAGATACCTGTGCTTGTTCCGACTATACATACCTAAGGTACGCAGGTATGCATTTGTGCCCTAAGGATAGCAAGTCTCACTGTTGTACCACGTTTACACTACTTTGTACAAGGTGTAGTATTGGCTTCTCACACCGAAATGTCTCCTGCTAGCCATATCTAAAATATCACTTTGTAACGTCTGCTGAGCTTTCTCAGCAAGACTAATTTGTCTATCTCAACTTGAAAACTTCCTCTAGGATACTGCGGGTCTGCGATAGGGTGCTCTATGACTCAGCTTATGGCGGTTATCATATTTGTGGTCTGCAGTTTAGGGGAATTGCGGAAGACACGATTTGTGAAGTTTGGTCGAAATGGCGAGGTAAAGAGGCCATTTGGAATACGGAAATGAATTGATGAATACGAACCCTTCGCCGTTGAAATGGTTTGGAGAGCTTCACTGGGTCACAGAGTAGTAGCTCATGTTAAGCTTGTTAGAGCTTACGGTAAGCAACTTTGATAGCATTTGATAGAAATCATTTCTATATAAGTCTTAGAGACAGACGGAGGTTTCAACGTTAGAAGTATTACTGAAGTACTAAAAGTGTAGAAAGTTAGATTCTTGTCAATAATTAGTTTTATAAATGTTGATCATGCTATGTATGTTGCTCTGTTACTTACATAGACCAGATACTGCCCACTCGTCTTGTAGCGGTATGCTCTACAGATGTTGAGCTGCGTCTCGTTCTAACAGCTAATCTACTATGTGCTACTCACTACTTGTCTTTCAGTCATTACTAGGGTGGTGTAGAGTTCAAGACGCTTTTATCGGAATTCGGAAAGTCTGGAATCCCTCCTCTAGCATATTCCAGCAGATGGGCTCTTAACAAAAGCCTTCCACGATGCTATGATAACTTGTCAGCGCCTAGGATGTAAATCATTTGGATTGACTCTCTATCCATCATCTAAAATAACTTTAATGATTAGAGGAGAGAGGCCTCTCTCATAGGAACAATCTATGCAGGCTTGTCATTGAATCTTGCAGCTGTAGATGCTCCTGATAGGCAGATTGGCTTCTTTTTGGATCACTGTTCTACCAAAATAGAAGTATGTAAAACTCAGATTCAGAACTTTGAGAGCGGTTCACTAACAGAGACGTGGAATTGTGTCCCTAAACGGTTTGGACCCAATTTGACGTCAGACACGATTCTTGGACACCGTGGACGGGTCCTCCAGGGGACCTTCCACGTTCCCCGTACACTGTACTTGGGCTCGCACTAGCTAGCCTAGGGGTGTCGCCTGTAAAATATTTCCTTTGCAGATTTACTCCAGGCATTTACCTTCAGCAGCAGCCATTGAAGCCTGGTCACGAACAGATTTACTCAAAACCAGGAATACGGTTGTAAGTAGTTACTCCAGCCGCACCTTGACACCCCCCAAAGACAAATTCTTTGCTCTCTCGGGTGTTACTCGACCTTTCGCGACCAAGTTTAGCGTATCTTTATTGGCAGGGCTCTGGAGGAAGGACGAGGCCCGAGGGCGACCTCGAGTGTTAGCTGGTATGGTTGGCGGAAAGGCAAATTTAGGATCGCCCAGAACATTATCAAGCGCCTTCATGGTCGTGTGTGTGCATCTGTTGAAGGCAGAGAATGCAATGGCCTTCTGACCTAGCAGATACACACACGAGATCCGTCGTGCTTGCGACTGTCGAAGATATTTCTGTGACGCTGCGTACACACGACATATTTACACAAATCAGCAATGGCTTCCTCACTAATAAATGTAGAGATCCTTTTCACGTCTCTGCACAACAACACCTAGACACCAGATGCTGGTTAACTGTAATATGAGATGCAAAATTTTACGCTAGTTTTACTCTCGAAAACGTGCAACAAAATTAAACTGCTGTTCATGGAATTATTCTCAAATATCATTCGAGGAATAGGTTCTCGCTTGTAGGGCATTTCGGCATAGAGAAGGAGGGCTTTCTGACATTTAACTATAATAGAGAACTTGATGATAAATCCTATCACCTCAAGGCTAATATTTGATTTGATTTTCTAATATCTAATTACACTGATATATACAGAGTTATAGACTACTAGACTTTGAAAGCTTTAGTTAACATATTTAGCTTCCTAACATATGAGTTAGTGTCGGTTGACATTATTAACTTATCGACAAAAAAACTGGTGATCTTACTTAGTATACTAGTTTGTTAAAAATTCGAAATGTATTGATTATGTGTAGTAGTTACCTAGGTAGGAAGAAAGAGACTATCTACTGGAAGAAGTGGTTGTTATAGACGATAACCGAGTACGTAACTAATTATGTGACCTTTATTCTAACAATTAGATATACAATTACTATATGCTTAGTAACAATTGTAGTCCTAGCCTCTTATAATTATAGCTTTGTATCTTTTCTCTTTCTCTTCTAGGTAACTCTCTTTATAATTTTCTATCCTTATCTTTTTATTTACATACTAACTCTCCCGTCCCGGTAAGAGGTCTTTGATAATTTCCTTTACGTAGACTTCTAGTATAACATGACCAATGTTGTGTAAGAAAATATCAGTGACCCTAAGCTGGAGGTAGGTATCTGTGAAAGTCGAAATATAGGTAGGTATAGTTCAGAGGAGCCCCCCTAAACCCCTCGCTAAAACAGGGGATAAGCTTCACCTCGCTTCTCTTCCTGTGCCAAAAGAAAAACCCGAGATTCCTTGCACACACCAGGCCCCTCGAGCAGTTCCTCTCATCAAAGGGCTCCAAAACAAACGCAAAAAAGAAATGTTCGAATATTCAAGGTTGGCCTTGAATCGCAGTAGTTTGCGGCTTCTGTGGATCGAACACAGTGCCTCCAGATATCAATGAACTTGAAGTTTGCTTCAGTCTGGCGCTCTCCCAAGTGAGCTAAAGCCGCTTTGGGATGTTTGTTGTCAAAGAATTCCAAGTTTGACACTATGACCATCAGCCTCAAAGTGGGGTGCTATAAGCGAAGTTTCGGGAAGGACTTTCACTTGTTATCCGCAACCTCCGTCGCGGGCAGTGTGATTCGACATCGACTTCGCATCTTGATAAGGACTTGCCAAGTTTCTTGATTTTTAGGTAAGGTTTAGAAAGATTGGCGACACTAGGTACCTTTGAGGATGCACTCTCTATTTTTAGGCTGAAGAGATGTCCAAGCATGTGTCTCTCCCAATGATGCAGCGGGGTATATGAGTTGAGACCAAAAGATCCCATTGACAGAAGGCGAAGTTGAAGAGTGCTAGATGGAAAAGATAATACATTTTCAACATAATATGTTTGTTCTTATTCATATTCTACCTCATAAAGATTTCGACCGTTCGAGTGGCCGTTTTCAACAGTTGCTGAGTACATACACATACAGAATAAAAGTCAAAATTACCGCTTTCAGAGTCTATGGCAGCTAAATCTTACATAGCATCCATTATCAATCGTGGACTCCTACCTATCTGCCTAGCTGAGTCAGGAGAGATTTTGATGGAACGTCCTTGGCATTGAAATGCATCTTGAAATCAAAAGCGGCAGTAGCCTTCGAACTCGTCGATATGATAGCATTAATCCGTGGCAGGATAAATTAAGGAAAGTGGTTGGGACTGCCGTTTGCCCACGTATACTTGCTTGCTACATACCTAGAGATCTTTGGCCTGCAGTATTGAAGAATGGAAATAGGTTAACTTCCGACCCACTTCAAGATGAAGGATATAGGCCCATCCGCACGGGAACTTCATGGACGGCCTTCACTGTATTTAATTCATTAGCTTCGTACCAATACAAATCCCTCTTACCGTCTCGTTGAAATTAATACTGGCTGATTATTCTCTTCACATTGAGGGCATTGCTTATATTTCGACGACCCCTAATGCCTCCCCGGTATTGCTATCAATTCCCTCCATTTAGATCAGCAATTGTGCCCAACTTCTTCCCAACTTGCGTTGCCCCTCCAGTTCTGCCTGCCGCCTTTGCAGCTGGTTGTGGTGCTGCGGGTACACGATGAATATTGAAAGGGGAGTTTTCAGCCGCAGAATATGCATCAAACTGAAAACAACAATCAGTACTACTACCTGGCCAATCTGGCCGTCTACCAGGGTGTACTCACTGAAAACAAACTAATAAAGTACAATCCAAAGAAGGCAATAACTGCATCCGCAAACCCCTTCAAGTTCCAGGGCCTTCTCATGCTACTTCGCGCAGAAGGACCACCGCCTAGTGTCCGTCCTACAGAGGAATAGGCAGGTTTCGCAGGACCAGCAAGTTTGACGGCATTCTCGATTGCGGATGTTAGTTTTCGTGCATCTGCGCCACGGATTGTTTCGATTGCTGAGCCTGAACGGAAGATCATGAAAGTGGGCATTCTACAAAGGGCTGTCAGTCGCGTGCCACACAAAGTTGGAGTGTGGCAAACTTACGCCGTAACACCATATTGACGGGCTATTTCCTGCTGGTTGTCGACATTTACTTTGGTGAAAGTTACACGATTTGGCTTTGAGTGTTTGGTGGAGAGAGATTCGTAGGTTGGTGCGATTGCTTTGCAAGGTCCGCACCAGTCTGCGTAGACTGTAGCCGTTGTCAGTAGCTGGAGAAGGAGAATGCAACAGGGAAGGAGCTTATACAATCTGTGACTACTATTGTCGACGAGGATAGAAGACTCTTGAATTGAGCTGCGGAGCTAATGTTCACCGTCATGTTGAGTGTAGTCGGGGCTTGTACTCGAGTGCAGGAGTGAAGTGAGGTTGGAATGAACTTCCGTTGTAGATCTGGTCGATTGCAGCTTGCTTATCGATCATCGTGCACAGACCACTTATGGAGATTCTGCCGGCTTCTTTTTAGTGACCGCCTAAAATTATATTTTATCAAGGCTGCAAAGTCTCTGAACAAGATTCAATTCACCATCATGGGTCGAGGGGAGACAAATGCAAAGGTATGAACTGTAAGCTCTAGTTGCGTTCAATGCCAACTCACTGTCTATAGAAGCGGAAGCGACAAGCCGAGGCCAAGAGTGCTCCCAATAGCGACAGTCCAGCTGCGCCAGTAGCAGTCGACACCTCGAAACCTACGGCAGTCTTCAAGCCTACGAAAGGAAGAGAATGGACAGTGAGTGTCGCTCTCCCGGGCAGCATCATTGGCAAGTAGGTCGATTCGTCACCCTTGATACAAGCGAGCTGGACTGACGGAAACCAGTGCTCAATCCCACGAACTGCGCACTACCATGGCTGGTCAAATAGCCCGAGCCCTGTCGGTATTTTGTGTTGACGAGGTCATAATCTTCTCAGATGGGAACTCGAGCGAAAATCCACACAAGCGCCCCCATAATCGCGCACACTCATACTCCCAGAATACCGACCCTTCAGCAGATAAATACACTGGCACATGCGACCCAGACCATTTCCTCGTCCACCTTCTCAGCTACCTTGAAACCCCACCTCACTTGCGTCGGCATCTATTTCCCCTATGCCAGAATCTACGGACTGCTGGTACGCTGCCCAGTCTGGATCTACCCCATCATCTGAGGTCGGAGGAATGGTGCCAGTTTCGAGAGGGTGTGACGCTGAAGGCAGAGAGAGGACAGGAAGCAGATATAACGATGGTGGAGGCTGGATTGAGGATACCTGTTACCGTTGATGCGAATATACCACCAAAAACACGAGTGACATTGAAATTTGCAGAAGATGCTGAAGCTGCACACAAGAACTCAGCAAGTCCTGAGATCAGAGCCGAGGCTGTAAACCCCGATGAACCCCGGGAGGAAAGTGGCTATTACTGGGGATTCAATATCCGAAAGGCTGCCTGTTTGAGCGATGTTTTCACAGAGTGTGCTTATGACGGCGGCTATGACATTACAATTGGGACCTCGGAGCGAGGGTCCTCTGTGGAGACCCTGTATTCGGATTCAGAGCAGAAAGTTGGCAGATTTAACCATCTGTTGGTAGTATTTGGAGGTGTTGCTGGCCTGGAAGTTGCGGTCAAGAACGACGCGGAGCTCCAAAAGCTGCAAGTTACCGAAGCTAAGGATGTATTCGACCATTGGATTGACGTTTGTCCGGGACAAGGCAGTCGTACCATCAGAACGGAAGAAGCTGTGTGGATTGGACTGATGGGTCTCAGGAGGTTGGTTGTCAATAACGAAACCGAATGATACCCTTATTCAACCGCCGCTGATGCCGGGTCTTATACTACTTGCGGATACTGAATGGTCAGAAATTCAGAATGGATCGTGAACTTGATCAACTTGACCGGCGAAGTTCTAAAAGAGAGACTTTATCCACAACTCGCGTCCATGCTTCAATCATTCAATAGCCTACCAGAAAGGCCTGGACCTTCGACCGAATCTTCGGGACCATCCAGGCATCAGCTACGGGAACATGACGAGAGACTAGGTATTAAGAGACGAAGGTGCATTCAGCCCAACATTATACCGCATTGTGCCTTGCACAAACGGCGTCACGTGTACTTTCGTCTGTGCATCAAAGACTTGGGGTCCAAGCACCAAGAAGGGCAAAATAAGATGAAGCGACACAAGCGACTGGTCAGTCCCGTATTTGTCGCATTTTCCCCTCCTATTGTGACCGAAATTGACAAGGCGCCGGGAAACTGAGCAATCAAACATTGATAAAAGGAAATTGGACCGACTGGAATTAAAGTTGTTGGACGCCAGGCCATCTTATGATGCTGCGCCAGTATCTCCGTCGTTATGATCAAAAACGTTGAAAAGCGTACTAATCCCCCCTATGGTCTCTTCTTCCCTTTCCCTCGCCATCTTCACGATCTTCTACTAAACTAAAGCCTCAAACTTTACCCACGCTCTTTTGCACCCCATATACCCAGGCTTTGCCTACTTACACTCTTTATTTTATAATCAAGATCTACCTTATTCATAATGCAGTTCTTTGCCGCCCTTATGCTGTTCGCAGCATCTGCCTCCGCATACTCCGTTCTCACCCCAACGGCAAACTCCACCATCGCTAAGGGAAGCTCTGTCGATGTCAAATGGTCCAGCGTTGACACTGACGCCTCAACCTTCTCCATCTACCTCGTTAACTTCGTCAACTGGCCACCAGTTGTTCTCTCTCTCGCCCAGAACGTCCCCCAAGCCGAGGGAACCCTCGACGTTACAATCCCATGTTCCGTGGACTCTGGCGCAGGTTGGCAACTCAACTTCATCAACGGCACCAACACCTATGTCATCTACGCCCAATCCTCCGCCTTCACCTTGACGGGAGAATGTGTTGATGCCACCACTTCCTCATCCACTGCTGCCCCAACCACTGCAACAGTCTACAACAACGTCACCGTTACCGCGACGGCTACTACTTCGATCATCAAGGCTGTTGAGACCGTTGTTTACGAGACCCCAGTTGTCTGGTTCGTCCAGCCATCAGCCCTCGCTGCTGCCAACGGAGCAATGTGCCCACCTGCCGCCCAGCAGACCGTCACCGTCTACGCCGCTGGCCCAGCGCCAGTAACCTGCGCTGGTGGGTCGTCCCCAACTACGGCCCCTGGCGCAGCAACCTACGGCAACTACACCGTTCCCGCCACCAAAGCCACTACCAGCGGAGTCGCTAGCTCTTCTGGAACCAAGGCTACCACCACTGCATCCACCACGGGTGCCATCTTCACTGGTGGCGCCTCATCTGTCCGCGTTGGTGGAGGAGCCCTTGCTTTGGTTGGTGCCGTTGCCATGTTCTTGTAAACGATAGCATGAAAAGCGGGTGTGGAGGAGTAAATGGATCTGGTCTATTTTCTTTGTAAATCTTCAATCCTAAAAGATAATTCAGAGCCCCGAACATGACCCTCTGCGATGTCCTCAAATGTCCTCGGTGCTGCATCCCACTGAACGTGCACGTGCTATATGGATCTACGCAATGTCTTCGCGTCCGTCCTACGCGGCCGATTATTCTCCGCAACCATTGTCTCGGAGCATCAAAGGTGGAGTTATTGAAGGGTAAGACTCCACAACCATCCGCTCGCTCTCTCCTCCCTGCTGTAACACTCGTCGTCCACTTCAATCTCTACCGCGGCATTTCTGCCTCCCTGTCTGCCTACCTGCTCTCCACTCGACTTTTGTCTTCGTCGTGAAGAAGACGACCCGACTTTTGCGCAAATACAAATCCAAAACAGCACAATTAAGAGATTTAAAATGTCAAGACCCAAATCTCATGTACGTACAGGAGGTACCTACTCGTTATTCTACATGAAACGCAATGTACGCAGGGTGAAATTAAGCATATCGCCAATTCGGGTGTCGGGGCACCCCCAGCACCCCAGTCGATCCATCACATCACATCAGGGAGCCTTTTCCTTTCTTTGGCTTCTGTCTTGCCCTCTCATTTCTCTGAGGCAGGAAAGACTAGGGCTGGCGGTAAGGTAGGCGCCGAGGTGGCACAGCGTAGCGGGGTTTCCTGCACTTACAATCAGTCAATCAGTCAATCACAAGGCGAGAGCTCTCGGCTTCGTCTTCGTATTTCCTAATGTACCGGTCGGGTTGGGGGCGGTAATTAAGCCTGGTCGGTTTCGGTGTACTTCTCTGTCTTGGATGTTGTTGGAAGGATGGGGTAGGTAAGGTAGGGAACATTTGGTTGAAGAGGGAGAGAAGAGGTATGTATAGAGGACTATAGCAGCAGAACAGTGCCGAGTACGAAGTCTTCATTTGAAGATGATAATGAGTCTTTACCAGTAATTTCAATACTGTAGAAGGTAAACAGTATCTAATTAATAAGGACTCTAGTTATGACAAACACGAATAGATTGGCAGGAAACTTCCTTATAACAACAAAGTAACAATCCGCCACTAGGAAACAATTCGCAGCGCAGCAGCAATTCGCCGTGAGAAAAGATATCTTCTGTGGTTCAGAGCTTTGTCTGGGAAGTTTCCGGTGGTCTTGCTGGCTGGGGGGTGTCCTCCAGGGTCATGGTCGCAACTTTCTCTTTCCTGCTTGCTCCTTCGCATGTCCTAAGTTGCGATGAGAGAGATGGCGTGGATATTGTAGATAGTGACTAGCTGTAGTAGCTACTGTTCGCATATATTAGTAACAATGTATACCTACTTAGGTAGGTTAATTTATGTTTCCTCCCTGCGCCTTCGCATGTCCCAAGTTCCGATGAGAGAGATGGCATGGATATTATAGATAGTGACTAGCTGTCTTAGCTGCTGTTCACATACATTAGTAACAATGTGTACCTACTTAGGTAGGTTAATTTTAGATTGAAGAGAGTATATATACTTAATATATGATAAAAACTTAGATAAATCTTTGTTCTACGACTAGGCCACCTATAGGAAGATAGTAGTTTCACAGAATTTATAAAAGTACTAGCTTAGCTTAGAGTCTCTACAAGAGATAAAAATAGAAGTCTTCTATATTAGATGATTCTATAGATAACGTTTTAAGCTATATACCTAGTCTAAATACGTTTTTCCACAGTGTTCTGATAGCTTCTATATGTCTGCCCCGACTTCTACAATCTAGACAAATAAACCACGTGTTTGTTCACACTCGATACTCTGAGACTTTGAGTTCTTCCTCTAAAAACTAGACTTGTACCACATTTGCTCGAGTGATGTTCGTCTTCTTATCTTTTGAAAGAATACCTCTATCTACAGGGTTTTTTGAATTGTCTGCTGCAAATATTTCCATTTGGGGGATCCATGAAATATATAAGGCGTTCGTGGCTGCTTTGTGGAGCGCCATTCTCATTCCGTGACTTGTCTAATAGCACGATGCTTGAACGATGAGCTGGAAATGAGGATAACGAGGAAGTAAATCATGTGGTATAAATTTCCTTCCAAATATTGTACTTGAATTCTGGTATGTGATAGTCATTGCTCACATCCCAGGGGCGCTATAGAGATCATAGAAACCTGAGTACGGCTCCAGTACAGCTCAGTTCAAGCTTAATTACGAAACAGGAACTGCTGAACGCCAACATTAAACTCCTTTAGCTTCTTCCTCAGCCGCTTGCAATAACATCCCAACCGATCCAACCTTCCAGCCACCAGCGGTTAAGCCTTTAAGAACCAAATCCAACTGCGCCGGAGAATACGACCTCCGATCGTGCATGATGATGACACCTCCAGGCCTCACCATACTCAAGACATGCTTCGCATTAATTACTGGATTTGGGATCTGCGGATCGTGCGGATAGATACTGCCAAGTACCACCCTATACCCCAAGCGCTTGGCAATTCCGAGCATAGGTTTGTTGAACAGTCCCGAGCCTGGTCTAAAATACTTAGGCGCCAATTCACCTTTGAGTCCAGTATTTGGTGGAAGAAGTGCCTCTACATCTTTCATCTGCTGCTCCAGCGTTGGTAGAGGGAGTTTAAATGACGGGTAGTCATCCCAGGCGTGGTTCCCAATCTCGTGACCCTCATCATGCATCCGCTGCAATAACTCCAAGCGTCCAGGAGGCTCAACCTGACTTCCAATAACAAAAAATGTCGCCTTCGCCCCATAAGTCTTCAGGATGTCTAACATCTGCACTGTCTCCGTCGAAGGCGCGTCATCGAGGGTGAGAGCAACCATCCTCTGCTCAAGAGGCACGTGGAAAAGCACATCTGGATACTTCCATTGCAGGAAGTCGAAGATGAAAGTAGGTGGTTTGTAAACCATACAGGCAAGCACAATCACCAGAGCCAGCAATAGACAGAGGATGATGGCCAGCATGGTACACATGCGGTGGAGTGGTGAGTGACGGAAGCGCGGCTTGCGAGGGATGGGATGGTCATGATCATGAGGCTGCTCGTCGTCGATCTTAAAATGCGTGCGAAGAGGTGAATCGTAGCTTGTGAGGTAGCGGTATAGTTGGAGGACTGGAATATTGAAGGCCAGACGACGGGCCCGACGGAAAATAGGTAGGATGCTCACGCGCATCCTATTGGGGGAATTCTGTGAGGGTTGTAAAACATGCCCCTCTCATCTCATATCGTACAAGACAGGACAATGTCACCAAATGCAATCATGTCTCTTGCAGTAATGGCCAAAGTTGAGGATGTGGGCGATGTCACGACGATGCATCGCTTTCTCGTATCGCCGGCGAGGTGTTGGGCTGGAAGGCTGAAAGGGGGGGAACACGAGAATTGAGCTTTGAGGTTCGGTTTAGATTGGGACTAGCGTCGGTCCGGGGTTTAATTTAAGCGATACTTAGCTAAGCCGCGCCAGTCTCTTTTCGTTTGAACAACTCGCCGCTACAGTAACTCCCCTCAATCATACAAGCTACCAACGACTTCAAAGAAGGCCTCAAAGCAATCCCAAGCACCGTCGTTCCACTGCCTGGCCGCTCAAGGATATATCAACAACGACTCCACTACCGCCAACATAGGTCGTCGACGCAGAGAGCGCCACTCAAAGTCGGGAAAGGCATCCAGGTCCCGTTACAAGATGGGTCAAGAGAACTCACAGGTGGTCGACGAGAGCACACCCCCACATGCACTTGAATCCCGTTCTCTGAGCGCCATCGCCAAATTCATCAACGATGGCCGCGCCAGAAACATCGTCGTCATGACCGGAGCAGGCATATCAACCTCAGCAGGCATCCCCGACTTCAGATCACCCAAGACAGGACTGTACGCCAACTTGGCACGCCTCAATCTCCCACATCCAGAAGCTGTCTTCGATATCTCTTTCTTCCGTGAAAATCCAAATCCTTTCTACGTCTTGGCGAAAGAGCTGTATCCGGGCAAGTTCTCGCCTACAGTGTCACATGCCTTCATTGCCTTGCTGGAGATGAAGGGGATGCTGAAGATGCTATTCACGCAAAACATCGACTGTTTGGAGCGTAAAGCTGGTGTTTCTCCATATAAGATAATCGAGGCTCATGGCAGTTTTGCCACACAGCGATGCATTGACTGCAAGACTGAATATCCGGGTGACTTGATGTTGAAGGCTGTCGATAGTGGAGATGTTCCCCACTGTCTCGTACCACAATGCAACGGTCTGGTCAAACCGGACATTGTATTTTTTGGTGAAGGCCTCCCGGAAAGCTTCTTCTCCAATATCCAAGTCCCAGCTAGCGCAGATCTTGTTATCGTCATGGGAACAAGCTTAAGCGTTGCTCCATTCTCACAATTGCCAGGTCTCGCCAGTGAAGGCGTACCCCGATTGCTGTTCAACCTGGAGCGAGTGGGAGACCTTGGAAGCCGACCAGATGATGTATGTGTCTTGGAGGACTGCGATGCCGCAGTACGAAAGCTGGCGGATGCGCTGGGCTGGAGAGACGAGCTTGAGAAACTGTGGAGAGAGGTAGCTCGCAAGGAAAATGAAGAGAACTTAATTGCGCAGGAAGAAGAGAGGAAAGCCAAGCTATCAAAGGATGAGCTTTTGGAAGAGGAAATCAACAAGTTGACAGGCGAGGTGAAGGATACGCTGCAGATGTCAAATAATCATCAAGCTTGGGTCAACAAGGGTCTAAGCACAGATTCGAAGTCCATCACGCCTGGTGCGGGTGCTGCTGCATTGGAATCCGTCAATATCGCAGACGAGTCAGCTGCTTCGAGAGCCGCGAGGGATATGTTGGCCGGCAAGAGCTTGAAGCCGGTAGAAATTAAGGACGATCCAACACCAGTTGGCGAAGCGACAAAGGAAAATAGCAAGATACACGAAAAGAATACTGAAGATACACAGAAGGGTGTGCAAGCTGTTGATACGACCAAAGCCGCTACCTCATCAACCTTAGAAGAAGCGGCATCATCCGACTCAACCCCACCAATCGTGGACTCGGCCAAACCTATGCCAAATCTTTGATCCTCTAGATCCGTTCAGAATTAGAACTTGCCTCCTTGGGAGTATGCGAGAAACTGGGATTCTTGCGATGAAATTTCTTTGGGATGGATGGTAGTCTTCACTTTATGGGAAACAAGGTCGGGGTGATGGTGGAGTGGACTAGCATTTTCTGGCGTACAAACACGTTGAAGGAGGACCATCCTTTCGTCTTTCCTTTTCTTTCTCTTTTCCTCTTTTCTGCGAGGAAGGTACCAATTAGATGTCCGAAATAGATGACCTGATTGCGTGCACTTTCCGTTTGTTCTGACATAAAAATACACCAAGTGGTTGACCAAGGATCACGAATAAGCGTTCGGGTAATGTAAGTGTGCATAGGGCAAGTTATCTGCAAAATCGCACGAAAAGCACGTAGTAAAGGTTTCTTATAGCACAGAAACGTAGTGCAGATAGAACCCTAACCCTAAGTTAATCAGTTACAGAGAGTTATGTGGTCTTGAAACTATATTCTACTCTATTAGCCAACTTCAATATATCAAATCTTCTATATCTCCAAGAAAACCATCGTTTCGCAAGCTCAAATCTTCACGTCTCTAGCATCCTCACTCACGGGACGAGGACGAGGTACAACAGTAGCAGCTCCCTCCCTTGCCAACTTCCGATCCCCAAGTGTAACCCCAATCTCCTTAATGACAAACCAGCCTGGAATCAAAGCAAGGGCCCAGAGGCCAAAGTTGATATACACGCCTCCAATATCACCGATGATATCAATGCTATTGAGTCCATACTACAATGAAATAACATTAGCGAGCACTCTGCAAGATTGACTTCTTGGGGGCAAGAAGGGCTACTTACGCTTACAGCCTGCACAGCAGATTCTGTTCCTCTAAGTAGCCCAGCAATCCTCACAACCTCAGCCTGAGTCGAAGCAAGGTTTCCAACAACGAAATACCTATGTCATCCACTTATCAGCATAAATCCACTTGACCACCACCACAACCACAATGAGACCTAGCTGGGGTGACCAACGGGGCGAAACTTACAGATACATATAATTCAACTGGAACCCGGCAACCCAAAACAAAAACAAGGCAAACCCCTTCCCAAACCCAACATCAACCCAATCAAAGGTCGGCTTGGACTTATGAAAATCATTCACCAACACAGTTGCCCAAACCCACCAAGCACCCTGCAATCCCAGAATAACAAAAAACGCACCCCTCGCCCTCGTCTTCAGGGAAATCTGTTTCCGATCCAAAAAAGCACCCAGCAGATTTCCCGAGATAACAGCCACGATACCACTCAGAAACGAACCCAGAGCCCGCGCGCGCACCGAGAACCAGAGCGATTGAAAAGTAAACATGACAGCTTCGGTATAAACACCCTGTGCGATGAGCGGAATGATAAGCAGGAAATTGCGACTGATGAACAATCTCATGACGGCCTTCAACTCGGCCCAATTCCCATTGATGATATCCAGATTGACGGGTACGCCATCCGTTCTCTGCACCTTCTCAGGTCTATTGAGCAACAAGCCCGCAAACGGACCCAGAGCCTGCAACGCAATAAAGATGAGAAAAACCGTATATCCCACCTTCCCCGCCTTATTATTCTCAGCATTCAATCCCAGATTAATGGCACCTCCCAGAACCTGACCGCCAACACGGAAGGACAGCCAGAATCCAAGGAACTTGCCTTGATTGTAAGGCTCCGGGTAGGATAGTGCAATGGCAGCTTCGGCCATCCAGAAGACGCCGGCGGAGATGCCGCAGAGGGCGGCGCCGAAGAGGACGAACCATTCGGTGCCGAAGCGATTGTTGGTGTAGAGGCCGGCTGCGTAAGGAGCGTAGCCCATGGTTCCGAAGATCAGGGACCATTTTATGCCGACTTTCTTTACGAGGATCGAGGAGAAGAAGCAGGAGACTACCATGAGGCTGAAGGTTAGGGCGTTGGCGCCGTTGATTAGGTATGGCTGTTGTGGGTATTAGTATCAGTCTTGTGTCTTCTAATTCTTCTTCTGACAGCGGGGCTCTGGAAGGGAGAAAGAAGGGCTGGTGGTATTGTTGAGATGGGATAGATAGCTGATCCTGGGATATGGTGGCTTCTGAGTCTTGGTTTGGAACCCCGGTTTGGTTTTCTCTTTTGGAGGAACTAGGAAAAACAGCACGTACCTTTGCTTGTCCTCCTGCTCCCAGCGAGTTCATAGCACCCCAGATACCCGGGGCGAGGAAATTGCAGACGCCGAGGATAACGGCGTTATAAAAGGTGCTGCGATACCATTTTGCTGTATTCCCAAATCTTAGATCAGTAATTGCTTTTCATTCTGTGAATGTGAAGGTAAGATGAAGTAATGGTATGAGAATGGAGTGTAGACGTATAGCATAGTATAGTGTGACGTGTGAGTGTAAAGTGTGAAGTATGAACGGTGACAGAGGCATGAGATGGAGTAGGGGAGGGCAGGTAGGCAAGCGAGGTAATAGTAGTAGTAGAAAAGGGTCATAGGATAGGTAGGTAGGCAGGTAGGTACATACGTTTCTGATATTGTCTTGTCACCAGCTGAATCTCGGCATCAGACGAAGACGAGACTCCAGATACTAAAATCTCATCTTTTTGTCCATGTGTTTGGTTTTGGGGTTGTGGATGTTCCATCTTGTTGTGTCGTTGATCCCTCTCCCTCTCTTTCTTTCTCTCTCTCTGCAATAAATCTAAGCGAGATCCTTTCTTTCCAAGGTAACACAAGCAACAAAGGAAGAACAAGAAGAAGGAAAGCACAGGGATTTATAAGCTACAAAGTATACACTTTTCACGCTTCCTTAAGAAAGGTTTGATGTGGAACCTAGACATGGGGACCTCTGCGCTCCGAGACCGAGGGATATGGGAGGCAGGGTTGGTGCATGAGTAGGTGTGGGTTTGGCGAGATGGCGTGCCGAGACCATGGTATCACGATTTTTGATCGTTCATCACGCCGCATTACAGTGCAGCGAGTAGGCGGCACTTAAATTATTTTCATTATTCCGGGAGTTGGGGACATGACTTCTAGTTGAGAGTTTTTCATGGACTGTTTGTTGCTTCCGTAGCACCGTATGTGTGGGATAAGTGAACTAGTTTACCGCTGGGAAGGTACTGCGTGGTTTGGGCTTTAGTTCTACAGTGGGAATTGGAAGTGGGTGGGATGGTGCCTTAGAGCTTGGTCTCGGATATCTGCGCGATTAACATGTAAGACGGCATGGGATATGAATTGGTAGGTAAACCAAACAGGCAAGTAAAGCCAATCAGTTTAATGGCTACGTTAGGTTTCAATCATCGCCCACTTCATCTTCTGCGCACGCTGTGCCCAAAGGGATCTGTCTATCTATATATCAAGAAATACTTCTCGATGAACGCTATAAATCAAACCACTCCTCATGATAACTCCTTAGATCAATGTCTTGCGGTCTCCTCAAATAAGGCGTAAGATCACTCTCTTCAACAACATCAGGCTGTTCCTTCCTCGTCCATCCATTCCCAAAATATGCAAACCTATTACCGCTCGGAGTTCTATACGTCCATTCCCAGTCCTCCCAGCGCGGATTCCGCCTCACATAGTTAAGGTGTGAGGCGCTACCAGGCCAATGCCCATGTATTCTACCATCGGGTCTCCCGCCATTCGCCCACGAGCTGCATCCTTCGGTGAAGACAGTCTTGGGAAAGAAAGCATCAGCGTAGGCCATAAAATCATCGGTTGCTACTTTGGAGGCCACGAAAGTGCGGATGCGTTGTTGAGAGACTTTGCGCAGGAGTTGCGAGATGTAGGCTATTTGCGTTTCCACTTGGTTGGGCACCGTGCCACTGTGTCCCGTTGCATTAGGTCCTTGGATGAAGAGGAGATTGGGGAAGCCGGGCGTACTGACCCCGAGGTACGTGTACGGGTCTGGGGACCAGGCATCTCTGATGTCGAGGCCGTTAGCGAGGATTGGGAAGGGTGGGCGACCAGAGACGTTGGCGCCGGTTGAGCAGATTATTGCGTCGACTTTGCGTTCGATGCCGTCAATTGTCACGATACCTTCTTTGGTGAAACGTTGGATGGGCGTCGTGATGAAGCTGACGTTTTCTTGGGTGAGGGCTTCAAGGTAGCCTGGTCCTGGTGTTAAGCGACGACAGTTGGGGGAGAAATCTGGTACGATTGCATCTAGAAGTTCTGGCTTTTTGATCAAGCGTTCTGCCATTAATCCTTTGAACTCCACGGCTAATTCTTCGTTCTCTTTCGTTCCTCTGAACAGAGTACTGAAACGACGGTAGAATTTGGATTCCAGTTCCTTGCGGAACTCGTAGTACTTGTCTGGGTCCTTGAAGGACTTCAGCTGTTCGGATGTGTAGTATAGAGGCTCGAGCGTTCTTCCTGATCCCTCGCCACCGAAAGATCCTGCAATCCAGGTCTTGCTTCGAGCGTAGTGGTCTAGGTGCTTAACGAGAGGTTGGATATTGGGAACGATCTGGATACCGCTGGCTCCGTTTCCGATAACTGCCACGGTCTTGCCTGTCGGATCAAAATTTGGATCCCATGAAGAAGTATGGCGAAGATGACCTTGGTAGTCCTCTATTCCTGGATAATCCGGTAATTTCCAGGCATTGAATCTCCCAATAGCAGTGATAAGGACGTCGAATTTCTCCTCGTATTTCTCGCCACTCTGAATATTCTCAATAGTGAGTGTCCATTGTGCATTCTTATCGTCCCACTGTGCTAAAGCAATCTTATGACCAAGCTTCAGGTATTGGTACACGTTGTACTTCCGAGCCAACCCTTGCCAGTATTCTTTGATCTCAGCTCCTTGTGCGTATTCCTCGCTCCACTGAGTTTTTGGCTCGAATGTCGATTGGTAAACATTTGCGGGTATGTCGCAACGAACGCCTGGATCTGAGAGATAATGAGTCGAAAGTTGCAATTTTTCTGGTAATGCGACTTACATATGTTTTCAAACCAAGTGCCACCGACGTCTGCGTTCTTCTCGAATATCTGAAGGGAGATACCAGGGACTTTGACAGGTAGCAGAACGCCAGCAGTGATTCCAGAGAGACCTGCTCCGATTACTGCAACCTGTAGATGATGAGCGACTCGTATCTTTGTGGTGACTCTGGGAGTAGGCGTCCACATACTCTCAGAGGGACTACTTCGTCTATTGGGTGATCCTCGAGCTCGAATTTTGGTTGTGATGGTGCTTCCAATGATGGTGCGATGACTGCAATTTGATGTTGGAGCTGCGCAAGTCTTGATGTTGAAGTCATTTTGGCGCAAGACCCAGGTAATTGGTAGCAACTCGGCGAGAAAATCGATGTGCTCGCTTCGATATAGCAATGTGCATCCAACACTCCTCACGGATGAATCAATTGATTTGAGTTCTGCCAATACTCGGGACAATGAACTTCAAAAGTACAAGGAGCGAGTACTGCTACGAAGTATTGCTAGCCATCATCACATGTTGGTGGATCTTTCCATTGCGTTATCAGCCTGTAGAATGGTAACATAACAAGCCTCCAGCAATCCGAGCCACCGGCACCAAAGGGTGGGATAAACCTTTTTGAGGGGTCGAGAGGTCCAAGATAGGACAAGTCTGGGTGTCTTATCCCATTATTGAGCACAAACTCACGTACTCAGGCGTGGAGAGGCCCAGGGTGGAGGAAGCATTGAGTGCATCCGAGGATGGTGTAATCCGATGTCAACATGTCGTACAAGAAGCCAGCAGGAGCCTATCCTGACGTACATTGTGCCTGCATACAGTCCGTGGCCGGCAATTGTGTCTCGATTCAAGAGTGGAGGGCGTGCATGAGCAGACGAAGACGACGAAGAGGACGAAGAGGACGAAGAAGACCGGGCAGCCAGGGCGGAGGTTGGCATAGACTTCTCGCTTAGGGAAATATCGACTTCTGTCAATTGCGAATATCTTGGCCAGGACTCGTCATCTTCCTTCAATCACACTCAACACCCGCCATGCAATTTCGACATGCGACACGCCACCACACAGGCTCCGCTCAGTTCGTGCAACGACACACCTTTGCATTGTGCCATGGTCCTGCCATTCGTCCTGCCATGTCACGACAGCGCTCACGTGAAGATGAGGGGTTATCTTATCGTCCGAGGAGGAGGGCTTAGAAGAGCATCTCCTCAAAAGCCACAGCGCCGTTTGTTCCCTACACACTTGCATCTCATCCCATCTTGGGATAGTCGACATCGTAAACTGGCTTTGTACAGCCTGTTGCTCTTGGTACTATTGCTCCCCGAAACATCAACAACATGGCTTCATCAAAGAAACAGTATATCATCAATGCCTTTGCTATGCAAGCACCCGGCCATCTGAACCCAGGTCTTTTCAACTATCCATCAGACAATGGATCCAAGTACAAAGACATTAAGACTTGGATTGCTCTCGCCGAGAAGCTGGAGAAAGCAAAGTTCCATGCCATCTTCTTTGCCGATGTCCTTGGTGGCTATGATGTTTACAAAGGCCCCGCCAATCTCGAACCTACGATTCCTGGAGCATGTCAATTCCCGATCAACGATCCATTATACAGCGTAGCAGCCATGGCAGCAGCAACCGAGAGCATAGGATTTGGTGTTACCGCATCTACAACCTATGAAACTCCATATGCACTTGCGAGGAAGTTCTCCACGGTTGATCATCTGAGCAATGGTAGAGTAGCTTGGAATATTGTTACTTCGTACCTCGACTCCGCAGCCCGAAATTTTGGTCTTGACACACAGGTCGAGCATGATGAGCGGTATCGAATTGCAGACGAGTATCTACATGTCACATACAAGCTATGGGAAGGTTCTTGGAGAGACGATGCTGTTACAGCTGCTCCAAAAGGATCATACGCAGATCCCAAGGCTGTACGACAAATTAACCACAAGGGAAAATACTTCAACGTTCCAGGTCCTCATCTCTGCGAGCCATCCCCTCAACGCACACCATTTATCTTTCAAGCCGGAACATCCACGGCAGGAAAGAAGTTCGCAGCTACTCATGCCGAAGCCATCTTCTTAAACGGACACACACCAGAGCTTGTTCGACCATCTGTAGACAGCATCCGCAAACAAGCAGCAGAATTGGGCCGAGATCCCCAGAGCATTAAGATCGTCGCCGGATTGCTTGTCATTGTAGGGGAGACAGACGAGGCCGCCCGAGCTAAGTATGAAGAACTAGCCAGCTACGGAAACAGAGAAGGAGCTCTAGCTTTGTTTGGTGGCTGGTCGGGCTATGATCTCAGCAAGTACGGAGACGACGAAGATTTCCGCTTTGTAGATAGTGCACCTCCTGCTGTACGATCAATGGTAAACCACTGGGCCACCACATCACCACAGGGCACCGTCTGGAACAAAAAGACTATAGCCGAAAACCTCATCCTGGGCGGCAACGGCGCAAAGCTAATCGGCAGTGCAAAGACAGTAGCAGATGAATTAGAACGCTGGGTCGACGTCTCCGACGTCGACGGTTTTAATTTCAGCTATGCCACAAACCCAGGCACCTTCGACGATATAATCACGTACCTGCTTCCCGAACTGAGAAGTCGGGGTCTCTTCTGGAATGACTACGCGGCGCCTTCTGCGACGTTGAGGGAGAACTACCTGGGTGTCAAGGGCGAGAATCGGCTCTCGAGAGGACATCCTGGAACTAAGTATTTTTGGAAGGCTGGCGAGGATGTGCCTGCGTATGCGAAGGAAGAGCTTAATGGAGGAGCATAAAGACAGATTTGATAAAATTACTGAGTTAAACGACTTTACTCGGCTCCATCGTATCATAACTATCACTTGTTCCCTTGTAGTACCAGCAGTCATCAGAGTGAATCGTACACTCAGCCCTCTTGCAACTCACCTGAGGCTGCATTACTCCTTAACACAAAATGGGGAACTAAATCGATAATGGAAAGACTAAATAAAATCGCCTGCATATACACCACCATCACCTTTTGCATCAAATAAATCGTCAGCCAGATGAACGAGAATGAGGTAAAATCATAGGTACGTCTCTATCTAGCTATATTTCATAATCTCGACACCACACCCACACCCCAAATCATTTAAATCCATTTACATAATTTTTTTCATTTTCCTCTTAAATACTTGTCACAGCATGGCAATCTGAACTTCTTCTAGGGCTTTAATTCATCTCTTATTACAGCCGAGTTTCTTGACTTCTCTGTCGACCTTCCAGTGTATTCATCGCCCTTTATTTTTATTTGTTTTATGTTCGAGCAAGTATGGATCTAGAGTCTATCTCACACCCTATACTTCTCGCTTTTTTGTATATTTCTTTCCAGGTTCTCAAAACGAAATTCATCTGAAGTAACGGAAGGGCTTCGAATTCAGACTTGATACTGTACTGGACCTCTACGTTTATTTATTTGGGTGTAGGTAAGGGAAAGAATGGTTATATTAATGCGAATAGTAGTGCTAGCACCAACTCTTCCACTTTCATGCTCTCCTGCTCCTTCATATACAATTAGAAGCCATTCTATTCTTCCTCATATCCTCACTTCTTCACTTCCTCGATCCCTTCATAAACAATTACACCTACCTACTCAATTAACTTTCCAACCACCTGAGTCCTTTTCCTTCCGGACCTTCCAAATTTCTAGGCATCGACGCACCGTCCTCATTTATATTACGCAATACCGATCAAGCTAACTGCATTTGAGGAACCGAGGACCAAAGGACGCATCAGTGAGTACATTGAAACCCCTCCATGGCTCCCGAAATCATCAAAATAGACTATGAGAATCTATGTGCTACTGCAAAAGAAAGAACGAAAGAACAAGGATCTCCAAATAACTTTTCCCTTGAAACCACTTGCAACCAAAGACTTCTCAGTAATGCGACTACCACATGTCATCGGGAGTCCCAGTCACACAGCTAATAGGTTTCAAGTAATCTATCTCTAAACTTCTGGTAGAGTCGTTGGAATTCGTCTGAAAGGGTCATGTTTACAGCTCGTGTATTTTCATAAAGTCTAGGTAGTCGTGATTCGGGTGGAAACTTCGACGCCACATGGCATACCTACGATGCCTTAGAAGAGTCAAAGTTCAGTCATGGAAGGAGCTGGTTCTTTTCAGAATTGTCCAGAAGGAAAGGAGTACCGTAGTGACAACTTCAAGAATGTACTGGTGCTTGAAGCTCAGCCATAAAAAAGGTACTACTTTCCACCTTGGATGACCAGAATTCAACGACATCTTCTTCGCAATTCGCACACAGACCTGAACAAATACCACAACGACAACGAGAATAGGTCCTCGAGATATTGCAGCATGTCACGAAGCACTCCCACTTCAGACCCAACCAAAGCCATGGCACCTTCTACTGGTTCTCAAACTCCTCAGATCAGCGCCGATTCTAAGGTCGATAATATGCACTATATCAACAAATCAGATCTCGAGACACGGCTCCGAAAAGCCAACATTCCATTTGACCACGATCACCAGAAGCACAACCTGCAAGCGCTATGGGCCATGTTCAACCTCGGTCTTGCACTTGCGAATAGTGTTTTTAGCAAGGAGCTCTTCAAAAAGGTTTCGGAGTGGTGTAAAATGTCCGTCGGGGAGCTATTCGATGAGCTCAATGAGAAGAGTCTGGACTTCACGGGTAACAAGTGGAATCATGTCGAAACCCTCATCCGGGCTGAGTAAGTTAGATTCGGTATATGTCACAAATTTGTACAAATATGTACTAAGTCGAAGTAACTAGGCTCGGCAATGACGAAGCAGGTTTGGCAGATTTAGGCTTGGAAAGTGGTGAAACTGGTGGAGCTGAGTAAGTAAGATCCTGCGATTGTCACAAATTAAAGATGTGTGTACTGACTTGAAGTAACTAGGCTCGACACTGGCGAAGCAGCTCTGGCAGATCCAGGCAACGTTGACGATAGTCTATGAGAAGCTGGATAAGCTGGACAAGCCCCCCGACGATGGTCTTTACTGAGTAGAACGGTTGTGTGGTGCTTCTGGAAGGCATATCTCTCCCACTCGTTTCATGAGCCCTGTACGTTCTAGTCACCAGAAACTACAACAACAATGTATACCAACATGCTTATTAAACAGGTCTTCGTAGACAGGGTATCAAGTATTAAAGAAGTATACTAAAATAAAACCTACAACAAGAAGACTTTCGAGGCAGTATAGGGAGAAGACCCTAGTAGAATAAAGGTTAGCAGGGGACCCGCCTTCATCAGCCTAGTAACAACTATACCGCTGGAATAAGACTCCTAAGAAATATATGACATATAACCCTTAACTAATAATATACTATAGAAGAATAATAGTTTTAGTAACTACTATAATCTACCCCTACATAGAGAACAATAGTACTCCGACTAATAATAAATTAACCAACTTAGAGAGCGGCTAGTATAAAGGTTCGATTCTCTCCCCTAGCTCCTGGTTGGGTAGCAGTAAATAAGAGCCTAAGGCCTCTAATAAACTATAATCCCTGGCAACAGCAACTCTTCAAGAGGCTACGCCCTTGGCAAAGCCCGAAACAAAAACAATTTCACCGCTAGATAAGCTGGACAAGCCAGCTTTTTAGTCCACTAAATTAGTGGACTAGACTGGCTTTTCAGGCTTCTTAATCTACTATTTTAGTGGCTTTTCTAGACCGCAGTCTAGCCTATTTTACAGGAAGTTAATAAAGCTAGGTTCTGACTTTTTGTTGGCCTTATATAGTGGGACCTAGTTGTCCTTCTCCTTATATTTTAGGCTTCAGCCCCTATATTTCAGGCTTCGGCCCCTATTTTCTGCCCCCGTCGTAACCCTGCCGTAACTTTCCCAGACCGTTGGCTTCTTAGACCAACAGACCTCTATATTAGCTGGACAGTTGGTCTAGTCCTAAATTGGACCGCCGTCTGGTTTCTAACTGGCTTTTCCAGCCAAATTACGAAAAGCCAGACTATCGTCAACGTTGGATCCAGGGCTGGAAAGTGGTGAAGCTGGCTCCAACAAGTAAATCGAGCAGCGCGACCACTGTGTCGTTAATCTGTTGCTATCTTCTATCTATGTAGATGTCAACATAAACAAGAGTATCGCTCTACTCCCGGGATGTCCCATAAATGACGCAAAGACAGTGCTCGACCTTCTTAACAAGCAGAAGTTTCTTGCAACTGCCTAAAACCTCTCCATGATCCTGAAACAGCCACGATCTGAACGTGGATCTTTAGTCTCGTGGATCTCTTCCACCTATGGCACCGATCAAACCTGCAACCGACTGCGTCAGAATCTCTGGTCTGGGTGAATCTATTCACCAGTTTGTCTTGACCAAACAAAGGCGTGTTCTCCAAATTGATTTCGAAAAAATATGAGTTACATTTCTGGCAAATCTTGCGTGCTTTATCATGGAACACCGCTCAGCAATCTTTGGTCGATCATCCGTCTTGCTATGGCGTCGTACAACGGCCAACATGATAGTTTCGTGGACCTACCGCGATTAGCTATATGTCGGGCGGTAAGCTCCTATAGTTAGGCCTAAAATATAGACTCTGTGCCTCTTAAATACAGGCCCTATACTCCCTGAAAAAGGCCCTGTATTTCATGGTATATAGGCCCTATACTCCCTAAAAACAGGTCCCGTACTGTCTATAAGTATAATCCAGGCTCTATACTGTGAAAAATATAGGCTGTAGAACTTAAAAATACAGGCTCTATAGTACCTGAAATACAGATAGGCTTTCTGATCTTAATAGCTTTCTGCTGACAGAAAACACTTGACAATCTATTTTTAGCACTAGCATATGACACTATCACTTTGGCCGTTATACGACGCCATACTTGGCTTTCGTGGCCGCCTTTGCATGGCTGAAAATCCGAAGTAGAGCTTTGGGTCGCACTAAAAGAGACCAGCTTGGTCTTCAATCCAGCAATGAACATGGAGTGGGTTCATACTCCGTTCAAGGGACTTGGCGTGATTTTTGGATGTGAGGTTGCTGGGGATGGTAATTCCGTCGCTTGCAACGGTAGATATCTCCTCATCGCGTTGAACTTGGTCTTGATTCGGTATATTTTTCTGTTATCGCCAACTTGTACGGAGATTGCAGAGCTTGGTGGGCCAACTTTGGATTCTGATAATAAATATCAGATGCGGGCTTCAAAACTATCCGTTCTCTCTAGGTAAGATTACCTTATGACAGCGAGCCAAGACCACAGGGACCGGTATGTACTTGGGCAGGGTAAAAGGGAAATGAGCGAAAATACAGACGAAATGCATCCTAGCTGAAGGAGCATCATGGATGGGAACAAAAGATAGGCCTCTGGTCTCTGGATATAGAGAACAAACATACTCGCTTGTAATTGAGTTGTCTCAACCAAATGATAACTCAAATTGAGTTTTGGAGAATCTTGCTAAGAAGGCAATTGATAGATGAAACCAAACATGCTTTCGAGAATACATTTCTTGTTGCTCAGAGAAGTAGATGCTGCATTGCTGTGGTGGTGCTTGGCTCGAGATTAGATGGCGCGAACAAAGTGCATGATCCGGAAGAATGTTATTGCGGTCCGTCGCGAACGACACCTTGCCAATTGTTGATAGTCGAGGCCAGCCAGAATATACGCCCCGTACATTAAATTCCCATACCCCAATTCAGAACCCTTCTTGTCTTGCAATTCATGAAGCTGGGGAGCTTACCTTGCTACCATGAGTTACAGCAAGAAAGACGAAGATGCCGACACGGCCATCATGAAGGTGGACAGGACCTCCGTGTTCCAAGAAGGTCTGTCATTCCCCCTCTACATGTCTATAACGAACTCAGCTCACAGCAGCATGAAGCGCGATTGTTCAATAGTTCCCCCATACAGCCACGAAGATGTCGCGTCCTACTCACAAAGATTGCCCTTCTCCTTTACACAGGAGAGCGATTTCCCACCAACGAAGCAACAACGTTATTCTTTGGCATCTCAAAGCTCTTCCAGAATAAAGATGCCAGCTTACGGCAGATGGTTCACCTTATTATCAAGGAATTGGCGAATTCTGCCGAGGATATTATTATGGTTACGAGCACAATCATGAAGGATACTGGTGGTGGTACCGATGCGATTTACAGGCCCAATGCTATTCGAGCGCTATGCCGCATCATTGATGTGAGTATATTGTGAATTTTGTAACAGGGACGGAACTGACTGAACCAGGCCACAACCGTACAAAGCATTGAGCGTGTTATGAAGACTGCGATCGTGGACAAGAACCCATCCGTCTCTTCAGCCGCCCTTGTTTCGTCATATCACCTCCTCCCAATAGCCCGCGACGTTGTGCGAAGATGGCAAAGCGAAACGCAAGAAGCTGCGACGTCGACAAAGTCATCAGGAGGATTTTCTCTTGGATTTTCTACATCTAGCGCTCAGATGCCTGCGAACAACTCCACAATCTCACAATACCATGCGATTGGACTCCTTTACCAAATGAGAATGCACGATAGAATGGCTTTGGTCAAAATGGTTCAACAATTCGGAGTTGCGGGCGCAGTAAAGAGTCCAGCAGCAACTGTTATGTTGGTTCGTTTGGCGGCACAATTGGCAGAGGAGGATCCACAACTTCGAAAACCGATGATGCAACTTCTTGACGGCTGGCTCCGACACAAGAGTGAGATGGTCAATTTCGAGGCTGCAAAGGCAATCTGCGATATGAGAGATGTTACAGATGCTGAGGTCACCCAGGCCATCCATGTTCTCCAACTCTTCCTCACTTCTCCCCGAGCAGTCACCAAATTTGCGGCTATCCGTATTCTCCACAACTTTGCCTCTTTCAAGCCTCAAGCTGTCCACCCATGTAACCCGGACATTGAACTCCTCATTTCAAATAGCAACCGCTCAATCGCAACCTTTGCCATCACCACACTCCTTAAAACAGGCAATGAGGCTAGCGTTGATCGTCTCATGAAGCAAATATCTGGATTTATGGCTGATATTACCGATGAGTTCAAGATCACAATAGTTGAAGCTATCCGTACTCTATGCCTAAAGTTCCCGAACAAGCAAGCTGGTATGCTTGCTTTCCTTAGCGGTATTCTGCGCGATGAAGGAGGATTTGAGTTCAAGCGGGCTGTTGTGGAGAGCATGTTTGACTTGATCAAATTTGTTCCAGATTCCAAGGAAGATGCTCTAGCACATCTCTGCGAGTTTATTGAAGACTGCGAATTCACAAAGCTTGCTGTCCGAATCCTCCATCTTCTTGGATTGGAAGGTCCCAAGACCTCCCAGCCGACAAAATACATCCGATACATCTACAATAGAGTTGTACTTGAGAATGCTATTGTACGGGCCGCGGCCGTCACAGCACTCGCCAAATTCGGTGTTGGGCAAAAGGATCCTGAAGTAAAACGCAGTGTAACTGTACTTCTTACGAGATGTTTGGATGACGTAGATGATGAAGTTCGCGATCGTGCTGCATTGAACTTGAGACTTATGAGTGAATCTGATGAATTGGCTGACAGATTCATTAAGAATGGTAAGAGCTTAGGCTCATCTTCTGAACCCCTGCTGACAGTGATGTAGAAAACTCATTTGCTCTGCCATATTTCGAGCACCAATTGGTCATGTACGTCACAGCTGAGGACAAGACTACATTTAATACTCCTTTCGACATGGCCTCTATTCCAGTCGTGACCAAGGAGCAAGCAGATGCCGAAGATCGCACGAAGAAGTTAACGACCGTTACACCTACCATCAAAGCCCCAAAGACAGGACCAAGCAAGGTTGCGCCATCAGGAGCAGAAGCTATTGCATCAGCATCAGCAGCTGCACTCAAATATTCCCAGGAGCTCATGGCGATTCCCGAATTGAAGGCATATGGCAGTGTCTTGAAGTCGTCGCCTGTGGTTGAACTGACTGAATCAGAGACAGAATACGTTGTCACAGTCGTGAAGCATATCTTCAAGGAGCATATTGTTCTCCAATACGAAGTGAAGAATACACTGCCTGATACCGTTCTCGAGGATGTATCTGTCGTTGCAACACCTGCTGAAGATGAGGAGCTCGAGGAAGACTTTATCATTCCTGCTGCCAAGTTGGCCACAGATGAGCCAGGCACCATCTATGTGTCATTCAAGAAAACCACTGGAGAGGGTTCATTCCCTGCCAGCAGTTTTACCAATGTTCTGAAATTCACAACCAAGGAGATCGACCCCACGACTGGTGAGCCTGAAGAGAGCGGTTATGACGATGAATATCAAGTTGAAGATCTTGATCTTACTGGAAGTGACTACGTCATCCCCGCATTCGCTGGCAACTTCAATCATATTTGGGAGCAAGTCGGTGCTGCAGGAGAGGAAGCAGAGGAGATTTTGCAGCTCAGTGGTGTGAAGAGCATTGCAGGTAAGTCATTCAGTGCACATTACAGATGCACAAATCTAACAATTGTAGACGCCACGGAACAACTTGCCAGAACGCTGTCATTACAAGCCCTCGAAGGAACCGACGTACCCGTCAACACCACGACACACACCCTCAAGCTATTTGGAAAGACTGTTACAGGTGGCAGAGTTGTGGCAAATATCAGAATGGCATACTCCGCAAAGTCGGGCGTTACCAGCAAGGTTGTTGTCAGGAGTGAGGAGGAAGGCGTGGCGGCTTTGGTCATTGGGTCTGTTGCCTAGGGTAGCGAACTGAGAAAATATGGAAGGAGTTGATACATTTGGAACATTTTCCTTCTTGATGTCTACTAGAGATGATAATGAGTTTCCTCACAGTGGTTACCAAGAGAGGAACGACCTGTTCTGAATCCAGGTCAAGAGATGATGTCGGAGTCTAAAGGAAGGAGAAAATGCATGTGTTTTTCTAAAAAGCAAAGATGCAATTGCAAATTTTAGCTCTCGTTGATAGGTAAATACCTTACGGTACATATGAAATATTAACATCGTTTTTGTTTGCCGTGCATGGATCACATGAAGCGTTATCACGTGCCATGTACCCATGACGTACGGAGGCTTGGCATGGATAGTCTTGGCGTCGCGTGTCCAAGAATTTTATCGCGACTCTCTCGAGCAGCGGCGGTGACAGCAGAATCAACATCTCGAGGTTCCTCGAATTTAAACCAACACCATCACCGCACGCATATTCCATCCAAGATGGTTTACGTTCGACAAGAAAAGCTACCGAACCTAAAGAAGTACAAGTATTCTGGCGTTGACCACTCACTCCTCTCGCGTTATGTCTTGAAACCATTCTACACACACGTCGTGATAGAATGCTTCCCCATGTGGATGGCACCAAATCTGATTACCCTCACCGGTTTTTCGTTTGTGGTAGTCAATCTGCTTACGCTGCTGTGGTATAATCCGACACTCGACCAGGATTGCCCGCCTTGGGTTTATGCTAGCTGGGCAGTCGGCTTGTTCTTGTACCAGACCTTTGATGCAGTGGATGGCAGCCAGGCGTAAGTATAGCATGTCATGGGGTTGTGAGAGTTACGCTTAGGTCTGTTGAGCTGACTCGTTCCTTCCAGACGTCGTACGCATCAGAGTGGACCTTTGGGAGAGCTCTTCGATCATGGTGTTGATGCCGTGAATACGTCTTTGGAATGCCTTATCTTTGCAGCCTCGCAGAACCTGGGTATGGGATGGAAGACTGTTATGACACTGTTCGGATGTAAGTTTAGGCCTATGCTTACTTGCACATCTTCTGACAGCCAATAGCTCTCTTGACATTCTACGTGCAAACCTGGGACGAATATCACACAAAGACTTTGACCCTCGGCTTGATTTCTGGACCTGTCGAGGGAATTATCATCCTCGTTTTGGTGTATGCATTTACGGCGATCAAGGGCGGAGCTAGTTTCTGGCAGCAGTCTATGTTGAGAACTGTGGGAATTCCCCATCTCTCGTTCATCCCTGATGCCATTTACGAGATGCCATTTAACGAGTGGTACATGGTTCAGGGAGGATTTGTTTTGGTACTCAACACCATCCAGAGGTAATAAATATCTCTATCTATCGCTCTTGAAGTGCAGTTCTAACATCATGCAGTGCCCAGAACGTCATCAAAGCCCGTCGAGCACGCGGCGACAAATCCCGCGGTGCACTTCTTGGCCTAATTCCCTTCTTCACAACATGGACTCTCATCACCGCCTACCTATACCTTCAACCAAACATTCTCCACAACCATCTCGTGCCCTTCGCCTTCTATGCTGGACTCGTCAATGCATACTCTGTCGGGCAGATCATCACTGCACATCTTGTGCTCTTAGACTTCCCATATTACAATGTGCTTGTTCTCCCTCTTGCCTATGCTGTCGTTGATTCCTTGGGTCCATTCTTGCAGCAGCACATTGGAGCTGGCTGGCCGAGTGCGTTGGGCGATGATGTATACCAGGTTGGATATATGTTCTGTATGCTTGGAATGGCGATCGGTGTCTATGGGAGCTTCGTGGTAAGTATCCCTTGTTGTTCTTTTCTCAGTATCTCAGGATGCTAATAAATTGTTTAGATCGACGTTATCGTCACCATCTGCGACCATCTCGACATCTGGTGCTTGACCATCAAGCATCCATGGAATGAGGAAGAGGAGGCAAAGAAAGTAAAATAGACTTGATACCCCTTAATGGCTGGATGAGAAATGCTGGATGAGACAATGGGTGGATGATTGCGGGGCATAAATGACGGCGTGGGATTGGAACCAACGATATCTTGATGCAAGCATAGACTGTTTGTTGTAAGGGCTATACTTCTGGTGATGAATGAAACGAAATTCTTTAAAAGCTTATGCCTCACATGTCTCGCATTTCTAAGGCTGGAAGCAACTGCGCACCATTTGATTTCAAACGCCTTACCTTATTGCAGTTACTGCTAATTCGCAACTTCTTACGCTGATCATGAGGCTGTTTTATCCGGTGAAGCACGAACAAGCTTCCTACTGTACCACACCGCAATGGTAGTATGGCAAGCACCTAAGAACGGATGATTACTCGAAGGATTTTAGCAATGAGGACCAGGCTCTTCGCAATCTCCATACCTCCACTTACTTCGTATTCCTATCAACAGGACGCACTTATCTACAACGTTTTCCGGGCTAGCCACCCATTGTTTCTTCTAGTATAGATACCTAAACGACTTGTTTTCCACATCAGTAAGGTCTCCTGTCACAATTTCACCAGTATGCTCCTCGTATGTCACACCAGCAAGATCCCTATTCTTGTTTCTGAAGCCAAGCAGAATACGTAATATCACAGCAGCTACAGCGGCAAGAGCTGCGACGACGAGAATGGTGATTTTCGCAGGTATGTACCTTGGTGCGTCGTGTGCTTGGAACGTTTGGGGGCCAATTATGTTGGCTATAGCGAACGAGGCTGCTATCATGGCGTTTGCAGTGATCTAGATGGCTTTATTAGCTGTGGACTGAGTCGAGCTTGAAGAGCGCTGGTTGGAGAACTCGCCTTCTTGGTGTAGCCAGCTATATTGGTTCCAACCCAGCTGTATACTAGGACAAGGATTGCGGTGATCTAGCTTAAGTTAGAAATCGTTCTGGACATAAGGGGAGTTGCCATACGCAGTTGATGAGGTAGATTCCCGTCAACAGACCCCCTTGATTCTTCTTATTTAGGAAAGACATCAAACCACCACCAATAATGACTGGAATAACGAGCCCAACAATCGATAGCCAACGAGGAAATCCTCTCCCCACGACAATCATAGCGAACATGGTGCTCAAAATACTAATCACACCACCTGGCATGTTTAACAAGGCCGCTTGCTTCCCAGTATAACCAAACCCACTAATCAAAGTAGCGGAGAAAGTCGTAATGACACCACTAGGCAGGGAACAAAGAACAGTAATCAAGCACAAAAGCCAGACCTGCGGATCCACGAACGCATCCCAGATCTGACTGACCTTCGCAGTCTTATCCAAAATTCCATCCTGATTAACAGCCAGTCTGGCAACCACAACACACTTCTCCTCCTCACTCAAAAACTTAGCATCTTGCGGTTTCGCCGGCAGAAATACAACAACCCCACCTCCAATCACCGTATTAACCAACCCAACAACCACAAACATCATCCGCCACCCTTGGAAGCTGGTACTCGTTACATGCTGAAAAGCAAAAGACAGAATCCCACCCAAAATCTGTCCACCACCTAATCCACAATACCAGATCCCGTACCGAGGTGACGCTTCCGCGCGTTGATACCACGTACTAGTTATCAGAACCAGCGAAGGCGAAATGACGGCTTCGAGGGCCCCGAGGATGATTCGTACGGCAAGTAGAGACCCAAAAGAATGGCAGGCTGCTGTGCAGGCTACCGTGATGCCCCAGAGAACAACGTTGACGCCTAGGACGAGCGGGAGTGGGAATTTTTGTAACAGGATTCCTTGCGGGATTTCGGCTAGTGCGAAGGCGAGGAAGAAGGCGGTTGCCATCCAGGAGAACTCGTTGGCTTTTAGGTGGGTGTCTTTTGTTAGACCCATTACGTTTGCGTACTAATAGTTAGGTCTACGTGTAAGCGTGGAATTTTGTACATGTCTTGTTTCTTGTTTGGTCGCGTGAGGTCTTGGGATTTTGCATGGTGGATTGTGGATTGTGGGGAGTTTATTTACGTTGATCAGAACTTTGTCTAGGAATTGCATTAAGTAGCAGAAAAACATAAGAGGCACGATTCGGTAGTCGATCTTGCGAACTATGGATTTTTCGCTCAAACTGTATACTATGCCGTTAGACTCTGCCTTGGTCGTTTTCTCAACTGTTTTCTCCATGGCGTCGGACGTGGTGGGCGGTTTCTCATTGGATGACATTGTAGGTCTCGACGGGTTGTGTTTAATGGAAAGAGTAATTAGGATGAGCTTTGAAGCTATTGCAGCCTACTTATGAAGCTGTCAGTTTATTTCGTTTAGCTGCTGCATGCAAGGGGGGTTACTAACTCTGGGTTGCTGTAGAGGGTTGAAGGGGCTTGGCAAAGAGATCTAGCTTTCCCAACTTGGTGTTACAGCTAGACAGCTCTGAAGCAGAGAGAAGCCTTCGCCATCTGGTGCATGCTAAGCTTTAGGTATGTAGTTGAAGATGATAGGAACAGACAAAAACCGCCCAACGACACAATCTTGCTGTTCCTGTTCATCGCCGATAACAGAGAGTACTCTCGTCTCCAGGCATGTGCCTCTTCCGCCGAAGTCCCGTATGCGACGGGTGCATAAGCGAGCTCAGGGGAATCCAAAGTGGGATGTCCCGAATTCACCATCTCCGATCTATCTTATCGTATCTACGTTACCGACTTCATGCGAAAGATGATCTGTTCATGTGTGTGTCCAACAATTATCAAAACGACGGAATTACAGTTGTGCTGCCGAAAGTTGTACCGCAGCATTATGAAGGTGGCAAGGTTAGGCAGATCTACTTCGAATCAGAGTTCGAGAAATTACTAAGGGCCTTTAAGATACTAATAGTACTCTATATGAACCTACCTGAGATGCAAGTCGTTTATATTTTCCTCTGCTAGACTCTCGGGTTCTCATTCACAACTTATTTCCTACCTCATCTACACATCCGTTCACAACAACCCCAAACCCCTCAAAATGCCCAGCGCAGTCACAACCCCCATTAAGTCGCTTAACATCGCCATCATCGGCTCCGGACTCGGTGGACTGTCAGCAGCCATTGCCCTCCGCCGACAAGGCCACAAAGTAACCGTCTACGAACGCTATGATTTCGCCAACGAAGTCGGCGCTTCACTATCGGTAGCCTCAAACGGGTCCCGTTTTCTCGAGAAATGGAATGTTGATATCCCGGCTGTGAAGCCCGTTGTGCTCGAGAGGCTGGTCATGCATGATTGGAGTTCTGGCGACGTGAAAGGCGAGTATCCGTTAGGTGATTATAAGGCGAAGTTTGGTACCGTGAGTCAGATGCCTAAATTGCTTACTTCCTGTGTGGTGAACGGTTTTGTATTTGTCATTTATTTACAGAAGTATGTTAGCTTACTTGGTGTGTGGTGGGTGGTGTTAGGAATATTTCAATTTTCATAGAATTGATATGCATAATGTCTTGCTGGATACTGTTCGTGCTGAGTCGAGCTTGGAGATGGGACCGCAGGGTAAGATTGTGGTGAACTATAAGGCTATTGATGTCTCGCCTGAGAAGGGGACTGTTAAGTTTGAGAACGGAAACATGGTGACGGCAGACCTCATAATTGCTGCGGATGGGATTAGAGTAAGTCAAATCATTCTATGAAAGTTCCATCCTCAGGGTTGGGTTACTCAGAATTTTCTCGAACTTGAGGACTCCAGACGCTTGGAAGCTACTTAATTTCATAAAGCAACCCAAAACACATGCTAACAAAATAACAGTCAGTAACCCGCACGAACATCGGTATCACACCCTCAATAGAAAGCAGCACCTCCTGCTGCTACCGTTGCATCATCCCGTCCAGCAAGCTCCACGAACTCGGCCTCTCCAAATTCGTGCAAAGCAATGGCATCGAATTCTGGGGCGGCTTCGGCATCAACAAAATCGTCATGTCAACCTGCCACAACGGCGAGACCGTCTCCTGCTATTGCTTCTTCCCAGCTGCATACAACGGACTCTCCAAGGACGGCTGGAACATCTCTGCCACACCACAAGAATTAGCCGATACGTATCCGGATTTGGACCCCAGGGTTCGGATGCTGTTTTTAAACGCCGAGGATATTAAGATGTGGAGGCTTTATATCCACCAGCCGTATCCGTACTGGCATAAAGGAATCGTGGCTCTGCTTGGTGATGCAGCACATCCCATGTTACCCGATCAATCGCAAGGCTACTGCATGGCGCTTGAAGATGCCGGAGCCCTGGGGTATATCTTTTCGGATGAGTTTCGGGGCATTTGGGAGGAGGATGTGGGTAGGGGTTTGGTGTTGTATGAGAGGGTTAGGAAGGAGAGGGCTAGTCGGGTTCAGGCTGCTAGTGCGAGGGCGAGGACGGATTTGAGTGAGAGGATTGGTTGGAGTAGTAGCAGTGATCGGCCTGGGAAGTTGACGATTGAGGAGGTTTGTGGGTATGATATGTTGGCGCATATTAGGGAAATTGTTGCCGAGGAATTTTCGTGAGCTCCTAGGGTGAGAAGTTACTGAGTTGAAAACGGCTGGCATTGCTTGTTGTTTTGGCGTCTTGAGTTATCCAAATTGATTTGATACATAATGCTAACATAGAGCATGCCTATGCTTCCTAATTAACTCCATAAACTAGTGCCGATTAAAGATGTTCTGAATTTTGATAATTACCTATAGTCTGTTTGCGCACGTCAAAACAACATGGGCTATAAGTAACAAGTGCTGTTATTACTCTGTATTTGGTTTGCGAATTCCAGGAATCAACGTGACATTCTCGCAACGATCCAGCATGCTCTTTTGGTTTCATTGACTTGCTATATAGATCCCTTTTCTACAATCTGTCTTAATTCCTAGGCTTAACGTTCCACAGTAGAAAAGTTCAGTATTATGTTTTTCCTGTGCACCTTACCTGAAAATAAAGGTCATTAAGTACCAAAAATACTAAAGTAAAAACCCCTCTCGTCTATGTTTATTGTCAAATCTTGAAGTACTATAGCTTTAACTCGTCTTTCATACATGGAGGCCACTGGGAGTGTGTCTGGTTCCTAATTACGAAGCCATCTAATGCAAGTACTTAAGCCTTTTCTGCCCTCCTCGCTAGAATGGCACTATCCTTATTCAACCTTTTGAAATCATGCGCATCCAAACAAGCCTGTCTGCTCATGAGAACCGCCCAGCTAGTTCTCGCCCTCATTTCTTTCTCGTAACCCTTAATTGCCTGTTGCTGTGTGACCACATTATCACTCGTCCATGATTCCAGTAGCAGATCATGTAGATGTCTTGCATCAGTAATACCATGATTTGCTGCTTCTCCTCGGTCTACGTCTTGGTTAGCAAAGTGGTTAGTTTTCAGAAAGAAGGTAATCATACACATTGTCATAGCATGAGCAGCATCTCCTATCAAGGTAACTTTCCCGTCATATCCAGGCCACTCCAAACACGGCCAGTCCGCCAATTTAATCTCAATAATCTCCGTCTCTAGAGGAATATCCATGATAGCTTTTCTCAACCTTGGCTCAAACCCGTCTGCCAAGTGCTTCAACCTCGCCAATTTATCTGCATTGCTGGCGGGCACTTCGTCCGCGGGACATCTCACTGGCCATGAGACATTGAGTTGTGCAGAGTAATACTCATTTTCTCCGGAGGAGCCATTGACCTCTGGAGTATCCAAAGTGGAAAACCACATAAAGGTACCAGTCTCAGGGTGACAGCCTTGGAAGAGAAGAGGGTCTAGGGAACGGAGCGGTGCAATAGCTGCTGGGGAAAGCTTAACTGTTCCTCCTAGAAACCTGACAGGAAGCTGGTTTAAGCTACCAGTATCTGGGCAGAGAAGCCTGCGAAGTTTAGAAGTTGCTCCATCGGCTCCAACTAGTAATCTTCCCTGCACCGTGCTATCATCTTGGAATTTGACCGTGACACTCGAAGTTGTGGTACTGAAACTTTCAATACTTTTATTCCATTGCACATCAATGCCTTCTAGTAACAGCTTTCTGAGTTTCTCTCGATTAATGCGCAGGCGTTTGTTTGGCGGAATACGGAATACTGGTTCAGCCGTCTCAAGGTTGAGGAAGAGGAATTGACCTGTATCTTTTCTACCTTGCTCGGGATCTACCTGGATAGATTGAAGGCGTAAGAAGAGCTTTGGAGGGAGACATTGTTCCAGTGCCGAGAGCGCCCAGTGGACTGTGATACCCCAGCCGTGCCCGCGAGCGTCGATGTGCTCGTCGCGGTCAAAAACGATGAAGGGGATGCCTTCCTGGGCGGCAGTTTAGTGTGTATACATGCTAGGAGTTCTAGCTATATCGAACCTTCTTGAGTGACTGTGCTAGAACCAAACCCACAACTCCGGCCCCAATTATAAGGATGGGGGAATCGGAGGACATTGTGTGATGAAAGTGTATTTGTTTTTCCAACAAAAAGGGGTGAGAATCTGAAGTATTCAGCTTACTGACAACCTCCTATTATGACGCTGATGGTAAAGTATTAGTGTGACGGGAGTCAAAACTCACTTTAGGCCCGAACCTAAGTCGCAGAGCCCTGGTCCTCATGCGGAAAGCTAAGCGACGAGTGAATCTGGCTCTCTTACTATCGATCCCAGCATACGTTTCTCTCTCAGACTCCGCGATTCACGTGTACGCTGGCAACTTAGATGCAGTCACTCTTCTCTGGAATGTTGAAGATGGTATCACGAGTGTCCAACCTGTCCTACAGAACAGGAAAGGTCAAGTGACAATACAAATGCGCTGTGTCCGAAGCCTGTGGTCACCATCCGATTGGTGCCACCGTCGGAAAGATAAGCAGCGCCATCAACCCGCAGTGACCCTTGCACTGTGCTTTCCAAGAAACCCCATCATTGTCCACCGCCGTCGTATATCCCCATAGCCACACCCCGTAGCGACAACGATCTTAAATCTTGGTCATATTATATTCTCATTGGGATCATGTCGGGGAAAGCTGCTGTCATATTGCGCGCATGCGATCAATGTTCAAGGATTGTGAGCTTAGAAATGGTGAGAGGCTCTTGGATATGGAAGCTAACCAAACCGGTAGAAGCAGCGGTGCGACGGACAGAATCCGTGTTCAAGGTGTGCTCGTACGTAGTCTGGTCTCTATTCTTTCGAGTTGGGAGCTAACTAAACAATAGGTCTAGCGATTGACTGTCAGCGACATGGACAGAGAGGGAATCTTGGGGTGAGAACTTTATGCCACTCTACAATGTCGTCCTTCAAGCAAGTCTTTTGTCCGAATAATTCTTACCTTTTCTCGTGGCACACTCGACTTGAGTTACGCAAGTTATGTTACTGATTCAACGAGTTGAGGACCAATCTACATAGCTCAAGCTTTTTAAGCTAGCTTATGTTATAGAAAGTCGTCTCGCCAACAGGTAAATTTACCTTGGATCACTCAGAGAGTTTATATAAGTTGAGCCGAGTATGCTATAAGTAATAGCAGTCGCTCATGCGCAGAGTTCTAAATGAATATCCGAGTTTGGGGATTTGTGAATCCTAAGTTTGCCTTGGGATCTTCCGTCCATCAAGTGGGTAGTGGGCTCGCTAACCGATGCGTTGCCTGCTTCTGTGCTTCCTTCCCTAGGCCCACATTGGTCTACATAGTCTTGGTTGTTTTTCTAGCGAACAGACCCTGACATCCTTTTCGCACAGTCCCAGGTAACACAAAGTACACTACGTAACCATAATGCGGAATCAGCTCACCCCACAACATCTAAGCGTCGGGCTGCTGTAATCAAGAGAGTTAGAACTGGTTGCATACCGTGTAAAACCCGGTAAGCAAACTCTTGAAGTTTTAGCTCTCAGCGCAGGTAGCTAATGGGAAATTCTGATACAGGAGAAAGAAATGTGATGAAAAATTACCCATATGCGGAGACTGCAAGCGTCTAAATCTCATGTGCAAAAGAGTTGGAGAATCCATATCGCCGTCACAAAATCAATATTTATGTCCCTCTCCCTCCTCGTCAACCTCATATTCGGGCGAGGATGGTAGTATTACAGCACTTCCAAATGAGTCAGGGACCTCTCCGGCTTTCTCTGGAGGGTCTGCTCCTCATCCTGACTCGTTATCAGCTCAAGGGGATTCCATTGAAGGATTCCGGTCTACAACCCCATTAATCTCAGACGAGAAGCAGGAGTCGGCTTTAGTACACAGGCGACGGTCTACGTCTTTTAGCTTTCAGAGACCCTTCTCAATAACTCCTTTCCATCTCACTCATATACAAGATCAGCATCTTCTAAGACACTTCGTCAGAGTTGTATCGAGGTCACTTTCAATAGTGCACGAAGATGACTCGAATCCATTCATTAGTCTCCTTGTGCCACTGGCAGGCACTTCGGAAGTAGTAATGGAATCGGTGCTAGCTTTAAGCGCAAGCCACCTCCGAGGGGTATATCCCCAAATTCTACAAAAAGGTTTAGCACACCAAAGTAAAGGTAGTCCTATTATCTATCACAAAGCTCTTATTTCCCAACTAAGCATTCTCAGCACTAAGCTCGCTAAATGCAATAATAAGCAACAACTCGCCTGCTTCTGCAGAAGAGACCCTCGCGACCATCCTTCTCCTATGCATAATAGAAATTAGCGACGGCAACTCCACGAAATGGACTTGGCACCTCTCAGCTGCCCAAACCATCATCCGCTCTAGATGCAAAACTGCCCCCTCATCCACAACCTGGAATTTCCTTCTTGCAATCTTCGGCTACGTGGATACAGTTATCACCATCAGCAAATGCCAAGCACCACTCATCACACCCGAAGAACTCGACGAGACCAGCTTCTCACAAGCGAGAGAAAGAGAATCAGCGACATATACTTCACACAATGAAGCATTGTTTGGCATTGCCCAACCGCTTTTCAATATCATTGGCAAGATTTCGGGTCTTGCACATCGCCGCAAAGATCGCGTCGATGAGATTTCCGATATCTGGTTTCGGCAGAGTGCAACGGCTATAGAGAAGAGCTTACGTGAATGGGAGCCACCACCATTCACTAGAGGCTTATTCCCAGCAGCGAAATGGAATATGGAGGATATGACCAACGCGGCATATGCGATAAAATGGGCCTCCCTTCTGCGACTCCATCAAGTAGTCGAAGGCTACCGACTCTCGGACCCGAACGTCCGCGAGTGCACCTCGGAAATCCTTTCGCACATCTCCCGAATACGTTTCGGGTCTTCAGTGGAGAGCATTTTGATTTTCCCCTTGGTCATGGCCGGTGCTGGATGTAGGGATGATGAGGAGAGGATGTTTGTCAGGGAGCGCTGGATGGTGATGGAGCGAACGATTGGCTTTGATAATTTGGGGCGTGCGAAGGAGATGATTGAGGCTGTGTGGAGGAAGGTGGATGAGGGAAGAGAGAGTGGTGACGACGAGGGTGGTGAGAGGGTTAATTGGGCCCAGATTAGGTATTATGATTTTCCGGGTGTTGTTTTGTTGTAGTATTGTCATTCGTCACTTACTCAAAGCAAGTCAAGAAGATGAGAATCACAACGTACAAAGTTTGAACTTTTGCTGCAGTGAATTGCTTATAGCTTTTCTTCTCGCATCCTTAATTTCACTTACTTATATCAACCTTAAGACAAGCCTCTCAGGCAATAAGTTTTGGTTGAGTGAATGCCAACGAACGGGATGGGATGGAGTGGCTTGTGGGTACTAGTTTTTATGCTCACAACTTACTCGCGCCTTCCATCCCAATAAGCTGCTTTATCAGTCCAACAACCGTCGTTTCCAGACTGACATCCTCCCCTCCTAAAACCCTCTTATACTTCCCACTATCAACCTTATAATGGCTTTCAGCCAACCTCTTCCCTGGTTCTCCAAGCGGTATTCTCCTTTTTACTTCCTCGCTAATATCCGGAGATCCATGTAAGATATCAGCCAATTCCTGCAAGTCGTACGTCCCATTCGTAACAAGAAACCGTTCATTTGAAGCAGCAGGCGTAATAAGCGCACTAGTATGCGCAGCCGCAAGAGCATACACATCCGTCCATACGGGACCCCTCGTCTCCGGCACCTTCTCAGCATCCATCAAACTCCACACAATCCCATTACTAGTGTTCAAGTCCGCCAAAGACGTGATGGTGCCAGGCGCCAACTGTCCAAAAACCATGCCTGGGCAAAGCGTCACGAGATCCCATTGTGGCTTCTTGTCTCGTACGAAGTCCCAGGCCGTCTTTTCCGCAAGCACTTTACTGGCACGGTAGGCGACGGGAGTTGCAGACGCGTTGACGCCATCGGCATAGGTGAGAGGACACCAGTCGGCTTCGGTGTATGTCTTTCCAGGATCAAGGCCCTTGCTCGCATCATAGACACTGGCGAAACTACTTGTCAACACGACTCTATGCACGCTCTTTTCCTGTGACGCTGCTTCGCAGATAGCCATGGTACCGTTTATAGATGGCAAGAGAAGCTCTTTCTCGAAGTCCTTGTAGGCGTAGCCGAAGGGGGCTGCTAGATGTAGGACTGCGGTGCACCCTTTTATAGCTTCGTTGAAGCAATTGGGTGCTGTGACGTCTGGGACAATCTTGAGGGAGAGATTGGCATGATGTGAATGTGAGGACAGGACGGATTGGGCTTTTGCTTCGGAGCGGACGGTGCCTACGACCATAAAATTGTGAGAGAGGAGATGTGCAACACAGTGGGCGGCTATGAAGCCATTTGCACCTGTCACTAGAACGGTCGTCGGCGCAGTAATAGCTGGCATCTTGAGGTCCTCGAAGCGAGAAATAGAGAAAGAATGAGGGAATGGAATTTGGTGAGAACTTCCTGGACTTGACTTCAAGCTTTGGAGTAACTCCAGAGTCAACCCGATGATGGATCAATACACCAATTCCTCTTACGTTTTACATCCTACCTCAAAAAGTGCCGGATTCAGAAGCAAACGGCGGAAGTATCGATAAAATAGAGTTGTTGATAAGGAAAAGACAGGAACACGATCATGTTACCGTCGCATAAACCCGGACGTCGATCAGTTCAGTGCTCACATTGCGGCCGCCCAGGGGTCCATGCAACCGTCGCATCCTTATCGTCTTCGTCGTCTGTCGTCGATTTGCGGATAGCTTCAAACCCCACCTCATGTCATGACAAGTTGCCCACCACAGGCGTAGTTGCGCCTGTGAGAAGCTCGAGAGCAAGCAAAAAGTAGCGACGGAGACCTGAGTAAGTCAAGATAGGGACAGCTTAACAATACTCATTCCACCAAGCTTCTCTCTTCAAGACCGCATCATTCTCATCGGAAATCATCCCATCCTCTGCCCATGCTCAACCTCCACACAGAGCCACAAGCAACAATGACAGAACACCACGAAGCCCTCAATCCCATCCACCCCTCCGTTCTCTCCTCCCTCGACCCAACTTTCATCGAGCTCTACAACACCCACGTAGCGCCTATCCCCAACAAACCAATCGACCTTGCCTTCCTGCGCACAAAATACTCCGTCCTCTACTCCTATGGCACAGCACCAGCGCCAGAAGCTGCGAGACAATGGGAGACCACCGTGCCAGGACACGGAGGGGCTGAGATTGCAGTAAGGATGTATGAACCAGCGGGCTCTGGGCCTTGGCCTGTACACATTGATTACCACGGTGGAGGCACGTCTCTCCGCCCACGTCCGTTTCTGCGGTTAGAAACCAGAAATGAGAACAAAAGCTGATGGTTGGATACTAGGTTGGGGATTAGGAGATCTCGACACGGAGGCCCATATATGCAAACACATTGTAGCAAAAGCGAACGTAGCCGTAATCGACGTTGCATACCGTTTAGTCCCCGAACACGTTTTCCCAACCGGGATCCTCGATTCCTTCGCAGCTCTTCAATACATAGCCTCTGTAGAAGGCGCCGCGAAGTTCAACATCGACGTATCGAGGATTTCAATCGGTGGAGTGTCGGCGGGCGGTTGTATATCCTTAGCAATTGCCCATCTAGCTCGAGACGCAAAGATACCCCTCCTCCTAACCGCAGTAGGAACGCCGACCATCGACGACCTAAGCAAATACTCATCAGCATCCGAGAGTCCGTACAAGAGCATGCAAGAGATGGAATTTGCACCGACGCTAAACTGGGCACGCTTAAAGTGGTTTGATATATTGAAATGGAGTAGTCTGAGTAAGGATGAAGCAGAGCGAGAGAAGCAGATGAAGGAGGTAGGCTGGTTTGCGGATCTGATGACTGCGCCTAGTTTTAGGGATTTGGGGAAGACGGTCATCTATACGGCTGGCTGTGACCCGTTGAGAGATGAAGGCGAGGCGTATGCGAGGAAGTTGGTGGAAAACGGGAATGAGGTTACGCTTAAGAGGTTTGAAGGTGTACCGCATCCTTTTATGCATATGGACGAAGGTATGTTTTGCCCCTTTTCCTAAGCCAGATGTAGATTTTGCTAATGTTCGTTGCAGCACTGTCTCAAGCAAAGCAGTATATTGAAATGTTGTCACGGGAGATCAAGCATGCCTTATCATAGAAATATGGAAAATTAACGTGCTGGTGAATAATTAGGTTCTTTGACTGCTCATTGAGAAATGTGATGTGTCACAAGGAAATACAGAACTTAATTGCTATGCCAAGTACGGTAATGACTTCTCACTAAAGCCACCTATACTAAGCGAAGTAAGGACAAAAGCTAGGATAGCTTTATTTGGGAGTTTCGCAAATGAAGTTGCCAAGAACTCTGGAGCGTGGAGGTTCAAGCCGTCCAGTAAGAGTAATCTTGTGGACTTGACGTAAAAAGTTATATGAATTGCATATTATCCTCGGTACAAATATCTTCTAAGTCAACCATTTTCCTTGGTTGTAACTGTCGATAGTCAATTATTATGCCTTGCAGGCAATAAAGCTACAACGCAGTACACGACTTTATCGTCTGTATACTAGTCTCCAAGCTACCTCGACTTACCTGTCAGTAGCAGGACTCGGTGGAGCAGGCCCAGTATCCCACCTCGCCGGCTCGGTCCCCATAACAAAATGCATGGTCCCGCCATTCGCGAAAATATCATCCCAAGTAAGCCAACTCTGATTCCATGGCCGACCATTGACCGTCAAACTCTGCACGTAATAACTGCTCTCACTCCCATTTTCTATCGTCGCTACCAACGTTTTGCCGTCGCCCAAGGAGATGGAATACGCAAACCAGGGAGATCCGATCAAGAAGGTCGTTTGGCCAGTTATTGGATAGAGGCCGAGCATGGACCACAGAAGCCATGATTCCATTGCGCCTGCATCGCTATTCCCTGGGAGACCGGAGGGCGTAGGTGCGTAGTAGGATTTTGCTGCGTAGCGACTGTGGTAGACGCTGAGGTCTTGCCGTCCGACAAAGTTGTAGAGGTAGGGTGTTGTGAATGAGGGCTCGTTGCCGGGGTTGTAAATCGTGTAGTTGAATGCGGAGGAGCCTGAGCCCCCCGTATTGGCACCGCCAAGAAACATAGTGTCAAGTCGTGAGGCAAAATTAGATGATCCGTTGGAGTACTCGATAAGTGTATTAATGTCGTGGTGAGCCTGTATAAAGTCAGTTTTTGGTGCTTAGTGTGATATGAGGTGGACACTTGCGTTAAAGCTGTACTCCCATGAAAGACCTTCATAGTAGTAATCGCCCCAATAACAACCGCCACAAGTTATAGGGTCTTGTTCAATAAACGCCGATGTAGTTCGTGGCACCACAAACCCACTGAAGCCTAGAGATGTTACATTTGGATTCCAATGGTTCCTCCAATTTCGGGATCGATTCAGATACTTCGTAGCATCTGCACGATTCCCTAGTCCAGACGCTACTTGGTACAGGGCGAAGTCATTAACGGAATACTCGACTGCACGAGAGACCGATCTTCCAAATGTAGGGGTAATGTACCCATATTCCAGCCAATCTGGCAAAGCACCTCTTCCTTGAGCAGTGGAGCCACTAGGATCTCGAGCATCGTTATTATTAGGAGGTGTAACCTCAGCATCTTTGACCATCGCTGCATATCCGTCCTGCCAATTTATAGCGCCACGAACGCCCTTGACGTAGGCATCGGCAAGAATATTGTCGGCGTTAGAGCCGCCTTGAACTGCACCATTGAAATTTGAGGACCTCGCATCAGGCATCCAGCCATCATGGCGGTAGATGTCAATGAGAGATCTGATGTACTCTTCATATGCAGTTGGCTGGAGGACATGGAGTAAAGATGTGGTGCATCTGAACAGGTCCCAAAAGGTAAAGGTATCATCGTAATATGGTTCCGTTGATGTCCATCCTGGGTTCTCGCCTGTGCGATTGGAAGGAAGCAAATGCATGAAATATAAAGAGCTATAGAGCAATTGGAGGTTGGTAACGTTAGTCTCAGCGGTAGTAATTTTCGAGAGAACTTCCATGTTCCACACGTCCTTAGTGTTGCTAGTAAGGGCGGCTAAGCTCGTATTTGCCGGAATTTGGCTTTCCACGTTGCTGCAGGCTTGTGCTGAAGAAATCCATGAGACGCCAACCCTTGAGGCCACGGAGGTGGTGCCAAAAGTAAAGACGGCTCCAAGTCTGGTTGGTGAGTTGACTGATGACGTTGTGTCATAGCTAGCCAGAGTATGCCCCAACAAGTCTGTGCCAACGAACGTTTTGAATGAGGTCGCTGGAGTGTCAAAGTAGCCGCAGAAGTGAATCCTCCAATTCGGAGCCCTGTTCCATCCGTTATTGTAGACTCCAGAGCCCTCATAATGACCATCGGCTAGCACAGTGATATTGCCTCCAGAGAACCCTTGTTGTAGTCCTTGTCCTCGGTACGAGGACAGAACATGAGAGACGTCCTGAGTCTAATATCAGCAATGAGACATAAATCATTAGAGATTGGGTTACATACCACAACCACGTTAGCTTGATTACCCGTGGGAAATGTGTATTGGTACTGTCCAGCGCGACTCGTCGCTCCAAGCTCCACGGTAATTCCCGAACCAAGGGACGACTTGTAGTAGCCTACAGAGGTGACATCCGCAGCAGCTCTTGTGTCATTCAAATCGAGAAGTGGATTCGAGATGTTGCCAAGCACTGGCATCTGGGAAACAACCCCATACTTTGGAGCACCACCAGTCCCGCTCTCGTGCATCATCGAAAACCCCGTGAAGTTACCAGTCGCTTGATACCCGGAGTACGAGTCTGACCCGGTGTAGAGGTCTGGGCCGAGTTTGACAAAACCAAAAGGCTCTGATACTCCGGGAAAAGTGTTACCCCCATTAACATCTCCGGTCTGCAGTCAAATGATTAGAAAAGGAGCTCCATAGAGGCCACGCAAGCAAGTACTCACATCGGTTAGCACATATTGTGTCAAGTCTGCAGTCTGCGCGCTCGCAGCAACCACAAGAAGTGGTAGCAATAAGGTAAAAACCATTGCAAAAATTCACTACGGGCAACAATGGACGCGGTACCACGAGAGCACTTGCTAAACTCTCGAGATAACGCAGATTTTAACTACTGTCATACTTGGTGATGCATGCTAGAGGGTATAATGACGAGGGCGGCACAGCACGTCACAAAAGGTAGAAATGCAAATAGATATGTGATAAATGAATGGTGGGGAAAATCTTCGCGCATCCTTAGATGAGCTTGAAGAACGTGTGCGAGAGGGAGCCATCTTATGGAATGCGAGACGAAAATCAAGGGCGAACTAGAACAAGACAGGCAATATGGAGAGATGCAACCTTCAAGGAATATGGAGAGAAACATGGTATTAACGATGGAGGTGCCTTCATCTGGGGACTAAGAACCACTCAACTTTCAGACTTCATCAGCATGTGCTTAAACGCGGCGTGGTTAGACAAGACCACCAGCGTACTTCTTGTAGTTGAGATGGGTCTTGAGGCTGCTTTTGACCTGCTGTACTCATCAGATGCTGCATGGTGCACATACATGGAAGCTGCATAGAATCGCATCTCCGGCACGCGCCCAGGTGTTCGCATTCTGTGTTATCATTGGTCGAAAACAGTACGTTCATCTGATCTTCCTCATTCAGCCTGTTTGTAAAACTGGTTGAGATCCAGATCTGTATCAAAGAAGCTTAGCAGCGTTGGTCTGATAGCGCGAGTCTGAGGATATGTGTACGATGGTGATGCAAAGTTTTTTGTGAAGGACGACGAGGACAAACGATTTGCGACGTCGAGGATCGGCCGCGCCAAGGGCTACTAGGAATGATATCACATGACTACATGACTACGACGAGCACAAACTATTAACCCTCGTTTTATCGTCTCTCATCTAGTCCTAAGATATACGTATAGAAAAAGAACGGAACAGGTCTGCATAGACTGAGAACTTAATGGTTTCCAGGTGTCAAAGAAAATAGGGGGAAGGGTGGAGATATCACGTGCTTGTAACCCACATACCTTCATTCTTTACTCTCTTTCCGTCACAGCGTATCTCACCTAAGGTGTAGTGCCTTTCGCCTATGATTATATTCCACGAGTCCCAGTTTTTCTAATCAAAATTATAATATTCATCTTTGCAGGACTGGATTTGGTGCCACATGTTGCTGTCCCATGACCAGTGCTTGTCTCGAAACTGATACTCTGAACCCCAACCCCAAATGCTTCGACGGAAGCTCGTGATACTTGGTGTAAAACTATTGAGTGTGCAGGTTGCTTCAAGGCCGCAGAATCCCTCTTCGAACTGGGTCTCTGTCATTAAGGCTACTCTAATAACAGTAGAACTGTATGATCCTTGACATACAGTATGCTCGATCCCGTGGGCCTGTTTGATGTTTGACTCAGCATTTGCGAGAATTCCGTACTGTGACATTGAACGGTTGATGCAATCGAAGCAGTCTTGTTAAACAGACATTAAGGAACCGTCAACGGAGCCCATGGCATGACGATCTCTAAATTCAAGGCTCTGATGTTGTCGCCCTTATTCCCACTCCGATGGCTGATAGAAGCGCTAGAATGCTTGCCATTTCCGTTTCCATATCGTGGATAGCTAGCCGCCGGGGTGTCTTTTGGGCGCTTCTAGCTAACAATGCAGTTCCTCGCCGCGATATGCAGCCACTTCCAGGGCCAAGGTTTCTCTCAAGCCTGGTTAAAGATTAACATATTCTTGGATATCAAACGGCGTCTAGGAGCTCAGCGGCTACGTTGGGGTCAGTGGATGTTGTACGGAGACGAAGCTAGGAACATGTTGTCGTCCAATACTACCTACCTCGTTCGGCGCCAAATCTAGATATGGTTAAATTCACGGTCGGTCCCATAGCGTTGCATAATTAGTCTGTAGCTAATGAGTATTTAATTACGTTACTAGGTTATTTCGAGGTTATTGAATACTTATATAACACCAAGAAAGCGAGGGGACCGTATATCACGATTCAATACTCAACCTCACGAAACTACCACCTCGGCAAGGCCAAGCGCATCATGATCATTCGCGTAGTACCACATATTGAGTCGCAACGTAATTCGAATCGTACATCTGACCATGGAATGGGCGTGAAATCTGGGGCAAGGAGGCATCCGGCAAGCACATGACTTGTAGACGATGATATTACTCACGCACTACTTTCCTACACTAGTAAATGCCAGCAGCTCAACTGTCCTGAAGGATTCCCTGAACGACCTCTCCTCTCCTGTACAGAAATAGATATCTTTTACCTCACATTCAGTAATTTAATTTTGGCTGGTAGTGTTGAAGATTGGTTGAGGAAGCTATCTTGTGCCTATTGGAGGATTTCAGTAAAAGATTGTTTATTATAGAAGGTGTTCACAACTTGCCTTGTAAGGATTAAGGATGCAAAACATTTAGAGTTCATATGGTACTTGTGTAAACCAACATACAGATAATGCGGAGGAGCCGAATAGTTTTCTGTTGTAGAAGTGGAGGAGCCGGGCTACAACAACTCTATATTTGATAGACAAGATACGGGGCTATTGTATTAAATAAGTAAACTATAGCTTACAACCCTAGCACTACCTGATTATAATCAGCTATTTTCTACGGACGAGTCTCGCTGCGTAGGCACGCGTTATCCTAGCTCGTCCCTCTTGTAGGGTATTCTGCTTTAATATGTGAGACCTTTTCTACAGTGAAATGTGTTCCGCCGAAACCCTCCAATTCCGTTAAAGTTATTCAAAACTTTCGTGTATTTGTTGTCGAAGGAATCATCAGTTCGGAGAAGGATGGTTTCCCTCTTAGTCCAGTATCGCCTCTTTCCCCTTTTACTTTTTCAACATACTCCAAAAAGTGCTTCGCACTTACAACCAAATCTCCTTTTCAGCCCCCGACAAGGTAGCAGTGAGCCGACACACTACCTAAATTAAATAAGCCTTTTGAGTTCAGCCTTACAGAGGACCCTCGCCAAGGATAGTCGCTGACTCCGAGTTGAGGCGAAGACATCTGACATTTAACGAGCCAGGGGCAGCCCTACTAAGCTTAAAACGAGTCCATGCAACCCTTTCGAGCGTGAAAATATTATTGGTCCTTCAAAATAAGCTCTATTGTTCTTGGGTGTTCATTCCCTCCTTTTAAGCACGGTAGATTATCGAGAGCTTATGGTTCTCTACGTGGGACTAAGCAAATGCTAAATCCACAAACTGTTAAACGGTTGTGTTCAGTGTTCTCGTATCAATACCAATACAGTGATATATAAGATATAACTTTTCTCCGTTAAGTTTTTCGTTTAATTAGATGTAGGCGCCACTCTCCCAAGAAACACTACTAAGCCACACTTCAGTTCTTTACGGTAGAAGTCGAAAGGCATGTGCTCTTGCCATCAGGCAATGACCATGATTTTATTTTAGAGGATTCAGTATCCAATCAAGACACCAGTATAAGCGACCACCCAGTTTTCTTAGGACGTTTATACTTGGCATCCGCTTGTGAAGAGAGAAGGTCTGAAGATGAAATATAATTTTAAGTGAAGATCCTATGTGGTTCACCGTCCCTAACACCAAGGCGAAGCATTCAAGAACGTTTAGGATTGACGGCTTGGTATTAGGAGCTTGTATGGCTGAAACAAACGAAGAACTGCGACTATTGAGGCGAGATCTCGCTGTTCGTCTGATCTTTTGCTTGGCCATATAGAAGTTGTGGTATTGCTGCGAGAAGGATCTAGGTGCGTTCGTTTGAACGCCGTCACGCAGGAATTACGGGAATATTCCTGTACTTGGCACCAGCGAGTGGCGAACAAGGAACCGTGGGTTTATTGTTCAATTGGTCAATGCATTGTATCAAGTCATGTCCAAATGTACAAGTTTGGTGACAGCGAATCAGTAATGGTCAGTGAGCGTTCAGGTATATAAAGAGAGCTTCATATCTTTGAAAACCTCTCATCCTCAGCATCAGCTTCAGCTTCACTATCTTTCATTCTCAGCAAACACATTCTTTTCATACAACACTCGCTCAATACAACACGATCTTTACATTCAATTTCTCTCGCTTACTTTTCGACATTTCAAAAGCCTTCTAACCAACAAACATCCAACATGCGTTTCTCAGCCGCCACTATTCTTGCATTCTCTACAATGGCAAACGCAGTCACCATCCCAAAAGTAGCACGCGCCGTGCCTGATTCCCTCGAAGTACACTTCAGCGGAAACATGGAGGTATGAATTTCACCCCGCGCCACATTAAAACGAAGCTGACATACCCTCAGTCCGACGGGACACTAGTAGCAGGCACCGACAGCACCGTAGCAGAGCGTGCAGAACTCGAGAGGCGAGAAGTTCTTCTTACAATTCTCACCACCGTTGGCGCAGCTGCCTTGACCCAGGTGGCCACCCTTGCTATCAATTACGCAGTCACTCAGATCAAGAATATTGAAAACTGGACAAGTGTAAGAACGCAAAGGTACTTTGACAAGATGAAAGAAGTTGAGCTGACCTCGACATAGGCACGGGAGAACTTCACCCAAGCAACTACTCTTGAAATGTGGAACAAGAACCCCGACTCCACAAAGTATTTCGCAACCATCTGCTACAATCAGGGCTACACCGTGCAAGATGCTGCTGGAATCGACGGCAAAGTCTCTGCTAAGCTTGTTTCTGGGCTTTTGCACACTGAGTGAGTCAAATTGTCCTGTTTCTCATTCTCGATCTCTATCTCGTGTACTAATAATTGTCTCGGTAGTTACGACTGTATGTACATGACTGGAAACAACAAGTTCCTCACCGGTTCTACAGGCGGTTACATCAACGTAAGAAGCAATCCTGCGATTATGATAAATCTAACTAACCGTCACGCAGCTTTCTTACCGATACAACAAGAACAAGTGCACCTTCGACCAGAAGAGTGGCGACCTCACTTGCGTGGCATGAGATTGAAAAGAAAATGGAAAGTGCTTACAAGAACATCTGGAGTGTGGGTTAGACTATTTGATTTTGTCATTTTTACTGCTTTTAACTGCTTGAAGAAAAGTAGAGAGTGATTACAAGAACATCTGGAGTATGGGTTAGACTTACTTGGTTTTGGAATTCTCGCGGCTTATATTTAGATGGCTTGATGTATTTCTTTTACGTGTACTATATAGACGAATCGCAACTGTTTTTCAGAATAATTCCTCGTGGAAAGTGAAAGGAGTAGGGACAGATCCCTGTCTCCTTCTTGAAAAGGTATTTCAAGAAGTACTACGCTGGGCAGGAGTAAGTAGTGAACGACTCTTCGTTGTATGCTAAGGAGCTTCCTGACAATAGCCTCTCTATTTCGGCCGTGGTGCACTTTGAGAGCTCAACAAGCCCTTCCCACGAGATTGCAAGCAGATGAAATATAAGTCCTCCAGAGCACGACTTCGCGTGCCGAAAAGGGAGGTGAAGGTCCTCTGTTTTGTTAAACTAGCTACGTTTTGGCGTAGGACAAGTTGCCATCACAATAGCCAATAAATCTCAGTTGGCAGCCTAACTCCATGGATTAGAAAATAACACAAGATTATCGATTCCAATAGGCTTCTGTATTCCGAATGAAGGAGAAATCAAGCACATTCCAGAATCTAGAATCATCCAGTCAATCTTTGATAATTGCTCTCTCGTCGGTCTTTGAAGTTACACCGTCCACCAGGTCGAATAATTTGAATCTTGGTTAACTGTGTATTCGAGGATAAGGAAAGTTAATTAGACTGCTCTGATTATCGGGCGTTATGAAACATGAATCCTAACTCACCTTTGCGCACATGCCAAGTTGATTTGCTTGCCTTCGCCTCAACTCCTGCTCACGTTTCCTTTTCTTTTCTATTTATAAAGTAGAGTTTCTTTTCTTAAACTTCGCATCCATATCTTTACAAACCTCATAGGACCGCCTGTTTATACAGTAGATGTGGGGAGACAGATGAAAAATAGCGCTAATAAAAGGAATATACTAAGAGGAACAGGAAAAGGTGGCTAGACAAGTAGCTATATTCTAAGAATCTGTTGCTCTAGGACATCTCCGATATATTATATAACTACAACAGAAAAGCAGACCGTGTTGTAATATGGTTGTGCAGGAATATACACCCTAGCATAGTCGTTCTAGGTTGCCGTAATGTGGCTAAGCTGTGCCATACGGAGGAGGGCGCTTACAAACCTCCCAGTGCCAACAACATGCGAAATCCAACTCTTTAACCGCACAGTCACATGGATTGCTATCATATTGTGTTCCGAGCCAGATTCTAGTCAAAGATATTGCGCTGTGACGCTCAGATTCCATCTCAATGAGCGGTCCACTTCGGAGCAAGCAGGGTTGCTGGACCTGTCGCCTGCGCAAGAAGAAATGCGACGAGGGCCGTCCTCAGTGTTCGACATGTGAATCGCTATCGATCACTTGCCATGGTTTTGGGCCAAAGCCCGACTGGATGGACAATGGCGAGAAGGAAATAGCAGTGGCGAATAGCCTCAAACAGATCGTGAAGCACACCTGGAGACGCAAAGCTACAACACAATCCTCAAAGCAACGCGATCCAATCATCAGGATAGCTATGATAGCACCGCAGCCCCAGCCCTCGGATGATTCCGTGGAGAACTCGTCTTCCAGTAGGGAATCAAACCACCAGCATGATGCTACCTTTCCATCGCCTCAACGTTCTTCACAAGATGGTGGAGTTAACATGCAGCAAGCTGGACCGGCTGTAAGTATCTTGATCTAATGGCAAGCTTGAAAGATGCTGATATCACAGCTAGGACCCCTCGCCCGGATGTGGTGCGGATCCAATGGCTGGATCCATATTCTCCATCTCGGCGGATGAGTCTATTCTCTTGATGCATTTTCTGGATAATGTATTCCCGCTACAGTATCCCATGTATAAACCATCCACCATGGATGGAGGGCGAGGCTGGTTACTAGTCCTTTTGCTTCGGACGAAACCTCTCTATCATGCAGCTCTGGCTCTCAGTGCGTACCATCGCCGGATGATCATACTCACAAAGCTCCGGCATCCGAGCCAAGTCGCCGCCTTGGTCGAGCAAGAAAAGCATCTTCAAATTTGTCTGACCGAATTCCAACAAACTCTGAAACCCGTCAATCTGTATATCCAGCAAACCTGCGAAGGGTATGGAAAGGGTAACGCGGCTTCAACTGTTCAGCTAGTATTTTTCGAGGTATTCCTCCTTTTAGAAAAGCTCCACGTTCCATACTGACAACTTCTGTAAAGCTTTTTGCTGGCCAAGGCAACGTGTGGCAGATACATCTTCGTGCAGCAACAAATATTTATCATCGAGGCCATAAAGCCCGGTTTGCGGCTCGCCCTATTCTGGCCGAAAATTCAAACACAATATTTTGTCAAGACCTTCCTCTCCCAGAAGATAGACCTGTGGTTGCGGAAGATCTTGTGGTCTTTAGATTCTTGTGCGGCACAATACTTTGGCTCGATATCACCGCGTCCATCACAGCGGGCATAACACCACGTTTATTTGCGTATCATTTCCATACCATCACTTCCAATTCTGAGACTAAGCTTGAAGATATTATGGGCTGCAAAAATTGGGTGATGCGTCAAATCGGCCGTATTGCTGCGCTACATGAACATAAATCTGAAGCATTGCAGCAAGAACACTTTGATTGCAAAGAATTTGAGCAAACCGTGAGTGATATCAGTAGGGAAATCCAGAGTGGGCTTACCCAAGAGGCATTGGACGTTTTCAATATTTCCGAAGGCGATCCTACTACAATATTCAATTCGATGTCAGATCCGCTTACGCTCGTCACACATATCTTTGCTTACATGGCATCTATTTACCTTCACTTAGTCGTTCATGGTTATCAAAAGCTGGAATTACTAGATAGAACCATTTCTGGAGCCATGAGGATGCTTCAGAGCCAGATTTCAACCAGTCTTCTACCAGCCTTGGTCTCTCCGCTGTATGTTATCGGGTCTGTTGCAAGGCAAGGAGACGAACAGTTCTTTCGAAACGTCTTTTCCTCTCCACCATTGCTGGATCCATTCCTTGCACATCGAGGAAGGATTTTGCCAATTCTGGAAGAGATTTGGAGCAGAAGACTGACCACACCTGGCCTTACGTGGAAAGACAGTCTTGAACTAACCCATAATCTTCTGCTTCTTTGAGCTATGGGTATGGCACTCGATGACTTCCGGTTTTGAGAATCGCGATCCACGCTCCTTCTTCCTAAGACTTCACATCGCCTCCATCTCCCCCCTGCTGTGGGTAGTATAAACGAAGGCTTCTTTTAGTTGCAAGGTTATTCTAATTAACCTGAATACACATAGTAACTTGAGTACATATTGTCCAGCGGCCTATGTAAACATTAGGGTGTGTCGACTTCTCCCGATCGCTTATTATGGCGTTCAACAACAGACTTGGGGGTTTTGCTGTTGCCGTCTGGGTTGCTTGATGATTCCAATGGGGGGTTCTTGGAAAGACAACAAAATTATTCATCATGGCGTCGTTTGGCCCCTGCGCGATGGCATAGCTCCGCAGTATGATAAACTATTATGTTAACCTGTTCTCGTGCACTGGTGGATGCAATCTTCCCTTGATCCAGAAATGTCACAGGTGCCACTCGAACGCCTTTGCACACTGTCTTCGTGCCGCAGCTAACAACCAACCAACAACATGAGCGCAGTGCTTAGAAATGGCCTCGTTGTTGAACCACGATGCCCGCCCACCTTGAACCAATCGTAGACACAGCCGCAGCTCAGGGAGCAGCTGCGGCTAACATCCTTGCCCGGCCCGGTTCTTTTGATGTGATGTTCGTCGTATTTCCCCATTACAACGTCCACAACTTACTGTACGAGCCAACATGGCGCAACAGTCAATAGATTATTTGGGAGTATCTTCACGCCCAGTCTCGCCAGCTCAACATGTCCACAACTACTTTAAGTTGCGTCCTCCGTCAGCAATCTTCACTTGGATTTGTAATTCCCAGATTGTAAGCGTGAGTTCCAAGTCTCTGCCTGTACTTTAGAATGCTTTATATTCTTCGTCTTGCCGCAAGCACTGTTCAGAAAGTCATTGGCATCATCTTTCACATCCTCACCGGCAATTACTTTCAATCCATACCGGATCCAAGTCTTGCATCTCGAACCATGAAAAATATCGTCATTCTCGGTGCCTCCTACGCGGGAATCAGCACAGCACATCGGATTCTCAAGCAACCTGCGAATACTGGGCCCATCAAGATCACACTCGTGTCCCCGAACTCCGAATTCTACTGGGCCATTGCGTCGCCTCGAGCCTTAGTCCCGGGACAGATCACCGACGATCAGATTTTCCAACCCATCGCTGCTGGGTTCAGTCAATACCCAAGTAGTCGCTTTGAATTCATCGTTGCCTCCGCCGAAAGTCTCGATGTCGAGGCCAAAAAGGTGGGGATTTCTGGCTCTGCTGGTACCCAAACGCTTGACTACGACTTTCTCATTATTGCCACTGGCGCCACTACAAAGGGAGGTACACCATTCAAGGGGCTTGGCTCGACCGAAGCAACAAAGGATGCTCTACATGACTTCCAAGCGCGGGTGAAGAATGCTAAGACAATCGTCGTAGCCGGTGCCGGTGAGACCGGTGTGGAGATGGCTGGTGAACTTGCCTTCGAGTACGGACCACAGAAGGAGATCATTCTGGTATGTTTGGGTCATGATGCTGTGACGACTTTTTGAAACTACTAGAGTATCCTAATCATCAACTAATCCTTCGCAGATCGCAAGTGGACCAGGATTACTCGAAGGGAGACCAGCGAGTCTGTCGAAGACTGCAGTGAAGCATCTTCAGAATCTGAAGGTGGACATCAAGTTGCAAACAAAGGTCAAGGGCTCAGCCCAAACGCCGGATGGTCGCCAAGAACTCACACTTTCGGGCGGAGACAAAGTTATCACGGACATGTATATTCCTACCTTTGGTGTGATCCCCAACACCTCATTTCTTCCTGCGAAGTTTCTCAACGCCAATGGCTACGTCATGGTTGATGAGTATCTCAAAGTCAAGGGGACAGAGGCTGTATGGGCCATCGGCGATGCCTCTGATGTCGAAGGAGCGCAGCTCGTGTACTGTGATGCACAATCAGCTTATGTCGGCAAGAACCTTCCGCTCATTCTGAGCAACAAGACACCGCTTCCTTACAAAGTGGCTAAACACCGTACGATAGCTTCCCTCATCGCCGAATTGGAATTTTGGCTAACATTCTGCAGCTATGATGGGTCTACAAATTGGAAAGAAGGCCGGTGTCGGTCACTTCGGAAACATGTCGATCCCAGGTTTTATCGTAGTCAGGCTTAGGAAGACACTATTTGTTGAGAGGTTGGGACCTACGGTTAATGGTTCTGAGATTTGATTATTATTTATCTTTACACCGTCTTGTAGCATTGTTGATTGGAAGTCCTTCTAGACTTTTTACGAACTATAAAATTATAGAATATACATTATACTGCTAAAATAGACAACAAAGTAGCGCATATTGAACCTACTAGTATTTGTTCTTAGATTATACCACCAAAATGATAACTTAGTTAAGATAGTGTTACAACATTATTAATGTTACTATTAAAGGTTTATATCGCTATAAGTAGTTATTATTAATTATATTAATATTAGCCCTTAATTTACACCTAGAGTACTAAGCAACACTATGTGTTAATATATATTAACTATATAAAAGGAAGCAATTGGCCGACACACATAATACTGTGCTAACGAACTCATAGATAACTTAGCTTTATACCCCTTGCTAAACCGTGCTACAATATTTAACCTAGGTGAAGTATTTAGGTTAAGTAAGTTATCCAAAGAGTAAGTGACCTAGATTAAGCGAGTTACTCAAGTCACTTAATTCAAGTAAATTGTGGAATCTCGCTCGTGAACTAACTTGTTAAGCGGCCAATAAGCACGTCGACACTGTACTAATTTAAACCGTAGCGGCCGAAGAAAACAACTTTCATACAGACAACTCGAAGCTTCTTGACGGCGGGCTCTATTTCGCAGTTTTAATGAATTCTCAATCAAGTGGACATATATTCAAACACATACAATGGTGAGTTGTTTCAAGTAGCCACAAGATATGATAACGCTAATATTTGGCCTCGAGAACTGGTGAACTCAACTTTAATTTCATCTCGACCTCTACTATAATCTTCAGCAACTCAGCAACAACAATCTTGAACTGACCAGATCCAACAACAGTCGATAGCTTCAGCGAAGCATCAGCTCGACACGTCCAACTTTCGTGCCTCATGAATATCAACACCTGACAAACATTTGACTGCACATGATTACCGGAACCATACAGTCAGTCCTACAAGCAATGCCCAGAGCTTGGAAGTTCATCCAATCATGTTATTACTCTTGACGAGTCCGGGTATTGACCCAATCCAATTGTTTTTTGCTTCCTCCTTCGGGATATGAGCAGTCCGACAACAATTCTACGTATTGAAATTAAGCACAAGACGATTTAGCAGCAGAGGACCGCGTAGGGGTTTCCCCCCTTCCTAGTTTCTCATTTAATGCCAACAAACAAGCATATAATGAAGGTTATTTGGACATAACTCAAAGCTAACAATAGCTTAGCCCAAGTCGGCAGAAAGGAGAAGAAGAAATAAAGCATTCGTCTTCAAATATAACGCTAGCAAGGTCAAACTCGGTGCGAAACCAACCAAACGACTTCAGCAAAAACTAAATTCTTTACTAGTGTACCTCTAGCTACCTTTCCATTACGAACTTTCAAGTCGATTGCATAGAGATAGAAAAAAGAGAACTTTACACATTAATCTTCTCGGGGTGTGATTAAAGACCATGTCTACGTTTTTCTCTCTCCCAAAGATAATGTTATAACTGCACATTGTGATAGTGCTTCCCTTGAGCCACCAGAGCATCTATTGAATTGAAAAAGAAAAGAAAACCAGGAATTGGGAGGATTGTATATGTGATTGGAAAAGAAAGCGTGTTTTGGCGCAACATGGATGAAATGTACTGTGCTGTCAGACACTTGTGTAGAACAGCAAACATCGAACACCCTCATAGGAAAGTATCATTGTTGTGGAAAATTCATGGCCAGACATTCAAGTGAGTAATAGGATTTCGCCACCGAGAAACAGCAGAGGAAACACACATTCAGATCCCGTTTATAAAGCATAGATCTTTTTATAAAGTACCGATAGTAGAAGTAACAGGCTATTGCGCTACACAAACAAATTCTTTAAAACCCACCATCACAAACATTCTCCCTCCCACCTCCAACCCAGCTCACTTCCCCCCCAAAACCCAAAACCTCCATACACCACCCAAGTATCCACACTCATATACACGAAGTCCCACTACCCCCGCCCAATCCCCTCATTCCCATACCCTTCCTTCCTTCTCCCTAAAAGCCCGACAAAGAACCACTAACAAATTCTACCGTCCATAATCTACACACCAACCATGTCAGTACAGGAACATTAGTACATTAACACCTTATCCAACCCTCAAACCAGACAAACATCTAGAAATACTCGATTCCTCCAGACGATAATACAGTATTTAGATAGAGACGAAAGGAAACGAGGGTGGAAGAGAGTGAGAAGGAGCGAGAGTAAGAGAGGAGGAAAATAACATACAAGGATCAGTAGGTTGCGGATCCGGCTTCGGTGGTGTTTGGGGAGGGTTTGATGGGGAGGAGGACATGGTTGTGTGCTGAATGATATAGGCAATTGGGAGATGAGATGTGAATGGATGTGATGAGTTTCTCAGATGAGATGATATGCGTGGCAGTGTACTGTACAGTAGCAGAAATATCCGCAATCGAAGAATGCTAGATCAAAAAGCAATGAGACAACGAGGGCGACGATGAGGGCGAGGACTAGCAAAGACTGGCGTGTCGTAGCGGAGGGATGTATGGATGGGTAAATGGATGGAGTTGGTGATATGATAGAGGGACTGTGGAAGAGAGATAGAGATAGAGATCGGTTGCGGGTCTAGATGGTGGACTTCCCGACGGCGAAGAGAGAATAGTTCGATTTGGTACTATACTAATTAGTAAATCCATCAGCCAAAGCAAGCAAGCAATAAAACCAGGATATGATAATACTCACTCGCTTTGAAACAGAATATAGATTTGATGGATGAAAGAGGAACTGAACGTAGGTAAGCGAGGAAGTTAACTTCTCTTCAATTCCAACACTGCAAGTGGATGAAAAGTGACCCGATGAACAATGAGAAAGAGAAAGAGAAGAAAGCTCAGCATCACCCCAATATATATAGGTAGAAAACCCAAGAGGCCTACTCAACATAAACCAGCTCACAGCGTAGTACCAACATAAGGGCGATCAAGCTACCCACCTAGCACAGACAACTCTCCGTCCGCCCTTGAAGAAATCCATCACATCGTCGCCCTCCGACGCAGAGCCACGTATGAAAAGCAAGATAAGATGCGATGAGCCAGGCCGCCCTCTCCTCAACAATTTATACCTACCTACTCACCTCCCAATCATCACTCTTACCTTTCTCATTGTCCATGTTCAAGAAATTTCACAATGCACAGTTCGCACCAAGAACCAGTGTGCTGTACAGTAGACGATCGCCCTCCCACGCGCGCACCGCCACCAAGAAGAAAAAAACACCGAAAAAAGCGAAATGAGGCCGCCCTGTATGCAACAAGGTGTTCTTTCCAATCATCTTTCTTACCTTCTTTCTTGTAAAAAGAAAAAGAAAAGAAAAGGGATTCATGGACATCAACGAATGTCGCGTGAGCCCGTGTACTACTCGAGTACCTAAACGAGCACCTAATCTATTGGAGGCCTCCTCTCCCTGTCAGGCAGTCAGGCAAATTCATTGATCGACTACAGACAGACCTACCTAATGATTGAAGGAACCGACGTCGATGCATACGAGCGATTTGATCCGTCGCTTTCTTGATTATAGAATATAAGGGCGAACTTTGCTACGTACGTGTAGGAATTGGAAGGAAGAGCCCTCGTTTTGAAGGAAAGGGCGTTGAGTGAGGTGAGTAGGCGATTTGTAAACAGTAAGCTGCAGAGTAGGGAACTGAGCCGTCCCTCCAATTGCCCTCAAATTAGCCTCCATTCGTATTTTTAAATAACACCTAATAATGCACAAACGATGAATACTTACACTTGCAAGGCCGAAATCAATGGTTACGAAATCCAACGACTCACACACTTACCACGCCCAGATTGACCATGGCTACTAAGTTGCGGCTGCTTGTAAAATAATCAGAGTTCTATCAGATTTAGACTGCTGAGGCCGGCCTGAAGATGTTCCTCTCCTTGTTGGTGATTGGAGGAAGGAGAGGGAGTATTAACAAGACTCAACGAGTACCCTTATTTCCTACAGACAAAGAGTACTACTCAATCAACCAAGTAAGCCAATCGGCGACAATAACGCATTCCATTCATATCTATACAAACAAGCCAGCCTACCTACAAAATACGCCATATCCCATATCCGCCTTTTACTTCCCACCATACACCTGCCTAAACTGATCAAATATATCCTTGCGATAAGCAATACTGCCCTTCATGTCCGGAAACCCTTTATCCTTAAAATTTACAACCACCTTTCTCATCTCAACCGCGAGCTTAATGAGCTCTTCATCGTTTTGTAACAGGTCCTGGTTGAACTTGTCGGTCATGTCAAGGAGGAGTGGATTACTGGAGCGGAAAAGTGCGAGGTGCGTCGATATGACGAGTTTGAGACCAAAGAGTTGGTAATCTGCTGGCTGGGAAGCCGCTGCTTAGATTGTTAGCCTCTCATCTTTGGTGAGATGGGATATGGGATTATTACCAGCTGACTGGAAACGTTGTGAGATGTTTAACAAGTGACTCGATGCAATACTTAGAATGCGTAGTAACTGCCACAATACCAAAGCGACTGGGTATATCTGGTCGCGAGTCAATGATCCGGCAGATCGGAATATCAGCCTCTGGAGCATCTGGAAGAGGTCCTTCTCCGCAAGTCGTAATCGTTGGAAGAGTATGGTGTCGACTGTAGCTTGTACAGTTCGGAAATGATATTGCGTTAAACCCTTGCAGCTGTACTTGACACCGGCCCGCAGGACAAATGCCAATGAAGCCATCCGAAGCATTGCGGCAACCAATTTGGACTATTCTGCATGTCAGCGGATGCAATATTTGACGTCTGGTGGTAACTCACCTCTGGGAGGCCTTTCTTGACATAGGCAGTGCCAAGAATCTGAGCAATCGTTGTCGAGTAGAATTCTGGACCTGCAGCATGCACAAACTTGGATGTGTACTCTAACGCCCATTGCTCCAAAGCTACTGCGATTCCATCTTCGAGTATCAAAACAGGCTCTGAAGCATCGTTTTTCTTGCCTGAGGCCTCAGCTGCTTCCAACTCCTGGGTTGGCCTTATTGTAGCCTTCTCTTCGAGACTGAAGTTCTCAAAGAGTTGGCTCAGGGCTGGTACATCGACAGGATGTGAAAGTCGACCGACGCCATCAATGGTTACCGTCTTTTTTAATGCATCGGCTGCCAAATGCAAATGCCCTGCTCTCAAGCTAAATGAAACAACACGCCTTTTTGATGAATGCTCGAAGTCTGCGCAGTATTAACAAGAGTTGATATCAACGGCTCGGTATAATCTCTTACACTGGTGCATCATCTTCCCAACAAACGGGCTTTCACGCTGACACTTTATCTCATGCAAGCCATTTCCATTCTTCAGACATGAGCCACACGGCGTGCCGGTAGAACACTACAATACACTGTAAGTATATGCAAAATAATATTGGGGGTTGAAGGCATATTTACAGTTCTCCTTCGAAATCGACATTGATGACAAGCACCAGCTTTTCGCACCTCCTTCGCCGCTTTTCTCACGGGCGCATCCAATTTTCGCCGGCGTTTGACATTGGCTAAAGCACCCTATAAGTAGAGTTAGAGCATAATTCGGATAGTGGAAGACTGAAGGACCTTAGTAAAGATAATACACATACAGGGGCAGTTTCGAATACTACAACAAACTCGTTGATATCAGGTTCTGGGGTGACCAAACGAGACCGCTTCTTCGCTGGCGCTGGGGGTAGCTGTGTCCGTTTTGGAGTGCCAGTGGCATATAAACTTTTGCTTTCATCTACGAAGTGCGGTGAGGTTTGCTTGTAGGTGGCCTGCGGCGAGGGATGCGCGGGCATAGGAGCTGCTGCTGCGCCGTCAATATAGTCCGTCGAGTAAGTTGTTGCCCACGCCGAGGCATTGACTGGTCGGCTGTCTGGTTGATCATAATGATTATGGGAATGATTTTGAGTTTGAGCTTGAGGAGGTAATGGGATTGTGTGAAACGAAGAATGCCCATGCTGGTTGACCGGTGTCTGGAAATGGTAACCGCCCCCGGGCGACGAAATGCCTTGAACGTTGGATGAAGCACGAGGCTGCTGGCTCCTAGCTACAAAAACGCTTGGCCCTGAATTGTACTGGTCGTATTGGGGATACTGCTGACGAGCTGGCTGGGTATATAGGATTGCTTCTTCCCTGAGTTGTGGCTGCTCTTGCTGCTGGTGCTGTTGGCGGTGTCGGGAGGGCGGGGGAGACACAAAAGCATCGTTCGCGTAGGCGTTCTCCGGTTGGTAAGTCCACGACGACGACGCAACAGAAGAGGGCGGTTGCAACCAGTTCTCCGTGTAGGTGGCGTTCACATCGTAACTGACGGGCAGGAAAGCATCGGCGAGGGAGAAGGTCAGCTCGCCCTCGCCTGGTGCAGCACGTGCTGGGTGGTAGGAAGCGGGAGGTGAGGCGACTTGGGACATGTCGGACTCGTCGTGGTCAGTGATGGCGTTGAAGAGCATCCGCAAAGCTGTGGGTGCGATGTGCTACAAATAACACAACGCTGAGGAGGGTTGACAACATTGAAGTCTAGTCGTCGCCGGGCTAGTGTCGTCGTCTACGGTCTGGTCTGGTCTGGCTCTGGCTCTGGTTCTGGTCAGGACAGGAGGACAGGACAGGGCAGGGCAGGGCAGGATAGGATAGGATAGGATAGGACAGGTCCTGACAAGACTAGCAATGATCAATCCACAATCAACACAGACAGACACAGACACTTACACATGCACACACACACACACACCCTCACACCCTCACACACTCACGCGCAATCGATAAAGAAGAGGAGAAGACCTCCGCCATCCGCCCTGGAGATGATGTCGGTCCGGAGCCGGCATTGACCAGTGAGATTGAGTTGCCACTTTGGGCATTAGCGCCTGGGACGAGCCACAGTGCTGGGCCACGCAGAGGGATATGGCCACCCCCCCCGAAGCATTCCCCGCCGCCTCGCCATCTGCTATCAGCATCTTCTTGCACTGAACTTTGGTTCCGCAGTGCCAGGGCGTTGCTGGATAACCTCTCTCCCTTTAGGGGAGGCGGATCGCAGACGCACCTCCAATCGTCGATGATGCCCGCCGAGGGAGCCGAGTCACCGAGGATCCCTGCACGGCGAAGGGACTTGCGTGCAAGTCCTGTGCTCAGGGCCCTGTCCTCAACGACAACTCTACCAGTCGACGGCGCTCTGAACAAATCCAAATGTCGTGGTTGGTTGACGTCGAACGTCGCTGGATTGATTGCAGTTGTCGAGATGGAGTCAAGACACAGCTTTCGTGAAGCGAGACTGCATTGCGCCTCTGCGTGGTAGTATTGTTAATTTGGAGCGCTCTGGTGAAATGCATTGGTGCCAGGGCGCAGGACGTCTCTCGGAGAAAGCAGAGAATCCAACATGCATGCATGCTGCCAGTTGCTTGGGTCGTTCCAAGCCACGAATCAATATATCAAGTGCAGTCTCAAAGCTGATTGCTGAGGCTACTGGCGGCGCAGTTCCATATCAATCATTCCTATTTAGTGTCACTTGCAATTCAAGAGATACCGTTGTATGCCTGTTGAGTTATTGCCCTTGACCAGAGTAACTCCCAAAAGACAAGTAGCCCTTGTAAACACGAGGCCAAGTACAGGGGCGTCCCGAGCTTACGGTAGCTCCTCGTCTCTTTTCCTCAGCAGTGTATTGAGGCAAGCATCAACTTTGCCAGACCTTAGACCTTTCTCCTGCTCTAAGTAAAACACCACATATGCAGGAGCAGTGACCTTGAAGAAGTATAGAAGAACACTCGGCACATGTGATGTTCGGCTCGGCACACTTGCCAGGATGCCCTCATGATGCGCAGGATCAAGTGAGTGCTTGACCGGCAGTTTTGGTGATTGTGTTATACCTCGCTACCAAACTTACCTCAAATGATGCCCTCTGCTCCTGAACGTTATTCCCTGCCTTTTATTTCCAGAAGATTGAAGCGCACCCATGATCCATCTCGATCACACAAAATGTGCACAAGGGGCACATGAAATGTGTTTGCGCACCGCTCTTCCTCTCACCATTACAAACCACAATATCATTCGTCGACTCCCACGAATGCGAAGATAACCCATTGTCCGAGGGTGTGGAAAGTGAAATATCTAGATTTGGATCTCAAAGGAAACATAGGCGGGTCATTTGCTTGTTGAAACGTCTCCAATGATTAGAAACGGTGGTCTAATCTAAGAAGAACTGTCAACAAGTACGGATGAATATGCGCCTGTACAGTAGTGCGAAGTTCACCCTGCCTACATTCTGATAATACCACAATCATACTGGTGATAAGGACAACTAGAAAGAAAGAGAATGATAGCCTACAGTATAGCAAGGATGGGTCATAGTTCAGCAGCTGCAAGTCGTGGGAACCACATGGTTCAGCTACCGACCTACCGTAAAGGGCAGACACGTATGTACAGTACTGCAATAACGTACCTAGCCAGCTACTCTGTCCAGCACCTGCAGAATTCCAGACCTCGAGCTTCGACGCACCTGAGCGTTCCTCCCTGAGTCCCTCTAAACACCAACAGCAGCACCACTAGCCCCAAGTGTCTCCACCATCCAGAGAAACGATAATACCACCGTCTGTACGAAGCATGCTTACTCCCTACCTCACACGGTACTCTCAAGCCTCAGCAGTCCCTTAATACCACCAGTACCCGCACAAGACTTCAACAGTGATACACCGATGCACTGATGCACTGATGCACTGACGCACTGATGCACCAAGTAATCATACCCACCACGGCACGGCACGACAACCGACGATACTCCATAGCGGGAATCCCGTTCAACAGGATCGTCGATCTATGGAAAGAAGCCATGTAGGCAGATACTGTAAGCATGGTGCCAAATACCAATATAAGTTCAGTACGAAGTGCGAACTTTTTCCTACCGGGTTTGCCGGATATGCCGGAACGAGATATCGATTCAAGGACGTAGAACAAGACGCCAAGTCTCGAATAGGGCAGCATTTCATGATTTTAAAAAGTCTACCTGAGGCATCATACCAACTATAAAAGGCCCCTTAATGGATGTGTTAGAAGTATCTACGTACCTTACATAGTACTCACAACTCTACAGGTAGCTAGCTATCTACAAAAGGGATTGTGATACACGCTCCCCCCCCGCCCCCGAGGAGTCTATGCCCCCCCTATGATTGTTTCCTTAGGTAGTCTACTGCTAGAGAACAGCTATTTATGTTACTATATTTCTTTAGATTACTTAAAATAGTCTAGTAACTTAAAATATAGTAGCTTACTACCTATAGTAAAGAAAGAAGTAGAAAAGAGGGTAGAAATAGTTATCTTTCTCTCTCTTAATTAAGACTTTATCCTTTCCTCTTTAGTACTAACATTGATAATAAACTACTATCTTCGAAATTATTTATATAATGTAGGAACTTGAAGTACTCCGTCTCTAGCTCTAGATTACCTAGCAGGAGGGGTCAAAGGGTGTAAAGTTCTAAAGCGGGGAAGCGTATTTCACGGTCTTACAACAGTACAAGGACAAGACGAGATGAAGAAAATTCTGGGTCCCAAGGTTATCCAATAAGAGAGAGTTCTGTGGTACTGTAACTGTACCTGCAGTCAAGTACCGACTCGGTCCAATTATAAACCGGCACATCTGGGGAAATAGACTACCGAGTCCAATGAGCTGCGGGTCATGCATGCAATGCAAGGGAGACACGACTTTGTGTGCTGGCAGCACTGGTTGAAGACACCCACAAAGCAGTGCAGGTACGTTAATAAAAGTCATCGATTTTCTCGACTTAATTAAGAAGCAAAATGAGTATTGACAAGAGTGTATTCATTGTCTCAAGCGTACTCAAGAAAGAACCTCATACATCTGGCGAAGAAGAACCCAATGCAACCTTTCATTTCCTCATCACCATGGACACGAAACAGAAGAAAACTTGTAGAGAACCCAAGTAACGAAGGATGACTAGAACAAGCCTCGGTCGTCATATGCTGCCCCAAACCAAACCCACCAGTTTGTACAGCCAATGCCCATGTTAAACGCCTTGACAATATGACAAAGGGAAATAAAAAAACAGTGTGTATGTGGTCTCGGTGACCATGTCGTGCCGCGCTTCCGCTTTCCATATTACAAGTCGAGGGGAAGTACCCCTTATCGTTCCACTTTTGGTGGCTGCCACCCATTCAAGTACGCCATGAGACCCATTCCTATAAGGACAACCCCTAACATCGAAGCATACGGAGCAGACTGGTATATTAAGGGATCCGAGCCACCTGAAAGTCTCGCGAGGGTACCTGCTGCTGGCCTCCCACCAACCGAACCAATGGCCGCTCCATTGGAAAGCCCGCTCTTCTGCAAAAGCGGTCCAAGAAGAGTCTCGTTACCGCTTTCTTGGTTGCGCGCTGTGTTACCAATGGATGAAGACGGCGCACGTTCGGTTGAGTTTGACCGTCGAACATTCTCTTCTGACCGAATCTTTTCTACCATCTCTGCCAGTGTTTGCCGGTCTGAATCCCTCTCTGCCTCCGCAGTCTCAGCTCGTGTCTTGAATGTCTCCATCTGCTGCTTCATCTGCTCCATATCTACCATCATTGCCTCTAACTGCTTTTCAAGTAATGAAGCAGAGTCGCTCATAGCCTGGGTATCAATTGGTTCGCCCTTTTGTTTTTCTTCATTGTTCTCCACGGTCTCCGATGGTGGCTCAAAGGCTTCCTCAAGTACAGAACCCTCTGCGCCTCCTTTAGCATGTCCATTTGTCTTAAGATCTGAAGTCTGCATTTCAAATTTTCGTGCTGTCTCCTCAGCAGTTTCCCTCGCTAGCCGTTCTTTCTGAAGCATCTCTTCTAAATCGCGCATTCGCGCACTCTGTGAATCTAACTCTTTCTTCGCAGATGCTAAAGCCTCTACCAATGTTATAATTTGACTTGTAGGATCTTGGCGCTGAGGTGACCCATTGGGTACTGATCGAGGGCGCTCTGTGTTAGATCGTTTGAGTGAAGAGGGTGACGAAGGATCGGTAGATACTTGGGAGCGCGCAGAGTCTGGCTTTTCGGGAAGAGGTTGCTGGGGAGGGGGCGCTGGGGGATCGGAGAACCGTGGCTTTGAATCGACTCGAAATGGCAGAGCTGCGCCATTAACTTGTGGAGGCGGCTTCACAGGATCCACAGTAGCTGGTTTCTCATTGACTTTGATCTCATCCTTGGATAGAATGCTTGCAATGAAACCATCTGTTCGTCCTAGGTCACTTGTCTGGAGTCGCGCAGTTCTCATTTCGTGCTATTCCGGTCAGCATTTTTATCGCATCATGAGTGTAGAAGGCGTACCGTAAGCCTCTTGACAATCTGCTCGGTAGTCACAGGAGTCAACCAGAAATTCATTGGCCTTGGTTGACTCGAGCCATTCATTTGACTACCCGCCAGGCTTCCTGCAGGTATAAGTCGGCCATTGCTTTGTACTGAACCTTGACTCCCTGATCTTCCCCTGAACGGCATGCCACTCTGGGAAGGTAGCATCATCGCTCCATTCGCAGGATCAAGATCTCCAAAGTTCATGTCCATGACATTGTTTGTTGTTCCCAGGAAACCCGCATGCTCAACCTTGGCCGCAACCTTGTGATGCACAACTGTCTTCTGATCTTCGCTGACAATGTCTATACCAAGCTCGAGGTGGTCCTGTGACTGGAGTTCGTGTGGCTCTGAGTCCCGGTTCTCTGGCGAAAGGCGAGCACCATTCACAAACGTGCCGTTTGAAGACTTGACATCACGAATCCAAATCTTTCCGTTCCTATCTGCCCAAATCTCTGCATGTTGCCTTGAAAGGACCTTTGAATCGAAGAAGCCATTCGAAGGTGTAGGTAGAGTCTTAACATTTGTTTGGCGCCCAATCCGGATGCTGTCAGGGTAGTATGGCACTGATATTGTTTTCCTCTCAAAGGTTCCATTCATCGACAGCAGGTAAAGAACCGGATTTCCTTCCCCGACAGGTTGCGCAGCGCCACGGCTTCCATTCACTTGTTGCGCGCTGGGGTTCTGTAAATGTTGTGAAGGAACCATGGGAGCAGGTTGATGTATGGATGACATAGATGATGCGGCAGAAGTGCCATTTGGTGCCAGGATTGACTGTGGTCTCGCTGTCGACACTCCTGACATTGCCTCAGCTTTGCTCGTGGGCCAGGGTCCCGCTCTTTGCGGTTTTCTCTTCGCTGCACCTTGCGTCCCCCACGTGCTTAAATCACCAGCCACAGGCATCGACACGCCATTGGTTTGTGGAGCAGACTGTGAAATCGTGGCTGTCGAAGATGCGGATGAACTGGAGGCTATTGATGAAGAGGAGTTAGAGCGTTGCGCGCTCTTGCGTGGCATGAACATTCGGGCGACGTCCGAGTCGGCATTCATACCTCCTTGGCTAGAGCCCCATGCTGACCGGTTGATTTGCTGGAAACTCGGCGGGTTCGCTACAGCCGTCATATGTAGAATTTTGGAAGGATTTTTCTTAAATAAATGACGGGATAAGGATGGCGATGGCGGTGGGTAGAGGGGATGCTGCCAGATCGTGTCTTGTGTTTCGTCCCCTTTTACCCCATCAAGCAGTTGTCAACGCAGGTCTTGCAATTCGGTGTTCAGTGTCGTTGCATATGGCAGAATACACTTCGAGCCTTCAAATGAAAGTCTAGGTTTGTCGCACTGCGTTGGTAAAGAGTGTCAGCGATTGAAGTCCTGTTCGGGCGAGCGCTTGAAAGGGAGCCCCTATGGGCGATAGTCACAGCACGGCGAGCCTCTAACAAGTCTGGAGGGAGGGGGGGTCATTGAGATACTCACATTGGAGTCGAGCCAAGTGGTGAAGCAGGTAGGGCAATTGCAAATATGCCTTTGGGCTTTGATGGCTTCTTTTTGAGACTGGTACCGGGCTATCGTATGAAGTCGAGAGATGAGAAACTGGCGAGCCAATCATCGATGCGAGGAAGATCAGGAGCACGCGCGCAGCTCCTTCCAGCGGAAAACACGTCGACACAACATGCACACTCAACGTCTGGGATCAAGCAGAAACATGTGCAGTTTGATTGAGTCTTCATAAAGATGTCGTTCCAGCTCCTAGATATCCAGATACTATACACAGCACGTGACACGGTTGTGGATGAAAAGCACGTGGTTTTACTCCGCATTTTGACGACGCACCAGACGGGCCGACAATGATCCCTGGTGCTTTGCACTCCGTAGAGATGGGAGAGCTCTCATGATTTTGTCAGGCAGGTCTCCTAATGCGCCTTTGCCCTTTACAAGAAATCTCTCACCTTTGAAACCCATTTTTTGAAACTTTTAAGATGCCTGTAGTAGCTGGACCTCCAATGGGTGGTCAATCCACCCTGGACAAATGTATGTTCCTTGGGATTGCCCAAACTATTAGCAAAAAGAAGCGCGCTTGCTGACCAGACAAACAGTCAAGATGGGAGCTATGATGGGTGGCAGTAAGTCGATTGGCACCAAAGGCCATGCCATATACTAATGTGAGCTAAAGCTGTCGGGATAATCATTGGTTTCATTTTCGGTAAGTTTCCGGGAACCCTCTACTGTACTTCCATTCTGTGTTAACAAAGCCACAGGTTCCGTCAACATCATGCGTTACGGTGCTGGTCCTAACGGGGTGATGAGAACCCTTGGACAATATATGCTTGGTTCGGGAGCGACATTTGGGTATGCTGGGCTTCCCCATTCCCGCTGGGTTCTTTGCTAAGCGGTTTGCGACAGCTTCTTCATGTCCATAGGAAGCACCATCCGATCAGACACCACTTCACAACTAGCCGCTGAAGCCTTCGCGCGTTCTCGACGACGACCGTTGGTTATGCCGAGACAACCATACCGACCATCATGAGCAAGGAATAATACGAGGAGGGATATACCACAAGGAACATAGCGATGGCTCATTTGGCAGAATGGCGTTACACAATTGTACAAGAATCTGAAGTCCAAGGGGTTCCGACCTTTGCATCGGAAGGCAAAGCTTTGACGGAAATGCTTATTGATCTTCACCAGTAGTTCCGTTGGACCTGAGGAATTTCGACCTGTATAAACACCATTTCAAACATGACACATGTCCGGTGATTTGGAATACTCGTATGAATACTGACTTTTAGGACCGTGGATGTGTCCCAAAGGCTCGGTTTATAAGACTTGGCTGGCGTATCACTTTAACATCCACCAGAATTTTCCCTACAAGCATGAGACGGAGATAGTAGTTTCTACTACTAAGAAACATTCCTCTGCTGGAATGAAAACTACGAATTTCGCATCAGAAATACGTGTGGTTCCCCATTAGACATGCTTTTCCTTGCTGATATCCTCGCTAGGTGAGATAATTCAAAGGACCAAGACCAACGAGCTTAGGAACTTAAGTTTCCAGACCTGTGTGCCATCTATTACCGCCAGGTACAAAATATGCAAGAACCGAACTCAAGCAAATATGTGCAATCACTCATGAAGGGTTCCTCGTTCCTAAATTTCTGTCGTTTATTGTCTAGTCGGGACCTGTACGGTTGAAGGATAGATTTTTCAGCTAAGTTCAGCCCGTTACGCTTTTGCGATCGTGATCCTTCACACATGAACGAGATTATTTTTTTTGCTCGCATCTTCGATTCTCATCTCCTGAAAGGAATCTTTTTTCAGCAGAGTCCTCGGAAGACGATTTCAACACTGCATCTAGTGCACTGTTTTGAAGCACTATACCGTTAGCAGGTAAGAACTGACTCCGTATGGCGACATTTCGCTGTGGATTGCCTGTAGACTGCGACAAGTTGATATCCAAGGAAAGTTTTCAGGGTTTTTTTTCATTACGATGCTCGTCTCAGGGGATTTCCCAGTCTTATGGCTTCACGCCATTGGATCTGTAGATTTTCATGCGGTACTTCATATCTATCTCCTTAACCGATGTGAGATGGCGTTGGCCTACACGTGTGGTGCCCATACCTTACCTTTTATGGGAAGCCACAAGGCAACAAAGGTAAGATGTACCTTTAAGCGATCTCAAGAAATGCTGGCTAACCTCCACTTGACCTCCATCAGTGTGTCGATCCGCTAAGGAAGTGTTCTATCCGACCAAAAGGAACACATGCTTCCGTGCCCTGGTGCACGCGAGTCCGTTCAACACCAGTCGTCAGCCGATTCATCTATACTGTGCCGGTCTACGGTTCGAGATACAAAATGTTACTGTGGACTTTCAGCAACATTTTGGCACGCCCCACAGTCACTTGCACTGGTTCATTATCGAGGTCACAAGATTACAGTACGGCTGCATAACGAGCTATCAATATTCTTTCGTGTATATTTCCTAGTCCGATGCACGATTCGGTAGACCCTAGCAAGGATCCAAGCGGAGTGTCACTGCGAGTCTCTTTGACTGAGGGACTGGCTTATCGAAGCTCACAATTGCACATTCAGCAAACAGTGCGGGGAAGGATTTAATCACGATTGACGTAGTTCTGAGTGTCTTCCATGCATGGATGTGGATGGCTTTCGATGGACTCTGCCTCGTGTTTGCTATAGCTCATGCAATTTGATGGAAGTTTAGCTGTTGGCTCAAGTATGTGAAGTTGAACTACAACACATAACTAAACGTTTGCCCCACATCTGCTCAGATCTTCTAGACTTCTACGCTGAGTGCGAACTTGAAACGTCTTTTCGAATAAACCCTCCGAGCATCAGGCTAAATTTGGCCACAGTGTCTGATCGGGCGTGGCTGCATATCCCTGGGGACATCGCGCCCTGGGTCCCTGCGGTTGGTATTCTATTGTGGTTCGGTTACAGCTGATGGCTGATGATGGCTTGCTCGCGCACATCGCACTTCTATCGGAGCTCCCGCTCAGCATCATCGCCATAGTAACCTTCATCGAGACTGGCGCTGACTACGGGTTTAGACTTTCAAGCCGCTTTCTCGAAATGGGATGACCCGGGGGCTTTCACGAGTAGCCAAAACCCTTCAATTACGGCACCAGAATTATGGCACCAGTGGTGCCATGGCCGGCAGTCCACGCTTTCATCAGGACCAACTACCCTTCGAAATTATCAAAGTGCTACGGATGACACTTCCCAAGCTGCAAAACAACATGTCAGAATGTAACCACATGGATCTTGATGCACGGTGGCTCTTTGTCCGCTGTGCAGCAAAAGTCTAAGAATGATGGGACGACACAGCATTTGTCCGTATCTCTCAGGGTGCCTTCATCAATGTCTAGTACTGCTCCCGTGGCTCTGTTGGCTCCTCGGCCCCCGACGTTGAATCTCGAATGGCATTAAGACGTCGCTCTATTTCTCTTGAGTGAGGGATGTATGCAAGTTTCCACGCATAGAAAAGTTTGGGGGAGTATCCCGTTCTTTGAACGCCGAGGTATTGTTTGAGGTTTTCAAACCCTTTTTTTCGGTTCTTGCAAAGCACCTCCTGTAATTTTACTTAGAGGTTCAACCGAGTTGGGGCTTTCGTCTTAAAGTGACTAGCAGCGGGTGATTCTTCAGCTAGCTCAGAACCGCCCTGACATAGACATCCAATGTGGCCCACAGACCTGGCCTCGGATCTTGGTCGAAAATAGTTCACTTTCTACTTGTTACTATGGTCTCATTCAGCTACCTTGCCTTAAGTGCCATGAATCAGGTGCGTGGTGGCAAAGCAAGCGACTTATGGTCATGGCATCGAGTTCTGCCCGATTTGGAAAACAGAAGCACGTCGTGGTTGCTGCTAATAGCGCTATGAATGCTGAGATTACCATCTTGTGGCTTGTGTATGATCGGCTAATGCTGGCTAAAGATGCTCCAGTCTTTTCCCAAATAAGCTTATTCGCAGTATGGATGGGTTTACTTTGGGTTAGCTATGCTCGTCAGGTACCGCGCAGAAAGCCTCTGTTGATCAAGCTTTTTAATTTTAGTCCTCACCACCATTCTCATTGGCTTCCGCATTCCGACAATCATGTACCACGATACTGGTGTTAGCCAGCGTGTTAGCCAGCGTGTTAGCCAGCGTGTTAGCACCAGCGAGAGGCTCTCTGGGCTGGGATCATCTCTGATAGAGCCTGATCTCTGACACAGGGATTTGGTAATGAAGCCTACACTCAGCGGGCTGATAGCCATGGCATCCGTTCTCTTGCCACCCTGGTGATCACACTGAATTTTGTGCATGCTCATTACACTTGGAGAAGAATGGTCATAGACATTTCCTGAAGGCGAGTTGTATATAAACCACTTCTTCCTGCTCATTCCTGCTCCTTCCTGCTCATCATCCGGCCAACTATCTCTTGTCTTTCACTTATTCTTTCTTCCACTTAATTTGCCCGCCGTTCTTCATCATGGGTCTCTTCAATGTCATCACTCAATTACTCGGCGGCGTTCTTACTCTAATCGGTGCTTTAACACAGCAACAAACGAACGGGTAAGTTCCAACCCAGAACCCATTTTCAACTGTGTTATCCACGTTCGAGGACTTTTACCAGTTGCTTCGAAGGCCCGATGCTGACAGGCTCACCAGTAACTCTCTCTGGGGAACACTGCAAGCACCCATATTTGCTCAGTTTCTCACGAACAACCCTCTACCTAATGGGTTTCCTTGGGGCTCCCTCACCGCATCTGGGAACAACCCATACAAAGAAGCTCCCAACACAGGTGTGATCCGATCTTACGACTTCACCGTCAAGCGAGGAATGATAGCACCAGATGGTTACTTGAAGTCCGTCATTCTTATCAACGGTCAATTCCCCGGTCCGATGATCGAAGCCAATTGGGGAGATACCATCCAGGTCACTATTCATAATCAGATCACAGGACCAGAAGAAGGAACAGGTTTCCATTGGCATGGACTCTTGCAGAAGGCAACTCCGTGGTACGATGGTGTGCCTTCTGTCGGCCAATGTCCAATCGCACCTGGCGCGTCTTTCACCTACCAGTTCAAAGCCGATCTCTATGGTACTTCCTGGTACCACTCTCATTATTCTGCTCAATATGGCGGTGGGCTTCTAGGCCCCATGATAATCCACGGTCCAAGCAATGCCAAATACGACATTGATCTCGGTCCAGTCTTCCTCACTGGTATGATATCTAAGTCTTCCAATGTGTACTGTTCGTACTAACCTTCCTAGATTATTATCACCAGGAATATTTTTCCATAGTCGAGGAAGTCGTCGGAGTCCTTGGAGCAGGAGGTAACCCAGCTCCAGCATCAGACAATAACCTCATCAACGGAAAGATGAATTTTAACTGCTCTACCGTCGCAGCTGGAGACAACACTAAGTGCACGAACAATGCTGGAATCTCCAAGTTCAAGTTTACCACTGGTAAGACACATCGGCTAAGATTGATCAACGCCGGAGCAGAAGGTCTGCAGCGTTTCAGTATCGATGGCCACACCATGACCGTTATTGCAAACGACTTCGTGCCTATCCAGCCTTATAACACAACAGTAGTAACACTGGGAATCGGGCAACGTTCCGACGTCCTGGTAACAGCCAATGCCGGTACCGCCACCTCGGCCTTCTGGATGCGCTCCAACATCAGCACAATCTGCAGTGTAACGAATCAAGGCAACGCCCTCGCAGCAATCTACTACGATAAAGCTGACACCAACAAAGCACCCCAGTCTACCGCCTGGAACGTTCCAGACCCCGGAACCTGCGCCAACGATGACCTCTCGCTAACCGTCCCCTTCTTCCCCATAACTCCATCCCCAACGCCAGCCACGACCAAAGTAATGGAAGTTAATTTCTTTGTCAACGCAACAAACCATTTCCTTTGGGAATTAGACAACCAAAGCTTCCGCGGCGATTACAACAACCCGATCTTACTGCTCGCAGCACGAGGAAACTATACCTACGACCCCGAATGGAACGTCAAGAACTTCGGCTCCAACACCACCATCCGCGTCGTAGTAAACAACAAAACCCCCGTCGCACACCCCATGCATCTGCACGGGCACAACATGGAGGTTCTACACGAAGGTCCCGGCGACTGGGACGGTACGACGATCACACGACCACAAAACCCTCAACGTCGTGATGTCCAAATGCTCCGCCCCAATGGCCACATCGTCTGGCAGATCGATGCTGATAATCCCGGAGTCTGGCCCTTCCACTGCCACATCGCCTGGCATGTCTCTGCAGGCTTGTACGCCAATATTCTCGAGAGGCCGAACGATATCGCGGCGAAGGGTCCTGTACCGCAGGTCATGGCTCAGACTTGTAGAGATTGGGCTGCTTACACGCAGACGGATGTTGTCAATCAAATCGATAGTGGGTTGTAGTGTTGTGCGGGTTGACGGTGCTGAGCAGTGGGTTGATTAGATGTATGATAATTGAGAGAGAAAGAGGTGGGAGAGGAGGAGTAATGAGTGTGGGAAGAGAACTTCTTTACTTTCTTTAATCTTATTAAAGACCAGGTTTATCTGCGCATATATCGCGCGCGGAGATGAGAAGGTGGAGTTTTTCTTGCTCCTAGTATTTAAAAATTTGGCTGGGGTATGGGCGTGATGGTCGCACATATCACGGGCAAAATCAGAGGACAGTTCTCTTTGTTATAATTAGTTGTATCACAATTTGTCTGCAAAGTCAAGAAGCGATATAAAAATGTACTTAATCCAAAACCAAGTTCCTTGTCTATAATCCCTGTTACACTAAACTGAATTGCTCTTCTTTGCGACACCCCATGACATTTACTACCTTGTGATATTGCGCAGATCTGGTAAATGAACAACTTAGGAGGAGTCATAACGTTGGGATGATATCAATATGAGGGCGGAGGCTGACGACTTAACAAATGCACGCAGTACACCTCTATAAACCTCTAGCTCTCTATTAGGGAATCTTTAGAGCTAAGATTAAGTTAATAAGGTGGTGGGATAGAGGTGTAGGGGTTATAGAGACTGTTAGTAGCAGGCTATTAGTACTAGAACGAACTTCGTCACTTAAATCCTTCTTGTTATAACAACCACCTCTATTATAGAGTACTAGAGTGCCTTTTAAACCCTCTTAATACTTGTATTTATTAAGTTAGTAATCTAAATTTTATATCTCTCTATTAATAGATTCTTAGTAAATCTCTACTCTTTAGTTAAATCTTTAAGATACTTAATTTAAAAGAAAACTAGTTTATAGTGTAGTATAATATAATAAATATAATATTTATATAAGAACTAAGTTTATAGTATTTATAGTTTTCTAAGACACGTTATATATAAATAATAACTATTCTAACCTTCTATAGGTAATATACTAAGGTATAGTTACTTATAATAAACTATAAGATAAGTAGTAAATATAGATCTTATATTATATATATAAGCAAGGAGAACTTAAGAAGTAAGAAGAGAGTGTTATAGGAAGAGTAGGAATAATTACTACTTCTTCTATAGCAAGAATCTTAAGGGCAGCCCTAGGGTAATTAGACCTAGCTTTATACTATACTATAGGGTAAAGTTCCCCTACCTCCTCTGTGTATAAAACTTAAATAAAACAACTATTAAACTAGATATACGAGGGCAATAAAGTAAGCTGAAAACACTTGTATAAAAAAAGTCTAGTTGGTGTTAAAATCTCAGTACGTGAAGCTCAGGCGACCTAAAGCTCTCATAACTACAAAGCCTACAATAGGTAGACAACGTCAATTTCTAATCAATCGCTAAACACCGTACAAATGCTAAATCCGATAGCCTAACTGTTTCCATCAAAACTCCAAATTCGAAGACCTTTCACCTATATCTAAGACAATGTACAGAACTCCAACGCCCTCCCTCAATCCAAATTCAACGTACGCTCCCTATCATCATCAAGGTCCTCATGCTTTTCTACCCTTTCTACCCTGGTCGCTAACTTTTCTGGAACGCAAAGCCAACTGCAACCCCTCCTGATCAACGGAACCATACTCTCGATGATATCTCTTGTGTTCTCCATTTGTCTGAGCGGGCTAGCCGCACTAGCAGTACCCTTATTCCTCGCTGTCCTTGCTATTTCCCACCACTCAATCCATTCTGTGCGAGCTATAATAAAATTTCGTCCGCATATAGAACACTGGCTACCGCCAGATTCCTTATTTGCAGCAGTTTTTGTGAGTAACTTGAGAATGTGTTCTGGTGTCTCTTCGAGCAGAAAGTCATCAAGGTACGAAACTTGTCGCGTCTTGGAGAGTGCACTCAGAGCGACCTCGACAAGAGACGGTGCACGGGATAAATATCTGCCTCGTCCAAGTGGAGGAGATGGAATATCACCTGCATCAGCGACCGTTACTGAGACTCCAGATGCTGCTGCTTCGCGTGCTGCAGATGCTGGAAGCAACGATAGTTCTTGTGGGGTATCTGAAGGGAACACGGGGCCTTTATTAAGCTTATTGCCATTCAGGTCTTTATATCGTGTCTGAGTTCGAAACTTGAAAGAGAGCTGCCATTTGGAAGACGACCTTCGAAGATTGTTTCGACGATTAGAAGGCCAAGTTCGGGGGTTCTGGTTAGCCTCTTCTAGAGTGGTTTTACTGTTCGCCTTGTTATCTTGACTCGGCTGGATTGCTTCCCAAAAAGGGTTTGGATGGATCTGAAAATTCCTCAGACTGCCAGTGTCTGATACGAGGTCTAGAATCTCGTATGGGAGAAAATTCAAGCAGTTCTGAGAGATATTCAGTTCTTTGAGGTTGCTTAATTTCCCGATCCCCGGAGGAAGCTCTTGGAGTTGGTTTCCACGAAGACTAAGAACAGTCAATCGATCGAGGTTGAATAGCGCTCCTGGCAGCTTTGTGAGGCTGTTTGAAGCAAGATAGAGTTGTAAATTAGGTATAAGAGATTCGAACCTCACGCCTTCAGCAATTCTCTGGGTACAGGTAAAGGTAGATAGAGGCTCGATTGTCTCATTCGACAGGCTAGTCAGTTGCTGCGACCTGTTTCCCATCAATCAGCGTTAGCATACGCAACGGCTGAGAATCCGAAAGATTAACTTCGATGGCATAGACATACGTTAAATTGACGGTCTCCTTGCCCTCTTCCAAACAAGTATGGATGAAGTCACTCGCACGATCCTCGGGCGTTCTGTTCAATCCTGACAAACTTCGCATTCCCCTCACCAGGTGGCTGGGCCCGGCGGAGGACTCTGCCAGCTCATCGGGGAGAAAGCGCCGCATACCACGCACAGCAACGTTCGACCCTGTAGATAAGAATCTGACCTGCACATCATTGCCCTTGGTGGCCGCCAAATTGTCCTCCAAAGAGTCATCCGGTTCTGTGCCTTCGCTGCCCAACCACACGCCACTGTCGAACTGCCTTTGCAGCTTCCTCTTCCCTTTCGTTGGCGGATTGTCATGCGACTCAGATACCGGGTCAGATGCAAGCTGCTGGCTGTACCAGGGCCCTCGATATCTTTTCTTCTGGCGCTTGTGCTTTGTCGTATAGTTTTCGGCTGAAGGGTCGTCATCGCTCGAGAACAGCGGGGGATCGCTGGAGAAGGCGGGGACGGGGGAGCTGTATCGGACGCGTTTTTGTGCCGGATTCCCCTCATACTCATCTAAAGTTCTGCCAATTGAATTTCCTCGCCTCGGGAGAGGTAGCGTGGGTTCTTCGTCCATGGTTGAGAGTTGAGGCGTTGTTCAATTGAGGATGGTGATATGTAGTAGTTGTGAGGCCAGTCGCGTCCCACATGTTGTCGCGCACCCTAGTCACAGTCACGTGGCTGTTGGCCTAACCTCAATGCCTGCACATGTCAGAAATATGAACAGTAGCAATCGTAAGTGGGAGGCCAGCAAACTAATGGGCACAATGGGTTGATCGTGACGGATCCTGCCGGTCCAGCAAAGGAGTGTGCACAGGATGGCGAGGAGCCTTGTTCTCGTCGCTTTGCTCATAACGGCAATATGACTTGCATTCATTATGCTACTTTTTTTGAACATCAAAGAGAGGTTCACTATCCTCTCCAGATCCTCCGCCCGATTACTACTACACTACCAGTAACTACATTCTCTCCGTGTGGAGACTCGCGTCATGCCTCTAAACACCCACACGAGCACCTCAAACAACAGCACTGGGTTTCACATCTCCAGCCTTCAGGCTGCTGAGCTCCGGTGTACCGGGGGCTCGAGGAGCAGAGAACCGCGTCTCGACGAAAGTCTTCATGATCCCCATCTCCTTCTTATCGAAAGCATCGTACAATTCGCGGAACTCATCAATCTTGAAGCGATGAGAGAGGATGATGGTTGGGTCAAACTCTCCAGACTCAACCTTCTTCAACAACTCATGCCAATACTTCTGTACTGGAGCTTGTCCGGTTCCTCTGAGGGTGATACCCTTCTCCATTAGAGCACCGATCAGAAATTGGTTGGTGAGAGCAGCATAATCGGCAACGAGAGCGATGGTTCCGAATTTTCGCACGGCTCGCAGAGCTTCGTTTGGGATTTCGCTACTATCTGTCTCAAGACCAACAGCTCTCTGCACGGTATGCAACAAGCTCTTCGTATATCTAAACGCAGCAGCATCGATACCACAGTCCACTCCATCAGGCTCCAGCTCATAAATCTTGGCCACAACATCATCGGTCTCCTCAAAGTTGATGATATCACAGCCAATCTTTTCCTTGGCGAGCTGCAGCCTCTCCTTTACGCGATCAATGATGATGACTCTGCTTGCGCCAGCCAACTTGCTCCATTTTGCACAGTACAGGCCGATAGGACCAGCTCCCCAGATTGCCACGCTCTTGCCCTTGTCAACCTCGGCACAGACGGTTGCATGGTATGATGTTGGGATAATGTCGGAAAGGTAAAGGGCTTTCTCGTCAGGCACGCTATCTGGGACCTTTAAGAGATTGACATCGCCGAAGGGGCAACGCACGTATTCAGCTTGGCCTCCTGCAAATCCGCCAGCGAAATGTGTGTAACCGAAGAGACCAGCGAAAGGCTTGCCGTAGAGCTTTTCTTGGACCGAGGATGAATTGGTTTTGTCGCACATGGAGGATAATCCTTCCAGGCAGAATTTGCATGTTCCGCAGCTGGGTTGTGCATGTCAGTTTTGACTTGGAAGAACGGGAGGGTGTGCACGAACGCAATCTGGAAACTTGCAACGACTCGATCTCCCTTCTTAACGTTCTTGATCTCTGATCCGACTTCATCTACAATTCCCATCCATTCGTGGCCCAGGATGTCCCCACGCTGAATTTGCATAATCTCCTTGTGGTACAGATGCAGATCTGATCCGCACACTGTTGTGCCCGTAACTTTACAAATGACATCGGTGGGCTCGGTGATAGCTGGGACCGGGGCTTCGACAACTCGTACATCTAAATACTGTAAATAGGGTGCATATCTTCTAGTAGAAGTATCTTCTTGCCTTTATTGCCGTACCACTGAAGCGTAAGTTGTGTTTCGTTTGGACGGTAATTGGGCTCATTCGTGGTGGCAGTAGGTCGATCTCCCATAGCCTTCTGGGCCTGGTTTGCTACCGTGGTAGTAATACCTGGAGGCGTAATCTTGTCGGTGGTGCTATGTTGTTCCGTCATACTTGCGATATCCAGGTGGTGATTGATCACAGATGAACAAGTGGTATTGGTTGTGAACAAGTGCCTCATGCGAAAAGGAAGCTCTTTGTACTCAAAATCCCATGCCCCTCATCATGGGAATGTGGAGAATTCCATGACGTATTCATCCCTTCCATACATACCCTGCTGCCGACTAGAGAGCATTCTCTTGCTCGGTAAGCACTTACTGGATCTGTACCAGTCGTCGGTAAAAGATAAAAGCAGTCATGTGGCAGAAGATGGTGGTTGATGGATGAAGGAGACTCCAGGGCCTAGAAATCGCTCGCTTGATTGATAGGCGAGGATTGCCCCTGTATTGATTGGCATGGCTCAATTTTCACGTACTGGGCAACGATGAAAAACAGACGAAGAAATCATGACGTTACCATTTACCACTCACCACTCATAACTTTCATACATGTGTATTCACGGCAGTTCAAATCGCATGTTTTCATCTCCACTGCTATGAAGGTCCTCGTATCCAGGCAGAGCACAATAAGATGTGTAGGTAGGAAGTGCGCTTACTCGAGTACAGGCCTGCCATTGTCTCCTTAAGTCCGAAATTGGCTTCGACTCACGACTGGCTCTCTTTCGCAAAGGGAGGCAGATGCCTAGTACCATATAGCTGATTGTTTACTATCTACCTTAGTCTTATCATATGTGAATCTCTTTCAACGTTGATTGATACAGAGGAGAAGCTTTCTTAACTTTTGGGTGATAGGGTGCTTATTTCGAATCCCCTCAATGTTGTGGTCGAGTTTGGGGTATGCGTAGGAGCAGTATCTTACCTCTAGTTATCCTCCAACTACAAATTCCGATTTGCCTTACAACAATCGCCCATGCGTTCACAGGTCCATTCCACAGCAGCACTCAAGCCAACGCAAACATATCCCCATGCCACCCATAAGCTCTCGCCAACCTTCTCCCAATCCGCCTTGCGTTCCGAAATGGGATCTTGCTGTGCGGATGCGGCTCGTGGAACTGGATACTCCCTCTACGTCCAAACTAGTTGGCGTGAACTGTCAAATCGAACCGTAAAGTTTCTCGGGTGCGAATCCGGTTGAGGCCATAGCCCAAAGGAAGTCTTTCCAGGCGATCTCGCCTGGTTGATCGTGTTGGTTGGGGTTGTGGAAGAGAGCTGTGAAGACTTTCAGGGCGCGCTTGTCAACTCGGAGCGTTGATGGTGTATCGAGTTGGCATTCTGCTTCTTCTGTGATGGGAGTCTCCGTGGCTGTGGGCGTGCCTTTGGTTTTTGCCTTCAGTTTTGGTGAAGAGACTTGGGGCTTGACGCGGTCTTCGGTGTGTAAACCGAGTTGAGAGAATGGTTGTGACAGGCTTTCTGCAGTCTTTTTTTGAGCTTTTGTATCTTTGATCGGCTCCGCCCATTCCGGAGTCCTCTCCAATTGGCGAAGACCTGAGATGCGATAACCTAGCATATCATCAAGACTCTTACGACTCTTGTTTTTGAATCGTTCATCAAATTTGTCCCAGAATATGTCTAGGTTTTGCTCTGCTTGCCTCATCTTCTCCACATGCTGCTGAGTACGCGGTTTGTCTGAAGGATATGAAAACCTTCCATCAGTAAGCATTCCAAATTTTGCCAAAGTGACCGTTGCAGGTTCCACGCTCATGTAAAGTTCCTGAATACTGGTAATTATTTTGACAATTTCGGCATCTATTTCTTGTCTTCTTTGCCCGTATTCATGATCCATTCCACCGGCCCATGGGTGGTAAATATCCAGCTCATGCCGCAACCGTGCAATAACACCAAGATCCGCCAGAACATTGGCTACCCAGCCGGATACTCTCTGCTTCTCGGCGGGATTCTTCTGGATGCAATGCTCAAGCTCATCCATAAGTCCTGGTAGGCCAAAAAGGAACTTCTGCTTCTCGTCGAATAATCTCATCAAAAGCCACACGAGATTGCTACGATCTGGGCTTATTAATGTCACCTGTATGATGGAAGTTTTGGGGTCTTGTGGAAGGCGGTTGTAGTTGGATCGTAACGGAGGCGATGCTAGGGCTCCTACTTGAAGTAACCTAATTGGTTCTAAGCTCGCTCTGTCAAGTCTGTGTAAGAATGTTAGTCAATCTTCTTCAACTTGATAAACAATAGAATCCTTAATTGCTCAACCGTTGTCACCAAAAGGAAGCTGATGGCCAGACACTGGAATTTCCAAATATTCAGTGGACTTGAATCTAGTCGTTGATGCTAGAATGCCACGAGTAAGAGCGGATATTTCCGTTGAACACCACGGCCACATCGACTAGAGTACAGAGGCATCTTGCCACTACACAGAACGTTTCGTGAACTTGAAGGAGATGCTGGAAGACGTACAATTTCTGAAAGACTAGCAGGGCATTCATGCATTCTTTGGGCAATGCCTTTTGCGGCGAAATTTTGTTTCCCAGTCTCTCTTTCATTCTAGATAGCTTGGCAAGTTGCTGGTCTATAATATTCCAGACCATACATGAGCCATATGCATCTGACACGACCGTCGCAATGACTCGTTCCCAGAAAAATGGCTTTTCTGGTCCAACAGGGTGTGCCACGCCTGAAGTATCACGAAGTCTTTCGTTTCGATGTTCGCTCCAATCTCCCACAATGTCAGCGAAGTAGCCGGGATCCTCTCGCAAAGCCAATATGTGATCTTCAGCAGCGGAGCGTTTGGCACCTATTATCAATTGAAGTCGAACAAAATCTAGGTTTGCAGGTAGGCGATATGGAGCCTCGGCAGCAATCGATGCCATAGTAGGCCAGTTTTCTAGATCGGCAGCAGCAACAACTGGTTCTTCCTTGATGGGGAATTTTTCATCGAGTAAAGAACCGGCTTCCTTTAAGTCGTGAAGAATAATCTCGCAGCATTTGACAAGGAATGTAAGGATTGTTCGTTGAATCTCAAGGATCATTAAGCCCTGCCCGGGCTGGAATTCTCGTCCTGTCATCATCATGTCGAAGGCTTCGTCATCATCATCCCAGGAAACTAATTATCCGTAGTTCCGCTCATTTAAGAGCATTGTGTATTCATTCAGGAAGGCAGGCATGATTGCGCCGCTGACATGGCCCAAATGTATAGCGTCAAAATCTGCGTGTGCAAACATGGGTGGCTGGTGACGCCCTCGAGAATTGAGAAAGAGCAGTAAAGTCTTGCTGCGCTCCAAATCCTCAATATTAACATATGGCCATATGTAGGCTTCCTTGAACTGAGTCCCTTGTAACCGCTGCTCTGGTTTCTCCCTTCGGAAAGCCTCGTAATCCGGACGGTGGCAAGAAGACATCTTTGGCCAGGCAGTAAGCAGAATGGTTCTGCGTTGCTTGTTGGTCTTCTTCAACCAACTTTTCCTCAAAATATGCTCGTGTCTCTCTAGAATTCCATTCAACACAGTCCAAGTAGATAAGACCTCCTGGGATAACTGTTTTGCTTGACGGCGTACTTCAGCTGCAGAGGGTGCTGAGGATGGCATCGGAAAGCCTGCATCACGGAAGAAAGCCATTGGATCCTCTATTCTCTGTTTGATGGTTATTTGAGTGATGAGAAGAAAATAATTTGTCACGTCTTGGAAAAAGAGATGTCGAGTTTGATTTTGTTGAGTGCCGTGAAAACTTTGTTTGGTTTTTGGCTTTCTTTCGTCACTTAAGGGTTTACGAGTACGAGAATTGATACCTCAAGAAGTTGCCGATCTGAGACAGTCACGTGTACTCACAACAAATTAACTATATACTACGGTGCTAGATTTCATTATGGAGTGTTATAGTAGAAGAATACCTAGGTAAGGTAAGTAGGAAGAAAAGAAGAGGGTGTATTTCATGTGCACGTGACTGCCTCAAATCGGCCACTTATTTCTCACCCGAGGAGACGACGACGACCACAACAGGCATAAAGTGCTGCTGCTGCCTGGACGCTGCATATCGTTCGATACGCCTTACAAAAGCTCCTTCACACCTTCGATCCCCAAGCATAATGGTGTCTATTTCCATTGTGCTCCCAGGAAGCGGAAGGTTTACTCGCAATGGCTTTTCCGCTAACAGATCTGCCTACTCTGCCATCGGCCTCAAATGGCAGTCTTCTCGTCACCTCTCTTGTTGAGCTCTGGGCAGAGGTTGAAGCTACAATCAGGGAGTCATTATCGGCTGCTGACCCGTCATGGGAAGAGAAACCCGACATGGACGTTCCAAAGCTGGAATACGTCTCGTGGACTAGAGCGGACGAAGGTACAAATTCTGATATCTACCGCCTGGCCTCCGCAGCGCGAGAAAACGGCCATACTAGTTTGATCTTCTTGGACGGAAAGTCTATTAAAGATCAGTCAGTTGTTATTGTGCGATGGTCATCGAATCAACAGTTGTCGATCCGTCGAATAGCTGCACAAAGAGCAGCTCTAGCTTTGACTTATTGCGACACGAAGGATCTTCCAGTATGGGACGCACCTGCCAAGAATTCCGGCTATCATTCGGGAGGATTGATTCTCAATAACCCATTTACATCCCCGTTCAGTAACGTCAGAGATGCTGACTGGATCGAAAACAACAAGAGCCCTCATGCCATCTCTGAGATTCCACCGAAAGTAGAGGTCAAGGCCGAAAAGATAGTCCTTATATCACTTACATCATATGCGAGACTAGAAGACTCGGTCGAGCAGATCATTTGTGGCGAGTGCGCAAAGCCTCATTCTGAAGTTCAGATTTACCATTGGACGGGTGCACAAAATGGAACCAGAGCTGACCTCTACCGCCTCTTCAATGCCGTCGCCTTCGAAAAGCCATGGGGAAGGCCAGGTCCATTGGCCAACAAGCTTTTCTTAAACACCCAGAACAAACCAGATCGCATTTCTGACTATGATATACTGTACTCTATTGTCCGTCCCAACATCCGTGTATCGATTTTGAAGCTCCCAGTCAGCCTTTTAGATCGTGCGTGGGCAAATATCTGTAACCTCCACAAAGACCCGATCATTTTTGATGATGAGCTGTTAAAGAACCGCGAAGAAGAGGAGTTGATAGATCCTGACGGGCACATGTACAACAAGGATGCAAAACCATGGGAGTCGGACGAAATTATATCTCAATCCACACCAGCAGTCTTCTTCCTTGCCAAACTATCGCGAGAAGACGAAGCAGTCGTAAGAGAGGAGCTAGGGATGTTTACCGACATTGACACATATCTCTTGAACTCTGGGGACATGGACGAAAAGAAGGCATTCTGCTGGGTGCCATGGGACAAAGAAGAGGATGGAACTGACATAGATATGCTGAAATTTTCCAAGCAGACTGGACTCGGTAACATGATTTTTGTTGATAGACAAAGTGTCAGCGACAAGACAGTCATCCTTACCGACAATCATTACTGGTGGGATGAGGACGAAACAGGTCAAGAAATCATTGACACAGAGCACCAGCATCATCTAGGACTGGATTGGGGAAGAGCACCAGGTCGCGAAGCACATCTGAGCTGGGTAAATTTGGATATTGCGAACATGGGTCTTGAAGAAGTAGTCGTGGATGAAGAAGTGGAGTTCCTTCCTTTCACGCTGTTGGGGGTAGAGGACAATGATAGTGGCGATGAAAAGAGCTATGACTTCAGATCCTCTACTAAACGAGCTGCTGAAAGCCACGGCGAGCCTGTGAATAAAGCTACGAGAACTTGATCTGGACGGGACTGTATTCATAACAGTATGACAGGACGGTAGCCACTTAAAAGTTTCTGTGAATCTCATGGGATTACATGGTTGAATAACTGAACCGCTGTTTTTCTTATCTGAAAATGCGAGTTAGTCACTGTGTTGGCGAAGCGGGTGCCAATTCACATTGTAAGAATCAAAGCTCCGCAGTCAAGTCTCTCCAATTATGGTAATTATCTGAAACAAACTGTTTTGGTGAGGCCCTTCTTCCTAGCATTGTCCACCTTTCAAATCATCCACCTTTCCACCACATCCACCCACGAACTCAAGTTCCCTCCACCACAGAAGCCTTCCTGTCTTTCTATCGCCTCAATTCTATTTGACAGTGACGGTAGCATCGAACTTCAAGGCAGTAGAGGTCTGGCCGGCAGCGGCAACATCTTGCTTGATGTTGTTGTCCAACTTCTTCTGCTCGGTAGCCTGCTCGGCGGTGGTGTCAGTGCCCTGAGCCTGCTCAATCTGGAGTCTCAGCATGGTAGCAGTAAGCTTGAGGATCTTGTTCTTTATCTTGCCAGCCTATTTCAACAAATTATATTAGTGTGATGTTCTTTACTCCAATCCAACCAAGAGGAATGGAAAGTCTTACCTGGAGCGCATCAGCTTCAGCGCCAGAGGCTGCTGCGATGGCAGTGTTGAAGGCTCCCTTCTCGGCATCGTTGCAAACACCATTCACATCGTCGAGGAACTGGATGTCGGACGCATCGGCAGCAGCGAGGTTGGTGGTGTCCAAAGCTGAGAGCTTGGCGAGTGCTTCTTCCTTGCCCTTGCCGGCGACCCCACCGGAGATGGAGAGTTGGTCGTAGGTAGTGCTGGTGAAGCTACCACGCTTGGCGAGGTTGTTGGCTGGGGTTGGGGCAGCGATGGCGAGGGCGGCAAAGGCACCGGCAATGATCATAGAGAACTTCATGATGATGATGAATTCGGAAGTGGATAGTTGGGTGAGTGAGTTCAAAAATGTTTCGAAAGAAGGGAATCGGGAGTAGAAAGCGAAGGTTATTGAAACAGCGCAGCTATTATGTAGGTAAAAAAGGTAGGTTGCAAGGAATGTAAAAACAGCGCAGCTGTTATTATGGTAAAAAGGTGGTATGATAGTGAAGTGAAGGTGGATGATATTGAACTGGAGAGAAAAGAGCCTTAATGGAGGAACTAACGCTCCTACTTATACAACAAAAGATAACCCACGAACCGGCGTCCATAACATCAGATGACCCTCCGATGTCAAAGAGTCGAAAGTGACAGCGCTTGGAGTCGGAAAAGCCGTAACCCTACCTGCCTTGGCTGTTACCGCCAACTGTCTTTGGCGCCTGTCATTGCGGATAAGCGAGAACTCTGGAGGTCGCCCAGAGATCATGCCAATATTCAGAGAACATCGGCATTGGCATTGCTGTCCATGCGAGGCCCGTTGCGGTTGCAGTTGCGGCCAAGAGTACTTGGTATCCGGAGACTCCTTTCGGTTACCGTTATGCTCCCCAAGCAAGCTATTGTTAATATCGTATGGTTCTTCGCCTCGCGGTTAAGCTCTGCGTTCACATGTATGTAAGATTGTGGGAGGAGGCTGGAAAGCCAATGTTAAGAACCTCAGGATTCGAAGATCGTTCATACGGTGATTCCGCAATCTTTTTCAGTAGGATAGATGGATTGTTATTCCATATCTGATGACTGTCTGCTGTACTTACCTGCCTACCTGCCTACCTACCGTACTGCACAGTTCAGTACAAACGCACGGCAGGATTTCGGCGTCAACTTCAAGCGACGAGATAGATGTACATCGCGGTTTTCCCGAACCAGATGTATCTCTGTCCCAAGCCGTCACAAGTTGCGCCCGAAGAATAGACAGAAGTACTTGGCCACTTGGCCAGCATCAGAACAACGACGGAAATAACTGTTCATACAATTTTGACTTTTTCGTCCAAAGAAGCATCCAAAAACCACATGATCCCGTACTGTATTTTAGACGAAAGACGGGTTTCCCTTGGCCATCTTGGCTCGTCTCAAGTCTGGCACAATGTCGACCTTGGTATTGTTATGTGACTGGTTCCTTTGGTATGTTCACATGTGCAAATAAGCATCTTTTCCCCTCGACCTGTTTATTTCAAACGGTGGTGGTCTTTCTTGTCGTCTCGACTTTATCCAATGCCTGATCAGCTGGACGAGGACAAGAGGATCCACATGGTCGGTTGACTTCAAGGTACATGGTACGAAAAGTTCAAAATGCTAAGATTGATTGATAACCGTATGCCCGGTATTGAGGCGAAACTTGCACTGCTTGAGACATTCAGATCAACATGCTCAACTTCTCAACAAGTCATGCCTGCCGCCCGAATTGAATGACTCGATGCGCACCATTTTGGTGCCTCGACCTCGAGGCACAAGCGACAACGCTGACTTTCGTTCATACACCACTGCGGACATTGCCACCATGGCATTCAAACACCGCATGAATATTATATATATGTATGCTTTTCGAAGGCAATGTTTGCGTTTGAAAACTCAGAGATAATGCATTGCATCCTTCTCACGCATGCAAAGTATTATCCACTCCGTCTCTTCCCAACCCTTTATTCTTACCACGTCCCATTTCTCAGATTCTTACCTCCTAGCCGTATCTCCAAAGTTTACAATCTTCTGCTAGCTCTTCTTCAAATACGGCACCAACAATCTCCGATCATGATACAACCTCACATCAAAATCTGCAACCATTCAAACCCCACAACCTCTCCGTCTCCGTCCGCCTTGGGAATCGAATGGGTCTGAACCTCCCTACCTTCAACCAATAAAGTGCCATAGAGAGGAGAGGAGACATGAATGACTGGAGTGTTACCTAGCTTCGAAGCAACGCGTATATTAGAGATGGGATTGAGAAAAGCTGAAATGTAGCCTTTCAAAAAGGAAAGAAAACGAGGGTGTATCAGCCATTGCAAGCTAGATCTAAGATACATCAGGCTATAGTTTATGGTGCTGTGCTTCCGTTACTGCGAGTAGTGAGAGTACCGTGTGTTGTAATTTCGCTGTTAGCCTACTCGAATTTTCTTGATATAATTAAAAGCATATCAATGCTCGAAAAAGAGTTCAAGCGTATAGTACTCGCAAAGTCTACCTTCAAAGTGGTAAACATACCTAGCCAGAAGTTAGTCTATTGTGATTTTATGCGTAACTAAGTATACTAAGGCTACATAAGACTTTATAGAAGGATATATTTCTCTTCGTAACAGCTAAATCATATAAGTAGTTTACACTTAGTGCTTAAGAGAATGGTGTAATTCCTCGAGTATCTGTTATAATATCTAAGCTTAGGATCTAATTTATCACCTACAATTTCTAACTAGACACAGGTCGCTATAGGACTACATACGTAATCGCTTTTAGTTGTCTCCAACCTGTGTATAGCCTAGTTGTTAAGTCAATAACTAATAGGTGGATATATAGAACACCTATAAGCTAGGGACTTGTAAGGGCTAAGTACCTACCTAATGTTACTAACTAAATAGTAATAACACCCTATAAGATGTGAAATTCATTAGCTTTATACTAAAAATACTACAAGAATCGAAAAGTTATTTATCTATTAGAAAAAAACTTTTATACTTTCTATATCTTTTAACAGGGGTAGCGTAGATACTTTATTTCTATTAGATCTCTTATAGTAAGCTTCTAAGCGAGCTAATTAGGATTACCTCCTTTTAGTTATAGGCTAAAAAGGTGGTAGTAACAGTAATATAAATAAGTATACATTATATCTCGTAAGTTATATCACGTAGGTTCAAGGGTTAGTTATAATAGATAGTCTTTATAATCTGTTTCTTTTCTGTCGTATAGTGAAGTATAGTAGCTGTTTAACCTTTATACTATTTTACTAACCTAGTAATTAGATCTTATTATCTTAGACATATAGATATACTTATTAGAACCTTAAGTTATGTTCTAGTCAAGGAGCCCTTAAAATAGCGCGTATTAATTAAGCTATTAGTATAGTACTTATCACTTAATAAAAGAACGTAAAGTTAAGGCTTAAAAAGTAAATAACTATAACGTAAAACCGTGCTTTACCGCTAGTTGACTTTGTGATAGGGTATATACCCTTACTAATATATAATTAAGTAACTCTTTCCCTGTATTTAGATATAGGCGCTAATCGTATAAATCTATTAGTGACTGTTAAAGAATGTCTACCTGCCCTCGAGTTGTTAACGTATTGTACATAGATTATATACCTCTTTAAACTTCTATTTATACATTTTACAATAATATAGACTGATACAGGGAATTCTAAGGCTAATCCCACAGGTTATATAGTCGTTATAGTTATCACTAACGATCTTCCTAGTCTACGTTTCCCTAATATCTTTAGTAGTAGTTGTAGTGCTAGTACAGCCTAAGATCGAACCTTTAACTTTTAAGTAGTTAGCAATGGATCCAAGCTAGTAAGCATACTTGCATACCTAGGTAGGCTTATCTAACGCCAGTTTGTATACCCTTATATATTATTCTTAAGTAAATAGTAGCAAATTAATTTGTGTAGTTCCCTTAGAGGTGTTTTAAAAAAGAAAAGGTGTACAAGGAAGGCGGATATTCATGTACCTAGAAATTCATAAAGCATATAAGAGAGAACTAATTTCGTTTTAATCCAGGACCGCAGACTAGTATTATAACTAGCGTTAAAGTGTCGAGGACTCACTTAAACGCATAGAGTACAGCGAGACGACATTGTTCACTAAGACGTTCTAGCATAGATAATCATATAAGGGTTCTAAAGGTAAAATGAGTTCTCATCGAGAGCTAACCTACAATGATATCTATGCCCACCTAAATGAGTCCTTGTATAGCAGCAAAAACAAATATTTTACAATTGAAAACTCACTAAGTTTTATCCTCTACCAGGGATCAAACAAAATCTTTATACAAATCAACATATTTTATTACTTATCAATGTTTCCCTCTAGCAACTTTGTCAGGAAACTAATGAGTAGATCCTACGCTCGGTGCAAAGAAATGCCCCGGCATCTATCAACCTAATCGTAACGTTATTTACGCCATAATAGGATGCAAAGAAAGATACAGATTACAAGGAATTCAAAGCCTTGATCAGAGCATTAGTTGAGACGACAGTTGCCCTAATCTAGATCGCAGTGCTAGGTACAACCTCGATACCAATAACGCCGTCTATATTTGTATTGGTGTACCTACCGAATGTAACACTAAAAACAAAACCCTTAGTAGATTAGAAGTATATCTCGCACATTAACACAGACGTAGGTGTAGGTAGAACTCTGGCAGAGTTTAGCATTACCTATTATCCCGGCCAGGACCGCCTGTAGATGATTCCTATCAGTTCTGTCGCCTTCGAAGATAGCATGTATGCAGGAGCAGGAAAGCTAGATGAGAAGTTGAGAACGCTAAAAGGATTTTCCAGCTATGGTTCATTACCACTAATAAGTTCATAGACGATCTTATTAACAACCTCAAGATTTAGAATTTGAACTTTAACGGGACGGTAGGAATGAATGATTATTTTAGTAACTATTCTCTTATGAAATGGCTAGTACAGAGCTATAGGTAACCGTCAAGTCCTAAGCCTAGAAAGCTTACACGGTTATATTAGCGGTGGGCTCAAGCACAGTTCATGAGGCTAAGCTAGTTACTGACTTCTACATATAGTGGTAGGATCGACAGGTACAAAGACGCGCTTATTAGTGTGGCAATGGCTGCTAGCAAGAGCTTTGTAAAATATATAAACGTTCCGAGGATACAAGACTGTTGCCCTTGGTTTGTCGATAATACGCATAAGCTAAAGACCCGCAGATCTGGGAACTGCTACTACGAGACCCCTGGTTAGGATTCCGATGGCAAAGAAAGGAATTCTTTCTCAGTTAGAGCTAGATGTAACACATAATAAGATACTATTGGCGTAGACAACTCGGGCGATTACAACCAGGATGGAAACAATGTTATTCAAAATTCCATGGGCGCCTACTTCAAGTACCGCGACACCTTGAATTCCACCAAGTTCACGCCAACCCTCCGCCCTGATCATGCCAATACACCCAGCGTAGCAGTTCCGGTGTGCTACTCCAGAAAACCAAGATCACCGATTTCCTGGAACAAGACCATAGGATCTCCAAGAAGTTCCCCTTCAATAGCGGCGACTGGGAGGTCGTTCATTGGGAGATCTAATGACACTAGGACCTCCTTGGATTCTCTTTGGATAAGAAATGGGTCTAAAACAAAACGGTAAGACTGGCGGAAAGCACGGTGAAAACATGAGGCAGACATACAAGGAGATATTCCGCATGGTAGGCCAAAACTTTGTTCCACAATCCTCCGTATAGATAATTAGCACCCAAGACAGGTAGCAAGGAAGTATTCACCATTTAGGCGGTATCTACTGTTCTGTGGGATGGAAGTTTCATGGCCGCGTCGTGGTGAGCTATACGTGAACATGCTGAAGGAAGATAAAAGGTGGGATGCTATGCTGCAACGCACAGTCGGCAAGAATGAGTTTGAAGTAATGTATGGTTCTGCCAAGATATGGGAAGAAGGGCCACTGGTGTCTACTTCGTATGCAACTCGGAAAGCTGAAGCACCTTTCATGCCCCTGGGTATACAAGCCACTTGGTGGAATGCAAGAAGCTGACCAGGCGCCACAAGGACATGGGGAAAAAAAACATAGACAACAGACCAAGCGTCTCAACTTGGACTCTCGGCCCGCAGCACCGTGGGCCAATTACACTGAGATTCTGAAGCAGGATTCTAATCCTGAGAATTGGAGCCTCCTTTTTGGCGAGGCCTTTGTTGACACCACTCGGACTGCAAAGACCGAGGACGTAGAACGCACGGGAGAGAAATTCTAGACTCTGGCGTTTTGCTTTTGTTTTGCCTTGCTTTTCGCTCTGCATTCTCTGTTCTTTACATTGAGATCGGCATCAGACTCAAACAACGAGTACTATAGGCTAGAGCATGCAGAGACCCAAGAATTTAGTCTTATATCTACAGCACTCCAATATCTGCGAGACTGCAATAGTGAGGAGAAGGAACCCCGTAGTCATCTTAACATCGTTTTCCGTACGAGAGACCTTGCTACGCCGCACCATTGTCCGACTAGAAACCGAGTTTATGGATACCATAATTCCGCAGCCAAAGAACAAGCCACACTTAACGCACCTTTGCTTTTCCAGCAAATAAACTTGTCTGCCCGTCCCGAACTCCGTGGTTTGTGGGCGTCCGAGGAGATGAGAATGGGTGTGGTCAGACGGTGGACGAACTGAGCAAGAGATCTACACTCAAGCGTATGCGCACAGAAGTGCCAAAAGCGGTCCGTTTCGATTTTTCCTTCGCTCAGACTTAGCTATCTCTTATCCTCATTAGTCTGATTGTGACAAGCAAGCTTTGCCTCGTACAGTACAGTGCGCTGACACTTTTTGTAGCTATTCCCCGGTAGCTTGAATATGATGGCTTTGGCCTTATCATCAGACTCTAAATGACCCACGGCTTTCATAATAAGATGTCTAGACTCAAGTGATTTGCTCGAGTAGAAGGATATAGAGAAGGAAGAATACAAAATGGCTTGGTACGATATTCCCAATGTTGGTGGCGGTACGGAGTACTCACTCATTTAACCCTGACATGCCAAATGATAAATATATCAGCACATAAGATGAACCAACCATACCATGTATGAAAGAAAAGGCACCAACGAACGCCTACGATAAACCACATCCCCAAGTCATATATCGAAGCCAGATATTTTCCCCCTAAACACCGTTCCAAAAGCCGTCCGCATAACAATTATCAATCTCCTTCCACTCCATTGACGAATACCCCTGTCGTCATGACCGTCAAAGTTATTGAGATCAGAGCAATTCGTCGTTGCCACTCGCAACACTTTGCTCAATAGCCTCACGAATCACTCGTTCTTCAAACACGGGGCCCTGACCGTCACACCTCGCTCTCGTCTTCAAGCGTTCACTGATATCTCCTACATCAACTAGACCACGCTTGTACTGCTCACTATTGATAATATAGTCCCATGTCGCGCCCGCAGCTAGGAGCCTCTCTCCAGCCTCTCCCTTACTGACGCGGTGGGAGATAGTCTTGTTATCATGTGGTTCCAAAACATCAGTGTAGAAGTCCTTGGGCGAGTACCGCATAGGCCCGGTGGAGGGTGGTGGAGAGGCCGTGTTATGTTGATGCCCAGAGGTCGCGCGCAAGATCTCATTCTCGGTCGAGGCCCGTTGAAGTTGTTGGCGCAGAAGCTCGTTCTCCGTAGATAGGTTTGTAGAGGACGAGGTGAGTGCTGCAAGTTTGGCTTCGAGGTCTTTGACGTGGCGCTCTTTGCGCTCGCGGAAGGCTCGTTGTCTGTTTGCGAGCCATGTTAGGATGCATGATGCGAGATTCGCATAGTATGGGAAGAGCTTACGCTGCGCGATTCTGGGCCTTTCGCCGAGACTGCGCGGGTGTCATATTCTCGTCGTCGTCGCTGTTGCTCCCGCCCCGCTGCTGTCGGGCGTCCTCGTTCGCATCTTGATTGCTGTGATCGAAAGACTGGTTCTGGAGGAGACTCGTGTTCATCGATGAAATCGAGGGCTTGTGGTGCGACTGTGGAGTCATAGGCTTCACGGACTGCTGAATGACATGGTGGTTGTGGTTTTGATTATGCGTGTGGTTGTTGAAGCCGAACTCGAATTGCTGGAACTGCTCAAACTGGTCCTGCTGCCGTGAGTAAGGGAGGGGCCATGCACAAGAGACTTGATGGGGGAGAACTGACTGGCGGCGACCCATTGCTGAAGTCGTCCGAGTGCGCAGAGTTCGTGTGTGATGGGGTTGGAGGCAGACCCAGGAACTGGTATGGTTGAGGGGCTGCCTGGAAGGAGTACGGGTAATCCATTGCGCCGCAGCGTGGGAATTGTCGAAGGTGACTGACTAGAGAGGGCGCTTCGTGGCGCACCGTGATGGACTTGAGCTCGAGAGAAGGGTTGAAGAAGGGTTGAGAGGCGTCGTTGAAGTCTAATATTTGTATCAGAGCCGAGAGCTGGTGCGTAGTGGTGGTGGTAGTGGTGGTCGTGGTTTGCTGCAGTGCACAGGATGGAAGAAGCGCAGCGCACGCGGGCCCTGTCCTGGTCAATAGCACAACAGCCTTATCCCCCCAGCCCAAGGGAAATCGATCTTATGCTCTGCGCGATGCTGCTGCTGCTGCTGCTGCACCTCGTTCTTACGACTTCATCTCAACGACGACGCGCTCTTGACTTCTGCGCTAGGACATCTCGTGGTTTGAGAGCTATAATTGGACTGCGAGTTGTTTCTGGAAAGATGTTGTGATGGATGGAAGGCAATATCAACCATGTTATCTGGAGTTGGGGTCCATGTTCTCCAGCGTCGACCGTCCTGCTTTACACGACAGGGACCAGGACAACCCCACACGTCACATCCGTCGCCAGTTCTCGTGATTCTGATGTCTTTCGACAGGACGGATCAACGCTCAACCCACGTTTGAAGCGCTTGTGGTGGAAGCTGGCCGAGAGTATGCGACACACTAACTCCGAGGAACCGTCGTATTGTCGCATTGCGACCCTTTACGCCCCGTTGTTATTGGGTCGGGGGCACGGTGAGCGATGAGCGACGAGCACTTCCTCATCTCAGCTCGCTGTTCAGGTACGACGAGTTGCGAGGGACTCTGTTTCTCATCATTAAGGTTTACGCATACAATGGTGCCGCACATCGCAGACCTCGGGATCCGGCGATCATGGGCTGGATGGTCTTGCATTCGTTCTTCTACCCCATACGGAGTATCATGAATCTCTTAATGTCTTTTCCCTGCTTGGGGACTCCTGGCTATTCAGATCACTGCGCACGCGACGACCAAGCCAACAAACCGGTAGCCTTGAGTTGTCAACACTATGCGGTGCAGGAGAACCCCCCCCCTTTACACTGTAGCCACATACCTGGCTCGACGACGACGCCTCTGTTTCAACGTCAACGTCGAGGGATCTGCTTAGGGCTGAGAGCTTCTGCACGTTAATCATATGCTGCCCATCTTTTTCTTTTTAGGGGTTATTCCCACCGACTCAGTCCTTCGCTCGCCCATACAAGGAGGACCATCTGATATGAGAGAAGCGCATCACGGCCCTTGGTGTTTCAATACCAAGCTGACCTCGGCTTAACAATGATGTGGGACGGAGGTATTATTATCCTGGCTTTGACTTGGGATGAATCTGGTCTGCGAATTTCCTCTTTTGGAGGTACGGATTAGGCACTTGGAGCCTTGACGGTATCATATTCTTCTAGCAGTTCCTCAACGTGGTTTGAGAATACAGACGGAAAATGTTTAAATAGCCAACGCCACCGACTCCTATGCCACAACTGTTTGCAGACTACCAGCCTGCCCTTGTCTGGTGCTGTGGCTTCGAAGATGCCTTCCATCGCTAAGACTTAGATCAGTGACGGCAGTTGAGCGAATCGAACGACTTTTGGAATGCCGCGATGCAGCGACTGCTTGTGCCGTAACTTTAGCTGAAGCATCTCCGGTTTGTTTGGTGAATTTGGTTTTCTTGGATGATATCACGACAAGGACCATCATAAGTACGATTCTTTTCAAGAATTTCGAAAGGAAATGCTCCATATTATTAAACCTTCGAAGATTTTCGTTGCGGTAGAAGCAAGTGGACTGTTTTTTAAACTCAGCACCAGCAAGTGATATCATAGTTAGGCGTTCGCGAGTCTTGGCCTACGAAATACGGAAGTATTACCGAGTTAGCGACGGGACTCATACACAATACACGCGTTTGAAAACAACGAAATGGCAACAGAATGTAAATGGGTTGTGTTAACCACCGTCGACTTGAACACCAGAAACAACGGATATTTCCCGCAAGTTTTATAGGCTTTGAGTGCCCTGTGTTGTGGTTGTAACTCCAATCTTGGTCGGCCATGTTTAGATGCACATGAGGAATTGTGATACACACTTCCCCCCCCCTAGGACTTCACTCCCCCGTCCTGGTGTTTATATAGGAAGTCTATAGCTAGAGGATAAGTGTTTATTTTAGTCGGCTATTTTAAGTGGCTCAAACATGTATAGTAGCCTAGAAGAACCGGTCTATTACATACCTATGTTAATACTACAACGGGGATGGGGGAGTTTAACCTCCGTCTTTTGAAAACAGAGAAGTAGTTATTTGTGCGACTCTTCTCTTTACTTCTTCTTCTACCTTACTACCTAGGTTTAGGGAGGAGGTCTTAAGCTGCTATATCTTAAGCTATGAGTTATTTCAAGCAAACTAGATACGTGTAGTAACTCTAATACATATTCTCTAGCTGTAGGCGACATGTATAAACACGAGAATAGGGGGGCGCCTGAAGTCAGAGGGACGGGAGCGTGTATCACGAGCCCCTTTTGCACCTCACTGAAGCTGCTTCGCTTAGCGAAACGCGATGTTTCAGCAGGCCGAAGGGAGAGAAAAGGCAAAATGATAAGAGCAACACAACATCTCGATCATAATAACTATACATTCGTAAAATAAAGCTGCAAAAAATGGCATTTGTTCCAGTATCAGTTCAGAGTCAAAGCAATGCCGATGTGCAAGACTATTTAGTCTTTTGACGAGCGGTTCGCCTTGTTTCTAGGGCTGCGGGCCGGAATTGGAGCCGAGAAAAGGAAAAGTGCGGCGGCGGCAAAAAAAAAAAGAAAAAGGACTGAAGGGATCTTCACAATCTCCAACAGGGTGGCAAAAAAGAATGTTCAACGTTTGAGGTTGTAAACCTCAGATAACGGTATTTCCGTATCGGGGAATTGAACCCTATTATGAAATTAGTCGAAATTCAATTGTGAGCAGTGCCAGATGTTTTACGCACCCGCTCTCCTGCGACTTTTCAAACAAGATGAAAAGCAGAAATGCTAACCGATACACCAATACGGATTGTGTTTGTTTTTGACAAGGATTCTTTATTTAGCTAGATGATGTGTGCGAGAGAGCCTACGAGGAACGACGACAAACTAAGCGAGGCAAAGAATATGCGATAGACTTCCATCCCCGATCTCCCTTCAGTACGACCGTACGAAAGCTAATTAATGCCTGTGGTGACGCCAGTACGGAACGGAAGCGTGCATCATAACGAGGGCAATTAATGGCCACACACACCATCCTCTGACATCGTCCCGCCTCACCTCTTCATTATTCAAACTCTTCACCATATCGGGCATCGGTATTGCTCACCTCGACTTATCTCGATGATGCCATAGTAAGCACTCTTCTTCTTCTTCTCCTGTCTTATTGGCCCTTCCTCACCAAGTGCCGCAGTTTCTTTCCGAGGCTCCTAGCACTTGCTTTGTAGACCCAGGGGAAGATCAAAAGGGACTTGGAGAGGTAACTTTAGATACAGTCAGGGAAAGGCGACGAGGGTACTGATTCCTTTACTAAACAAACTGTAAACCCTCGAGGAAACATTGCATCAGTTTGCGTGTTTGGTCTTTTTTCTTTAAAGCGCGACGCTTTTATAGAGCAAGCAGTATAACAAACAACACTAATTGTCTATCCGGTTCCAGGAGGCGTTGTACTCGAACAACACGTTCATCGAGCATTGACAGAGAGAAGGCAAGACAATGTCTACTTCCACCGTCTTCGTCGGTATAGCTTCATTCTACTAGCGACGAGCTATCATCAACGTCCTCCTCAGCATCGCGGTACTCTTGTTCGTGCTTAGCAAGTTAGCAGATATATGTTCATGCTCGGCAACATCTGTTTAGCATCTCTGGACCATCCTCGCCATCTCCGATACCCCTTTCAAATTTGTGCTTTTTGCTTGTAGTCCCTAGAGGGATTGTTGCTGCGATCAAATGTCCTTCTCTGTGCTAGCACGGTGGCGACGAGGAAGTGATGTTTCAATATCTTCTTCGTTATCTTGATATCTCGTGCACCACCTGTTGCAAAGCAGCCTAACAATTTGCAGATCTTCTTAAGCACCCCAGAGTCAAATGAACTACTTATCGTTCCACCGACCTTCAAGCATATCATCAAGACAGCGTCGCCACTCTCCACGAGATGCAGAGCAACATCGAAAACTCTCACATAACTTGACGACTGGAAGTACAACATATATAGCCATTGTAGGCTCTCACGGATCCTAAATCTTTGAGTCGCTCACGCTAATTCAATGATTTAGAGCACACATCACTTACACCACGATCAGATCTTGCACGTAGGAAGACCGGGTGAATAAGGCGGAGCTATAGCAGATGCTACAGGAGATGAGGTTGGAGGAGCCTCCTTGTACTCCTCGTGCTATATAATCGCAATTTTGATAAGAGCTTCTCAAAGGCGACATTGTGTAATAAGCACTGCTCCATCAACCACTTGTGAGCTGTCGTTTTGAGCCTCTTGCAACACCATTTGTCGATGAGTACCATAGTCTTGCTCACCAAACATAGGGCAGAGCATTCTGAGCCTTATCAGTTCGTTCTGCACGTTCGATGTTGGTTCCACTTGTAGATACGGCCATTCTTCAACTAGTGGGGAGTATTTAGACGTCTATTTGTTTGACATCAATATGTGTTTGCTGGTGCTTGACATGAATGCATTTACTGATCGGTGTAACTTTACTTATTGCCATCAAGTTGCAAGCGGCTCTGTACAGTTGTGAAGGAACTACCACCAATATTGTCTCAATTTCGCCAGATTGCTTTACATCAAGAACACAAAGGAAATGAGGATGCATCAAACCCTTCAATTCGTAGTACAAGTAAAACTGATTTCATGATCAAGACGGCCATCCTTAACGCCCCGCTGAACCAGCCCACAGAAGGTTTACAAAAGATACAACAGAAACCAAAAGTGCCGCCTATCCCGACTCCACGCCCACGCATGACATACCCAAATTCCCTCCGTATCACATTGTGCCATCATCGGATCAACGCTCGCATTGCCACTTAAGCATCGTTCATCTCGACTTCCCCTAGATTTCCATAATCCAAAAATTCAGCCTCTCCAAAGTCCATCATCCCATCAAGCTGATTCTCCTGACCCTCATACATTCCAAAAGCACCCTCCTTCCTGCCCTTCTTGCGTCTCGGATGAGCGATAACTCTCCCCATCACAACCTGCATCTCCCCCTGCTCCTCCTCCTCTTCCTCCTCAGAAAACCTGCGTTTGTTCGCAGCCGCCCCACCATCCCCAAAACTAACCACGGAGGAAGTATTGCTTTCCTGCGAGCTAAAGAACGGAACCTCCTCCTCATAATCTTCACCAAAAGATTGCTGAGCCAACCCACCAACCTTTAAGATCCCACAGAACGGAGTCAACTCCCTCATTCCAGCCCTAGGCCTAGTAACAAGGCGACCCAGAGCAGGTGTAGAAGCACTTCGTTGTCCCATCCCCTGTCTCGCAGTAGCAGAAGCAACAGCAGGGGTGGGATCAGAGAACAGGGTGAATGCGCTGTATGAATCTCCCGTCTTATAACCCTCGGGAACTGATTTGCGGATTCGCATGCCAACGGAGAGGAGGTCTGCTTGGATTTGGGAAGGGAGTTCGGTCGGAGGGAGGGCATTGGTGTCCTTTGCGAGGGTGCGTGTACTGGTTGAGGATGAGGAGTTGCTAGACGTGAAGTAGTTGGTTATGCTGGATTGGTGGACAGAGCCAGGGCCGGCGTAGGGCTTTTTGGCTTGGTGAGTAGACATGTTTGCGCTTGGGGAATTTGGAAGGAGACAAGTGAGAGTGTATGCGATGGAATTGACGTTCTGCCGCCGAGGATGATTGCCGTGGTCAAGTCGCACGTGGATCTACGCGCTCGTGCGTTGAGGGGCTGTGCCTAGAGCAGGTCGCTCCGTGATAATGTATATGTTAGACGAGTTGATGAAAGAGGGGAGGTCTTCGAAGCTGGCGGGGTGGTTTGGCGGTGGAACAAGCTTGGATTGAGTGACGTTGATGTGGGAAATCGGAAAGTTGAAAGAGGGGGCTGGTGGAGTTGGAAACGCGAACCTTGCGCGAACTTTGGCGTGAGTGAGGATGCAAGCATGAAAGTTGAGAGCGGATGTGCAACATCGGCTTCAGAATTACATTACGGTCCTGCAGGAGGAGGTCACATGTTCAATGGATCTGGAATTCAAGTTTAAGAGAATTGTAGTTTCAGGTTTTATCCATTCTCCTCCAGAACTGGCCCGACGTTAATCACTTGAACTCTGAAGGTAAAGCAGTCTCCCAGTCACACGTCTGTCATTACCAAGGAATACGAGAATGCAGCGTCCATCCTTGATTTCAAGAATCCAATCAAGAAAAAACGGCGGATACGGTAACTAAGTATGGTTGGAGGAAATTTATGGCTGGGTCAAGAGCCCAATGCTGGAGAATGGTATGACTGAAAACACCGTAATTCATCACATCATAATCATTTGACAGCAGTTGTGGTCAAGCCCTTATTTTCAGTAATGCACAAATCCCATATCCGCCACTGCCAGGGTATGCAATCCTCAATAAGCTTCCCACGTCCTCGCATTCCGACCAATCTACCAGAGCAGACCGTCTAAACACTCATGTGAAGAGCCATTTCCAGCCAACCTCATGCAGTTTTGCGCATATCGAGACACACCATCCACCACCCCCAAACGAAACAAGGAAAATTTGATTTGATGCAAGATATCCGGATCCCAAACGCCCTTTTGCTGCTACTGAGGATTTTTGGCTAGTCCATCTTCTATCCGTCTCAAATGTATGCTTTGCGAGGAGAAGAGAGGCCGTCTAAAACTCTTCATTCATGAACGTAAAACCGAAATCGCAGACGAGGGAAGGAAAGTAGCGAGACGACATGTCTACTTTCTTCGGAACGAGCAGCCCTCAGTCAGACGTGCCTTGCCTCCTGTGGGTTGGCAGAGAACGGTTGAGCAGCCGGCGCAGATGACGACGGTTTGTGCGTGGGAGAAGACGGTGGTGATGGTGAAGCATCCGGGGCACTTGACGTCCATGAAGAAGGATCGAGGAGCTGGAACGAGGTTCTGTGGCGTGTAAAGTCAGATTCGTTCTCTCATCGAATTGTGCAGACTGGGAGATGGTGTAAGATTCGTACCTTGAGCTTGTGCTTGCGAGCCTCAGCCGCTGGGGTTGGGTTGAGAAGATCTACGGCGAGGACCTAGACAGGCAGTACCACGTTAGCGTTTGTCCTCCAAGATTAAAGATTGAGCCTCTAGCGCCCTCAATGCCCCTCCATGAGGTTATATATCATCGCCGCAGATTCTGCCCTCCATGTTTGATTCCTTCCAACTCTCGTCGTAGCGTGGCGAAGGTGTCGTGTGCCAGCTTCCACTTTTTGCCTTGAGCGACATCGTTTCCATCTCCACACGGGGGGCAAGAGAATTTCTCACCATTTTGACGGTTTGCGGTCGAGTTTGGTATCGATTTGGTGTGACTGACGGGTCTTTGTCGATTAGTGGAGTTGTTTTGGACGTAGAGCGCGGGTGTCAGTCGTTGTCGATGGTAAAGGTCGAGATCGGAAAGAGAGGGGAAAGAAATTTGAGCCAAAGTGCGCGAACCTCGAACTAAGCGAAAATCCTAGCTTTGCCCACGTGACTGGGCCAAATTGCGCCTCTAATCAGGCAACTAATAATAAGGGTGCGGTACCTTAGGGTAAGGTATCTAAGGTATCTAAGGTATCTACCTTATCTGTAGAGGGGAAGAAACGAGGGGCATGCGACAGGCCAAATACCTACTTTACATTGCTCAACGATGGCAGCTCCTCCTCCCATGGAAGAACGCATAAGCGTTCCTATAGACGATCCAAATGCCGATACAGAATGGTAGTTGATTTCCTGATATACCTTATTCACTTTACCAGGAAACCAGCTAACCGCGTCTAGGAATGACATTCTCCGCAGCAAAGGCATCATCCCCGAGAAACCACCATCCCCCACCCCTCTGATCGAAGAAGCCATCCTCGAAGGCCGACGTCTTGCGCACGAGAACCGGTTAGAAGGAAAAGACCTGGATGAACTCGACGAGCTGGAGGATCTTGAAGACGATGCCTTCTTAGAGAAGTATCGGCAACAGCGCGTACAGGAGCTCGCGTCTCTTACCAAGAAATCACTACACGGCAGCGTATATCCCATTTCCAAGCCAGATTTTGTGCGCGAGGTTACGGAAGCCAGCAAGAATGGGCCAGTGCTGGTGAACCTCACAAGCAGTTTAGGCACCAATGTTGAGAGCAGGATCTTGACGGAATTATGGAGAATGGCCGCAAGCGAATATGGAGAGATCAAGTTCTGTGAAATTAAAGGAGATATGGCGATTGAAGGTTATCCCGATAAGAATTGCCCCACGATATTGATCTACAATAAGGGCGATATTGTGAAGCAGATCGTCACGCTGATGACAATGGGAGGGGTCCGGGTTGGCATGAAGGAGATTGATGACCTACTGATCGAGATTGGAGCACTTAGGGATAACGATATGAGGGTGCAGAAGAGAAGAAGAGAGAAGGAAGATGCGGAGGAAGAGAGAAGAGAAAAGGGTGGCATAAGGGGGAGCACGAGGCAGGCTAATGTTGACGATGATGATGACTGGGATTAAGAATCACACAGGGTTGCATTGCTTCGGAGTCAAATGAGAGCCATGAGCCTCAGGAGTTGTGTTGTCGTCATTTTGCAGCATCACTGCAGATCTATGTATTCCAAGGTGTGCAGTCTCTGTTCAGTCTCCGTGGAACATAAATGGCCACGCTAAGCAAAAAGTTGCAAAAGTCGAAGGACAGGCCTGAACTACTTAGGTTGGTATCTGTTAAGTCGGAACGGCTCACAGACTAGCCCTCAAACCAACCGTCATCACGTCTCGCATTTTACATCTCGAAAACGATGAACCTCGTGTCGCAAGAAATCAAAATACTTGCAGGATGACCTAACTCAGCTGAGGGAAGTATCCTGTGAGGAGAGACTGCCACGAAAGGAACTGAATTGCCATGTGCCATTTGGCAAACCAAAAGAATAGGGCAATCTCTGCATCAGGGTGTAGTTGATATTGTTAGAAATAGCTCTGGTGGTTACTCCATGTAGAACTAGTCGTTCCACCTTTTCGTTTTTACGGCCCTTCAAGTCGCCATTTGCTCCCATCTTACCCTCGAATAATGAAGGGTTAGTCTACTGCACTATTCTACGTAGGCATTGAATTGCGTTTTACATACTTGCGTAAGACCTTCAGGGTGCTCCTACTTGTACGTGGCAAAATACGCCGACAAAGTACCATCGATCTAATATCTTTTGTTCTTCGCCCGCTCTCCTATGTAAATATCACAACTACTGCATATATCTACATCTTCCTTATCGTTTCTAACTATACTTACCAACGCCACGTTCAGTTTGTCGGTTATTACCTCCATACTTCTTTGCTTCTTGCTGGCAGAAGCAAAGGTTATGAACCCGCAAAGTGTGTTCAACTCCTTCTTAATGTCTTACAAATATGTGTTTTCTTTCACTACAGCTTATGGGCCAGCCACTCAAAGCTTGAATCTTGAGGTATAATTTTATTTCAATTACATTCCTTCTTATCTCTCCAACACTTTCAACCCTCAACAGGGTTAAGACACATTCTTACTTTTTTGGACTCATACCAGACTTCGACACTCGGTATTCATATCTATTCGACGTCGAACAGCGGTAGGATTATTATACACGGGGTTTCAGACAGGATGTACCCCATTCGCACTGTCCTTGCCATAGTCAGAGCGAGGACTCAAGCCAATGACAACACGTATGGAACTTTATTAAAATCCCAAGCTATTCCAACTTGTTAGGGAGAAAGAACAAGACGGCCCACAGTATGTCAGTAACCCAAAATACCTAAGTCCTGATCTCAAGAATGCGGCAGGTGCGGGTTCTTTGCTCGAAGCAAGAAGCAACAGATCCGTTATTGATAGAGTCGAAGGACGGTATTAATCTTGACTCTTGGAGCACATTATAACCAGGGTTGGTGAGGTTCAGTACCAAGCAGAAGTTCAGGCTTGTAGTGGCGTTCGAACTGACGTTTAGAGGAACAATTTCGCGAAACTTTGGTTGGAGTATAGTGTCTACCATGCTGCTTTGAATCGTGAGATGTATACTATACGCTCGCTACTAACGGCAAGGTCTAGTCGCCTATCGACAGTACCTTGGAAAGACTATCTACACCTTAGTTTGGATACAGATTCATGAATGTAGCTTTGAGATGGTGGATTTGTTATGCCAGTGAATCTTGTTACAACGTAGGAGATGCTTGCTTGCGCTAGAGAAGACCAATAGAACATAGACCTTGATTTAACTTGACTTGCTTGTAGAACGAATCAAGCACCAGACGTTTACCTTTCGTCTTATTTTCTTTTACTTCTTTTCTTCCCCCCCCCCCCTTTGTTTCTAGCAACTAGTTGCCAGCTCAAGATAGAATGATAACATTGAAGTGGAAGCTCAACTCCGCTCTGTAGAAAGTATCAAGGACCTAAGATAGTAGAGTTCAGGAACCACACGTGCTTTCCCATCCCGTGACAACTCCCCCAGCCATAAGTACCTCGACGTTACCTCTCCAAACCTCTCACCAACACTCCCCAAGCAAAGAAAGAAAGAAGGAAAGAAAGAAAGGACAAAGAAGAATTTCACGTCAAAACTCACACTTGCCAAACCCTTAGAAAAGCTCCCAACCAATTACCATTCCCCTCCCCCCCCTCGCCCCCCCACAAACACAAACTCAAATAAGGAAATCCCACGCAAAAATCACAGCTCAGCAGCAGCTCCTTTAGCTCAGTGTAAGCATCCTCTCTCGCTGTTCTTCTCCCTACAACCGGGAAACTAACAATCTCATAGGGTAGAGCGGAAGGTAAATACATCATCGTCCAATAATATTGTTGACCTTCATATCTAACATATATGGTTCAGATTGCAGTACAATACATACTCGCTTTCTATCTTCAGGTCAATCGTTCGAACCGGTTAGGGAGCTTTCTCCTCTTTTTTTGTTTTCTTTCTCGTGGCATCTTGTCATTTTGGATGGTTGATTAATTAGTTGGTTACTTTTGGTCTTTTTTCTTTCTTTCTGCCTTTTTTTGTTAAATCGACTACCCAGTGATCTTTTCCTCCTGAGGGCACGTCAAGAGACGAAAGAGAAAGTAGAGAGGGTCGCGAGGGCTAGGTTGTCACTAAGTCAGTTGTCTGTTTGTGGAGGAGTCGTGGTGTGGGGTTTGTGCACTTTGGAAGCGAAGCCCTAACCGAGGGAGGGTTATAGACAGGCTGTACCTAGCCTACCTACCTTAGGTACCTAAGGGTGCAACTACTGGAGTAGAAGGAAGAACATCGTTACAAATAAGCACACAGGTGGCATTAAGATAACTAAGTGAGTGAGCTGCTCAATGCTTTATTTTTTGTGTTTCTTTTCTAAATCTGGCGAATCAATACAGGTAGGTGCAAGGCAAGCTGCTTTGCGACTCATTGCGCTGTGCACCAGTGCGCTGCGTTGAAATGTCAATTTCCAGAGTTCAGCGGCCTCAACGACTTAGTAGGTAGGAGTTGAGATTCTTTGTATAGGTACCTACCTTACCTACGCGCAGCCCGAGCTGGTTTGCAATTAAGGGCTATACTATTAGTGAACAAATTTGTGATGGTTTCCCTCCAGTCTGGGCCAGTTTGGGGAGGAGCAAGAAAGGTGTAGGAGTAGAGGAGCAGTCGAAGCGCACATCCTGTAAAAGATCCATAGGATTCGTAGATTGTAATGGATATTGATAGGTATAATCGTACTTGCTTTTATTCAGGTAAATATGACATGGGTTTTCATCTGAAAGAAGTCTAAACAGATAGACCAAATCTGCGAACCACTGTAATCAATCCAGCTTCGACATTAATGCTCCATTCACCATTCGCAGGGTTACATGCACAGGAATCCACATTACCAGCATGATTTCCGGCTCACGTTGGGAAGGGTCTACTATTCCCAGACCGGCCGAAGACGGCAAAAGTTAACACAAAGAGAATGATGTAGGTACCACCATCCATAGCCACCAGAACTAGATAATTCTACTTGACAAAGTACTTGGGGTGGTATTTTCGGAGGTAGTATTGACCGATGATGCCTATTACTTATTAGGTCCAGATGGAGGAGGAGGTAGAAGCCTTGGCTCAAAGCGTTGTAGGTATATGTTGTGAAGTACATGTTGGCCAATGGTCGACCTGGAAACATGTAGCCAGCCAACATCTGGAAGATGGGTTGCAAGTTCAATCCGAAGCCAGTGATAGCCTACTGGGTCCCGAAGAACGACATAAAGACCATCGATAAGATGCAAGCCATAACCAATCCCCACTATGGAAGAGTAGACTTCATGACAGAGAGACAGACCTTGGTGACGATGAAGCTTGAGGCAAAGACGACGAAGTACCAAGAATCTGGAGTCTCGTCATAATCCATCATGACCTTGCAATGTGGATCAATGGTTGGGCCATCAATAGTTTGTCTCTCCTCCTGGGTTTGAGTTCTGTTTTCTTTCAGAAAAAGTAGGTTGATGGAGTGAAGGTCTTCTTCAAGATTTTCTTGTTGAGGAATGCCCAACCGAGCTTGATCTCATCATAATTCCAAAGTAGCATGTGAAAAAATGTTACTGTGAGACCAGTATTGGAGGTGATGAGATATCCGATGTAGGTACCAGTCAGGTATGGAATGCCTTGCTGCTCAAGTGCAGTCTGGTTAACGATGAATTCAGAGTCGAAGATTAAAGACTCGTTATATTGGACAAGGTTGGTGGAGTTGGAGGCGGTGTCGAGGAGGAGTTGAGACAAGAAGGGGAAATCCTGAGATCTCCAGATGTTTCCGTAGTAGAGTCCCATGAACAAAATGGTGCAGGCCAAGTAGCCGATGAAACTGTTGATCAAGGTCTGGAGAGATGGATAGGAATCCAAGACCTTCGTTACCCTGTGCTCAACCGAAAAGATTGGTGAAGACAAGATTCTTCCGATCAGCCAAACAGAAGACTGAAACTCCGTTCCGAAGAGGGAATATGTACTGTTGATAGTTAGAAAGGCCCAGCTATTGTATGGCAAGCACGTACCTCGGGGAAGATCTCCCAGACTAAAAGCACAGAAAATATGCCCCAGAAAATCTTAAGCTTCTTCTTGGTCTCATTCCCGTCCCTGTGCAGCATCTCCAAGACGGTAGACACTGGCAGGTTGGCGGGATAGAACATCTTGGATGGCCATAGTAGGGTCTCTCGCATCATACAGGCTATACCGTAGCCGATGAGTCGATTCGTCCTTCGCGTCAAAGATGTCCAAAGTTCTATGGTAGTAAGAATCATATCCATGGTGCCTCGGGGCGTCCGTACAGTACGTCAAGGATTGTCATCATGCTGACTTCGACGTATGGAGAGAGTAGTGGGGACGAATACAGGCAAAACAGCAGACGGTCAAACCGTACAGAGGACAGTACAGTAGCAGAACGAAGGACTCAATGGCACAAGGGGTATAAACTCTGCGAACAAAAGGGGAAGGTCGTTGAAGCCAGTGCAGTAGCATCTACAGCTGACGGAGTAATGTATCATCAATTCACCAATTCACATGTCCTGTCGCGAGGAGACATGATGCAAAGATAATGATAACGGGCCTTGGGCACATAAAGGAATGGTATGGTAGACATTGGGTTTCCAATTGTGTCTGCGGTTCAATCCGATCATGCGATCAACTCAAGTGTCAGCCCCAATTGACATCTACCGTATTTCATTATCCTAGGTAAGCACCTGCCAGAACAGTATGGGCAATACTTGAATATCAGAGCGTTGGACAAAACATGGCACGATCAGATTGTCAAAGGGAGCGCAGAAGACTGTCCTTCAAGGAATAAGGATGAGGATCGAAAGGTGTAAATCATCCTTGCACGTCTGCGGCCCTCGACATTATTTCATGCATGAGGAGCCGGCCTTGACCTCGAACCAACGACTGCGGGACATGCAATCATTATTGGTTTTGGTTTTTTCTTATCATTATTTCCGCGCCGCAGGATGATCTTCGAGCACATTCTCCATGCTGATGAGGTGTTTGCAGTAGACTCTTGAGATCTTGTCTCATAGTTTCTTGCTTTCAAGTTGGTGTCATTACGCTGATTGCCCCAAAGATTACGCCAAGTTGAAAGACGACACCCCAATATACTGTGATCTACGGTTTCCTCCCATAAACCACATAGACAGGGTAATACGCATGGATGGCCGTATTCTTCATATCATTCTTCACATGGGCACAGAGAACAATGACCTCCTCGCGACTCCAACCTAGGCCTCTGGTAAGCAATGCCATGGTCATGCCCTCCAGGTTCCCATCCATGGTAAAGTTCTCTTTCGCCCACATACCCAGCTCTTTATATTTCTTATCTTTAGGCCACCTATTCAGGGGCCATTTGAGCGGGACCTGGACTACATCTACAAAACCAGCTTCCTTCATTTCGGATTTGGCTCGCGAGGCGGCGTCGACTGGAAAGCCCATATTATTCGCAGCTTCTAACATCACGGCACTCCAGCGGCAAAGTGAGCTTGAGGGTAGAAGAGTATCATCGTCGCAGCACAGAGTAAAGCATACGTCTTGGATCTCTAAATATCCCCCGGACGTCAGATTACTATATTGGACGAGGATTAGCAACATATCCGACGACGACCGGAAGGGGGTTTCCTAATATCCTGTCTCGCGATGCTTTGGGGGCAGGCGTCTACTAACTCGAAGCTTTGTTTATAGAATTTAGGCCAGTCGTGGAAGGAGCCGCACATCATGCTTGCGTGGATGTAGTCAAATTTCTGGCTAAAGGTCCATGATTCCTCCAAGTCGTCAATTTCGAAGATTAGGTTCGTAGGGACGAAGACGGGCTGAATTGGGGAAAGGTCCATTGCTACTATCTTCTTGCGTCGTTATTTTGGACCCTCTTTTTCACTTCCTCTTATTCCTCTCTCGGATTCTTGGGGAACTAGAAACATACCTCTATTTCTGGATGTTCGTCCGCTAAGAGATAAATAAGCAAAGGATTTTGTGATTTAGGAAGATACCAACACACCGAAGTTGATCGCCCATATGCCCGTCCCCGTTCCGATGTCAAGGGCCCTCTTTGCGTTTGTGAGGGGTGCGAGGTTGAGTTTTCGGCCGAGGGTTAGGTACAGGAGGTGGCTTTGGAGATCTTATACAGCGTCAAAAAGGGGTCCTGAAGTATATACGGCAATTGAGAAAGGGACCATCTAGTCTACACTTCCGGCTGCCGACCCAAGACCACTAACGTACACGCGACGAAGTGGTCTGGCTCGAAGGTCCCCTGACTTGCTCGGTTCGACCCTCATCGCAGGTCAGAATGAGCAAGGGAGTGGTACGCACCTAGTCTGTTTTGCTCTGGCTTGAAGGTGTTAGTTGTCTTGTTCATGAATGGACGAGAGATGTGCGAGCTTGCGCGCAAGTGCATGAGGGAATCTGCGACGGCTCACCTCGTCGTTTGGGAGTATATATTTTCCCGCTTTGTACGCATGGTACGTCCGGCCATTTTCTTCTCGATAGCGAAAGATGCTTGATTTCGCAGAGGCCGTGGAAGCGGGGTATTCGCTCGAATATTTCCCATTCTCGCTCTTCATTTCTTCGCCTTCGCCGGACTCCTCCTCGTCGTCTAGTATCTCACCATCCTGTGCGCCCTCATCAGCAACGTAAACTTGGGTAGATTTTGGGTCTGTACGGGGGGAGGGGATGCATTCACATCGGCTTCTATCTCTAACTTCTGCATAGGGGCCGATTTGACGGATGAATTCGAGCTGATGCTCGCGGGAGCGTCTATTTTCTTCTGCGACATTTGAGATGCATCCCACAGCTTCTGTCCTCTATCGTTCTCTCGTTCTCTCGTTCTCTCGTTCTATGCACCAGACGCCATGCCGCGTACGAGCACCAAGCAGACGGGCTATAGTGGGTCGGATAAGAAGGCGCAGAAGGCAGGACTTCACGGCCAAAGGTAGGGCGAGAGGATAGTGAGGTACGATGGGATACTTGTATGTGCGAGGCAGCGCCGTCTGGAAGCAGACCTTGAAGCCGGTGGAGGTCCAGGGTAAGGGGGTCAGCTTCCAATGATTAGTTTTTTAGGTTCTGGGTTCGGGTGGCCTGGGCTGGGCTGGGTTGGGTCTTGTCTTGCAGGATGCAGAGGCAGACAGACAGACAGCTGACCCACCGAGTAGGTACCGTAGCGGAGTGACTGCGCAGGCGTTGTTGTGGTGATGATAAGAATAAGAAGAATAAGAATAATAAGAGTAAGAATAATAAGAATAAGAATAAGAATAAGAATAGGTAAGAATAATAAGAATAATAATAATATTTGACTGGCTTGGGGAGGCGGCGCACCCCACTTGCACGGGTTTCCCATTCTTGTCGCTCGCCCAGTCCTGCACGGTGCCAAGTCGTTCTACCGTCTCGGTTCCGCCGTGTCCCGGGAGCGTCGGTGCCGGGGCGCGCGTGCGACGACCGGGGTCCCTCCTGCATCAGGCTGAGCAAGCTGGGAATACCGCAGCGGCGTTGTGGGGATCCAGGACGGTGGCTGGCTGCTGGGGTGCCGTACTGGGGACTTGGGCGGCCTTGACTTTTTTGCTGACGGCTTTGGGGGAGGATGTTGCGCTGTACTGGACTTGCCGGCTACACTGGACGGGACTGAACTCAACTCGGGCGGCTGGGAGGATCATCTCTTCACCGCTTCCTGCTGCTGCTGCTGCTGCTGCTGGCTTGGGTGTTGAGGGATGTAGTCGCGATGTGGAGGACCCTCTGTTTGGTTGCTTGTTGGGGAGAGGCTGTCCTTTCGTCGCCGCTTACATCATCTGCCACGCGCTGCCAACACCTGGCTTGGTGCTTCGCCAACTCCAACGGAGCCTTGGCTCTCTACCCAGGGCCTGGAATTGCGGAAATTCCCAGATCATCATGTCCCAGATTTCCCACATGTTCCCAGATGCAACATTTGAGTTGCCTGCCGCCACTCCGCTAGACCAAAGCAAGCCTGGGCGTCTCCCGAAAGCCCAGGTTGGGCAAGTTGGGCGAGTTGAGCCTCGTTACCGCCCAACTCATCTCGCGAAGAAGTCCAAACTCTCTTCCCCCGAGTCCTCCCACCACCACCACCACCACCACCACCACCATCACCCTCCAGCCACATCACTGTACGGCCTGCAACCACGGCTGTCACCACGACCAGAACTCATCACGACCAGAACTCATCGCGGAACCGCGCCTCTCGAGCATGCTGTCTGCTCTTCGTCAGGAGCGGGGTTTGTACATTCCTCTGCTGTAACCCAGACTGGCCGTCGCTCTGCATCGGCAGCGAGTGAACAGAGACTCAGATCGCATCACGGTATTACAAAATATGCTGCATGTGGTGCATTCTTTGTACCGAGATCAGCAGGTTCAATCACTATTGCTCTTCAATGTCCACACCTCCTGTCTAGCCTGCAGGAATTTCCCTTTTCTATTCTTCTTCTCTGACTATCTGCAAGTCGCATCGATTACTATCCCTTGTATCTTCACTCCTGCAATCTTTGACTCTGTTTGGTGTTCGGTGCTGAGCCTTCCGCCCGCTTTCTTTCTCTTCAGATATTGCCAACGATCAACATTCCTGGAAACGAGGATGATGCTATCGCCTTCGACAGGGATGACTTGAAGTATTTGAGGACGACGAGGGCAACCAAATTGACCCTATCATGAATCCCGAGTACAACCCCCAACACGCCGCCCGAGACCAGCTGCTCGCATATCTCGCAGCCATTCGAGTGAACATAGGGCTACCAGTGGACCGAGGTCCAAGGACCGTGCTCCACATGACATTTTCAAAGCTTCTCACATGTCCGTATTGGTTGAGGATTACGTTCTTCAAGACCTTGGCGTGTACCTTCAACGTGTAGTTGATGCCGAACAGTTTCAAAGGTACCTCGACATTGCGTCGAAGAAGAACCAAAGTTCTTGGGACACTGCGTCCCCTTGGCATAAGAAAGATCTCGAGAGCTTGACAAAGGATCCATACGATCTCAAAGGGCTACGCTACTTTTTCAGGCACAAGAAGTCTCTGTGTGATGCGGAAACTCTTCAAACGAGGGGAAAGGTGGCCGCGCTCTATAACCTCGCGGTTCAACTAGGTCGAATAACGCGCTTTGTTAATGCCGGGAATCCAGAATGCTTCGTTAAGCCTCTTGCTGATGGTTCAAATCTCATGTCAGAACACTTACGTATTTCGTGGGCACTGCATGTAGGTTTCCGACAAGGGATGTTTGAAGACTAGTTCTAACCTCATTGCAGAGGGCGTGGATTCGGTTGCTTCACTACCGTTCTCTGAGGGTTGGAGATACAGATCCTGGAGTGCGGCAGCTTAAGCAGATTCTTATACTATCGATGGGTCTTCTCGATGTGGAGATCAGATGTATTGAAGAGAATGAAAAGAGCGTGATTCCGAAGTTCAGATTCTTACAAACCATGTATCACGAGGTCAGAGGCGTTCTAACAAGCTTCACAAAGGCTAGCTTTGGGGACACACCCGAGTATCTCGACTCCAGACGACGACTGAGAGAGGCAAATGTGGACGCCCTTGAACTGCAAAATGACACTCCCGAGGATAAAGCGAATTATAATTGGTCAACAGGTGTTGTTATCAAACGTTTGTACAGTGAGGTACGTAGGGAGTTGAAGTCGACCCGGAATATGCTAATACTCTTGCAGCATTTGGGCAACCTATCAGCATTCAACCTATTGTTGGAAAGCCTTCTGGACCATGCGAATTGGTTCGAGTGGAGGATGGACCATGAACATATCGAGAACATCTTGGTCAACAAACGTGTTGTTGATGATGAGGAATATTTTATTGCAGGCATCGTCGAACAGAATGACCAGAGGGGATGTTGATTACGATGAGAGCGCCCTTCCCAAAACATCGCAACATGAAGAGACGTTCGAAGAGATTGTTGCTCCGATGCTGGATAGAATTGCCAACACAAACCGAAATCGCAGGAATTACCTCTTGCTCCGAGACTGGGCCAAAAAACGTCCATGGCAAATTTCCTCTGCACTCCTGGACAATCCTGGCTGTCACTGCTGCATCGTAGGAAGCAGCTTTACTGGCTAATTGACACATCCCACGGTACCGCAAAAGCTGGCTGGACCGAACACATTCACAAATTCTACAGTATCATGCAAACCCTTGCTGATTATGATGCAACTTAGTTTGGGTGGGAGCCCGATGCCCCGTCACGAAGGGCCACCATCTGGGCAGGGAGGTTCCCCATCCACCCGATCGCAACCGAAGATATATCCATGGAAATCCTTGGCAAGGACTTCGAGCAGCTGTGCAACACTTGTGGAAACGAGTGGGAGCCTGGAGCAACATTGGTGCGATTACATTGTGACCACTATCACCACATACTATGCTACATGCGCTGCGTGGACAAACCCGGAACATATCGGTACACGTGTACCAAGTGCTGGCAAGCCGATGCCTCCTGCACCAAAAGGTCGACATCGTGCTCGAGGGAGTCGACGTTTGGGACAACGTGCAAGTCACCGACCCAGCGCAGGCCGCTCAATACCCCGATATCCCAACGCAAGGAGAGGGCACTCAGATAGCTGAGAATGCCAGAGAGGATGCTGTCAATCCTGCGATTCCTTCTGACTAATGGCTCTACGAGAATGAAAAGCTGAAATGTTCGTAAACCCAACCCATCCCTCCTACTTACCATTCCGTGCCCTTTTGGAACTGCACCATATCCTTTCATTTTAAACAGATGCAGCTAACACCAGGCCACTGAACAGTAAGCAGTCTCTGGCACTCTGCACAACCACGAGCCGTGTAGATTGAAATGGCACATATGCGGTAGAATAGGAGGGCGTATGATAAGTCGTACCGCGAGGATCTGGAGAGGCAGGGCTATGGCTTGCATGATGCTTTGGACCCGACGGTCTCGAGTCTGGAGTCTGCGGAGGGCGAGTGGCAGACGATTGACGGGGTGTTCAAGTATGTGAAGCTTAATGCTCCTGGTGGGAACGGTGCTGGTACTGGTTCTGATGCTAGGGGTGCTGCGAGGAATCAAGGGGATCTAAAAGGGAACTAGGTCACACTTCGGTGTAGAATTAGGCAGCTTGTGGATTTTCATTTTCGTTCTCATTTTCGGTTTGACTTTCTGATGTAATGCATGGTGTGTTTTTGAGAAGATCTGAGTCCTCATCCTTGATAAAAGATCGTCGTGTAAGAGCATATAATACTTATCTTGTAATGGCTTCCGCCACTCGTATGCATCTTTCTGGGCCCATCTGCTGGGTGAACATAAGTATGAATTCGAAAAGGGGGTTCCTTCGCTTACCACACACTAGCCCGCTCAACTGGGACAAACAAACAGTACCAAGGACGAATGGAACCCATCTGTATAAACCCGAGTGCAAACCTTGGTCAAACAACCGAAGAGGGCTACTCATGGACATAGCGGCCTGGCATCCCTAGTCGAGTGGTTAGTAGGCTAGCAAGCAGTCATCAGCAAAGACTCCACCAGGGAAAGATAAGAAGCCTGATCGCTTGTGCTAAGATCTCCTCAACCTGGATACCTAAATAATAGAGGACACCCTCCCTCCATTACACCTAATACCTATGTATGATCTTTGCTCAAAGGACAGCCGTTACAGCCATGGGATCGCTGAGATCTCGGGATATTAGCATGGCACGATACTATGGACGAAGGCAGCATCACAGGAGATCTTAGAGCATAGAGATTCGAGTCCAAATTGAATGACAATCATTAGGTGCTATACTGTATTTTCGCAAGACTTCGACAGGGGGTATCAACAACTAGCCGTCTATGGCTATAATCGGGGAAGAAATAAACAACCATCATGCTCCACGTAAATACGTGCTCCCAGATCGGGTAAAGTACCACTCCAAGGCAAGTCGTATGCGATGAGTAATCCAGAGTAGCCTCCCCTAAAAAAATGCACGCCGCCATTCAGCAAAACTCTATAACAAAAGCCCGCCCGAGCACGTCATGCCGAATCCTATTGTCGATGATGATCCGGCAACTCGAACATCGTGGGTACCACCATGCTTTCGCCGCTCAACTGAGCCTCGCTCTCGGCATTCAATTGATGCCTTTCCCATTTCTCCGGCCCGTAATAGCTAATAGGTATAGCTGGGTATGGCGGTGCAGACACATTCTCCTTTCTCCGTCTCCCGAAGATGAACCAACCTGCGCTGACGCCTAGAACGGCCGCCACGGAGATTCCAATACCGAGTCCAATCTTTGCTTCGCTGCTCAGCCTACTGGAAGACGCAGACGGCGTCCGCACGGCAGTGGTGGGTGTGGATGTGGATGTTGAGAGGACTACTGAAGGCTCCGAAGCTGTGGTGCTTACGAATATGCTGCTGCTGGTGGAGGAGCCGACTTGGCTTGAAATGGTTGCCGTGGTTGTCGCACTGCTGCCGGTGCTGGTACTGGTGACAATGTTTTTGCCCGTGATGTTGAAGTAATGGCTGTTGGCCTCTGCCGTGGTGTCGCCCTCCAAGAATATACATAAGAAGAACATGTTCGATAGCGTGAGGTTCTTGCCCGTGTCCACTACCCAGCTAAAGGACGTCACATTAGAAGGAACGAGCTCTATGAAGACAAGTCAGTTTGGTTCACGCAAGCACACATCAGCCAGGCAGGGGATGCAATTACGGGTGATGTATTCGAAGGGTTGCAAAAACTGGGTCCCATTGAGTTGGAACATGGTCAGCGACGTGCGAGTTCCCTCGGGTCCTGGTGACCATTCTAGGTTCACTGTGGACCCCAGCACATAAATGGCATTGAGACTAAAATCGCCCGCTTCTCCAAAGGGGCCTGGATTAATGAAGTCGATGGCGAGACTGGCAGTGAACAGGGCTGACAGAGAAAGAAACAAGAGCGGACGCATCTTGCGTCTTGCAGAGGTAGGAAGGTTGCTGTTGCTATTGCTATGCACAGCGAAAAAGACGTATGCGGTAAAGAGCAAAACAGAGAGAAGGGAAGCGACGAAGAGAAGCGACGAAGAGAAGCGACGAAGAGAAGCGACGAAGAGAAGCGACGAAGAGAAGAGAAAATGCAGGGACTCAGGGAGGACAAGAGGGAAGACACAGGAGGACCCTTTATCCGCGAGTCCTGTGCCTCCCAAGCTACCTTGGGCACTGTAGGGAGGACTTTGCAGCAAGTCTGGTGCCAGCGCTGCAGTCGGCCACTGTTGGATGTTGGATGTTGGTCTCGAGTGCGCCTTGGGGGGCTGCGGAGGCCATTTCAGGTGGTCAATGCCCGAGCAGTGCAGCGGGGGGGGGGAAGGGGGCAGATTGACCAGGACATGGGGCCGGCGGTTGCTCAAACCCACGTCTCAGCGCGATTAGCCAGCCAGTAGTTCGAGTCACTCGCGGTCGCAGGGGCAGCGGCTGCGGAGATACTCGCGTCTGCGCGCTTTACTGGAGGACTCGCCGTCGTGGAAGCGCCCATAACCCTGCAGCCCTATCTGACTGGCTGGTCCGTGCTACGTGCATCGACCACAGAGAGACAGTGAGGGTGGTACAAGGACCTGATGGCAGGCTGTTAAGCGCCGCAAAACACATAATGGGACGGCACCTTCAACGTTGGACTGCTGTAGGCTGCGCATGCAGTGCATGTCCGTGTACGCGTAGTTGGATCACTCACGGTCACTGTCACCCGTCGCAATTTATAATCCACACGTCTTGCCCCCCAAGGTCAGATATCTTCTTTCCTCTCATCTTTCTGCACCGTGTTTTGCTTTCAAGTTGTTGTTCGGCAAGAGACCATATCCGTTGCTGCCATGTTGGTCTCCAGACGGCTCTCGCCGTCCAGAATTTTCCGTTCCCTTACCCTCATTATTACCGCGTACATGCTTTTCTTCTTCCATTATCACGTCTGGGCCTTCAACGACTGGAGATGGGCCACTACACCCACAGAAACACCCTCAACACCCGGGATACCGAAAAAGATATGGTATAAACTGGGCCCGAAAGGTCTGACTGATCAATCGCGAGCATGGACTCAAACTTGCCTCCTAAAAAACCCCACCTACAAATCCGAATTCATGACCGATCTCTCGGGCGATGTCTATGTCAAAGAACACTTCGCAAACCGTCCCGACATCGTCGAGACCTACCTCGCCCTTCAGGTTCCGATCGTCAAAGCCGATCTCCTCCGTCATCTCCTCCTCTTCACTGAAGGCGGCATCTGGAGCGACCTCGATATCTCGTGCGGAGAGACACCGATCCACGAGTGGATACCCGCGCAGTACCAGAATGACGCGGGTCTTGTTGTAGGATTGGAGTTCGATATGGGATGGGGGGATAACTTCGTGCGCCAGTTTGCAAGTTGGACGTTGATGGCACGGCCAGGGTCGCCGCACCTAATGATGGTAGTCAACGATATTCTGGATGCATTGCGCGAGAAGACCAAGGAACACCAAGTTTCAATGGCAGACATGACTTACGAGATGGTCGGCGACGTGATCGATGTCACAGGCCCCCGCAGAATGACGCGCAGTATTCTCAAGAGCTTGAGTTTGAAATTGAATGAGACGGTTGATGCTAGGAATATCTCTGGCCTCCTGGCACCAAAGTTGATTGATGATGTCCTGGTTTTACCTGGATATTCGTTTGCGGCGTCGTCAAATCGCTATGAAGGGTATACGGGCCCAGCGTTCGTCAAACACCATTATGCTGGCACCTGGAGGAATGAGCGTGGCGGGGAGCTGGCTTGATCCGATCTACAACTTTGGCTCGCAATACTTGACTCGAAACCTGTCGGCTTAGCGAACAATGAAAGGATGCATTGTTCGTGGAACTCCACCTCAAGGAGGAGCGAAGGGATATTGTACCTCGAGGTTGAACACAAGACTGGAGCTTAGACGGACTGGAATTTGCAGTTGTGATCTATCATTGTTATCTAAGTATCGTATTTACACACAAAGAGGTGGGGATTTTGGACTGGCGTTTGGAAAGACCCGGAACCGCACTGGCCTATTGGTCACCGCAGTGGACTGTATACCCTCATAAAGAGTCCACGGGGCTGGAAGGGAGAATGGCGTTTGGAGGGCTCATTTCCAATTCCAAGCACTGTCTATAAACTTGTTACTTGTCTAACTCATTCTTTCAATCCCTGAGTTCTCTTTCATATACGTAGGTCTCTTTGGCTGTTGTTGGTGTACTTATCATGGAGGCGGTATTTGATCTAAGGAGTTAGAACGTTAAGCAGGTGATAATAACTAGCCATTGAATCTTACAGTTAGGTAGGTAGTTTAAGATAGAAAAATGCCGAGAAGAGGCATAAAGCCTTTTGAATGACTAGACCAAATAATTGAATGTCCTCCTGCCCTTGATTTCGTGAGTTCTGTTTAAGGGAGGGAGATGTGCGCGGGACGACCTACTTTCAAACCAAGCTATAGAGTTGGACCAAGACCGCATAATGCCTTCTATTAATCTCATCTAGTGACTTTTGAGTTTTACCTTATCTATCACCAAGAGACTAAAGAGTCTAAGGGTCCTAGGGCGAAAGTGAAATAAATTGTCTGAAGTATACCCTAAACGGCGAACACCAGATCAGCATGGTGATAATTAAGAAATTTTCTGTCCAAGAGACGGGAGTCTGACGGAGTTGAGTTTCTGAAGGGTGAGGGTGAGTGAGAGTCATCAAGGCCAACCAATAGAAAAGAGCTGCTTACTCGGGTATTTTGAAATTCCAGGTCATGATTACCTCAAGGCTTAGACGACCATGTCGATGTCAATACCTATACGTGTACGGATGCAAATGGCGTAAATGAGGTCTCTTCCTTGCGCGTGGTACCTCTATTGCGGATAGTCGGACTGCTTGATAGCTCAGGGGTATAGCAGTTTTGAATCAAGCTCGTTCGTTACTGATTGTGAGCTGAAATCGAAGGTTGCTTGCTAGTCCGTCACTGCTCATAAGAAATCGAGTCACTTGGGCAGGGTGAGTTGGTTTTCGGAATTATTGTATGGTTTGTGGTGCATGGTTCCTTGTACTGTACCGTACGGCAGAAGACTTCAAGGGAGGTGGAGACGTTATGACGGCCATTGTGGTATAGTCCGCATGGTGTACTTGGAGACTGGCCATCAGATATTCAGATTGCAGAGTACGAGGGACTGGCGGGTCGAGAATCGTTGGTGTGAGGTGGAAGATGGGGGAATGAAAGTTTCGGTTGTTCGTTTGCTTCTATCAATGGATATGGCTGGCGACCACATGATGAGAATGAGTTGGTTTCGAGGACGAAGCGGAGGTGGGCAGTAACATGAGTGGGAGAGTTTGGCTACTTCTCTTTGGACAGCGAATGAAACATAGGAAGGTGAAGAGTGGGGTTGGTTTTCACATAAGCAAAGAAAGACGTGTTTCTTGGTGCGTGTTGGGTGCTCATTCTTAGCAGTCAAGGGGAGCGATATGAGGATGGAATTAGAATACTTTCTACTGGATGCCTGCAACGGGTATTCCGTGATGCGAGATTCGGTGATGAGAGATTCCATGATGAGAGGGAGTAAGTAAGTCCGCTAGCTTTTTTCAGTCATCATATTTTGCAGCCACAACCACTTTCCTTGTGTCCATGTAATGCTTGCAAAGTCTCCATTCCATAGAGTTCAGGCCTAGGAGCATGAGCGAGATCAAACCTCTCGAGTCTCGAGAAAGTTCTCAAGAAGGGCAAAAAGGTCATACTGTCAACGCTCCTGCAGGTGCTTGTTCTCGCTGGCTTTCGGATTGCTGTCACTGGCACTGACTGCCTTGTAACCCTGGCTGGTTTGTTGTCAAAAGTCGTCGGGCCTGAAGATTGGATACCTGTCCCATTGTTCTGGTGTTCAAGTGGTTATGTGCAACATGAGCGGTGACCCAACGAGGGTGTGTAAATCAATTTCGCGATAATTGGTGGTGTCTGCTGCTCTGTTTTGATACCAAGTCGGTGAGTGAGTGAGTGAGTGAGTGAGTGGACTTGAACTGCTGTTTCTGATGTCTCGCATTTCATGTTCCCAGTCGCTCGATTGAGGACAAAATTTCCATGTTTGGTCCCTTGCACTTCTGCTGCAGGCGGGTAGCAGAGCCCATCCTTTCTCTACTGCGGTTCTGTGATCCTGGATTCGTCTTCTCTTGATCGCATCGCGTGCTTGTTTGCAGTTCGTCTGGTATCTGGCCCTGGTCAGTCTGGCCGGTCAGGTGATGGCCATGGCATCTCCGGTATTCACCGTCACGCCATCTACGAGGAACTGGGATACTCGGCGTGAAGTCAACCTCGTCGATTTGCGCAGCATGAGACAAACGCAGCGAAGAATCTTTGCACATATTTCTCACCTTCGTAATGTATCTCGTCATCCTTTCCTTTGCCCATCCAGGACTACTGTACGAGCGCCTTCGCACCATTGACTCCTGGATCTGGGCCAGAGACACGAAGCAGCTGTTACGTAAATCGCCTTGATCAACGATGCGCCCTCCCTCTCGTGCCTCTGGTGCTGCTGGTATTGTCCAAGGCCAGCGCTCCGTGCAGCAAGTCACGAGAGGCGGCCAAGTCGCCCATGAAGCGCACGTTAGTCACAGCAAGGCACGATTTATAAGAGCTATGGCCGATGCGGAGGGAACATGACGAAAAGGCGGGGAAGCCGGCCGTCGAGGCTTTTGGAATGTGTCCACTACACTCTCTGGTGCTCTGGTGGTGGCTCCTAGACCTCTTCTCGCGTAAAGGATCATGGCCGTCGCATAACAGACCCGGTGAAGCGACGCCTTCTCGACCGTGACGGACAACCTCATCCAGTTTCGAAGGGGTAATCAAAAGCTAATCACCAGGTAATCGCCAGGTAATCGCAGGGCCAGCCAACCAGTCGATCGAGTCTGCGGCTGCAATTAGATGGCCTGGTGCATGGGAGCCATCATGAACTCAGCGAGCTTCAGCGGCTTCCGTGCTCCGTGCCACTTGGTGCGTTTCGAGGGGGTAATCTGGGGGTAAGAGAAACTCCACGATCCAATACTTTTGTTTCGACCACTTCTGCCAGAAGTCACGATGTTGGGCCGGATGCCTCACTCTGTGCCGTGAACTGGGGCCACGGGTGCGGTCCGTTGGCATCCAACGTAATGTCGTGTTGGCAGTTGCGCCTTCTCTATGCCTTCTTGCGCTCTTTGTGCCTTGCTATATAGAGAGAGAGGCTTGGGGAGAAAAGCTGTCAATCTTCAACCGCCTACTTGTATTCTCATCATACTTCCTCTCCCCGACAAACCTTCTTCGTTCAAATTGGAAAACAGTACACTCTTTCTTGTATTCGTTCAATCATGCCTTCCCAAATTATACAGCAGCAGGATGCTCCGTCCTACCCATTCAATGTCAAGCTCCCCAAGGAGCATGCACCCATTGAAAAGCTTCCAACAGAACTCCTCCGTATGCTATCTTCCCAATAGCTCCACCAAGCTCTCCCATCCTAACAAGTAACAGGTCTCGGAACAGAAGCTTTAGTTCAAGACACACATCCTTACGACTCCATCCAACACGACCTCCTCTCCTGTCTTCTCACCTCGCATAAGCTTCATGAGACAGCAATTCCACTCGTGTACCGCAACGTCAAGTTCTCCAAAGCATCTACGTTCCAGAAATTTTTGGCCCAGCTTACCAGGTATCCATCTTTGGGAAAGAACGTCCAACGTCTAGACCTCTCGGAGCTTACGGGGGGACATGTCCCTTTGGCAGAGACTTTGGAAAGATGCTTGGCTCTTACACCAATGCTTCGAGGATTCTTAGCGCCTCCTGAGATTGACCTGGATGCCATGTCTTTACAGAGACTGCTGTGTGGTTTGCCTCACTTGCAGCTACTCAGCTTCCAAAAGTGCAACTCAGCTAGCTTCACCGAAGCCTTCGGCTCACTCTTTGAAGAGGATGCGAGCGTCAAAATATCAAGTTCCATCACTCAGCTCAACCTACATGGCTGCAAAAGCCTACCCTGCCACATCTTCGAAGATCTCATTCCTCAACTCCCAAAACTCCATCACCTCGATGTATCAGGCACAAACATCACCGATGAAGCACTTGCCAGTGTGTCCTCAACAGCAAAGCTGACCTACCTTAACATCAGCAACTGCGCGTACCTTTCGGGCCGGTCCGTCGCTCACATTATAAGCACCCACGCCTCCTTCAACGCCTCCCTAATCTCCCTCAACGTCGAGACAAAACCCGTGCACGAAGACGCAACATTGAGCGAAGAAGACCTCAGCAGACTGCTTCCGAACCTACCATCAACGCTGAAGTCACTTAACCTCAGACGCTCAGTCATGATACCGGAGCACATCATCCACCTTCAGAAGCTGTCGGCTCACCTTGAAGAACTACATGTCGGTACAGACCTCCGTCTCCAAGACCTGGAATCAATCTTCATCCCACCTCAAGACCAAGGCGTCACGCCCTGCGACCTATCCGTCCAAGACCAAACACACTCACCGCCCATTCAGGTCTCCGCAGAAAAGTCTGACGCCGTACTCTCGCACATGGAGCATGCAGTCGCAGTCGGCAAACTCCGTCGCCTCCTCAATTCGGTCCCCCTCCCCAACGCCTCTTCGTCAACCTCATATTCTGCAAGTACACTTAAATTCTTGGATATTAGCAGCATGTCCATCTTTCAACAACGCAAAATTACCGGGAGTGTATTGCTTGGCGAACATAGTCTACCGCTTGAGAGGATTGAGGTTTCCGAGGAGGTTTATTTGATGTGTAAGGTGCTTGGGAGAGTGTGCACTAGTGTGGGATGGAGCGTTCAGTGGGATGGGAGAAGGTGTGTCATTGTTAGGGGTGGAATGTAGGGACTGATAAGAAGAGAGGGGAGGAACGTAGGAGGAGAGTTGACTGGTAAGACGTAGTAAAAGTTGGGAAGGAAACAGAACTGAAATTTCATTGAACTTGTGGAGTTTTGGGTTCGCATTGGAATGGTGCATGAATGCATGGAATAAGGAAAGGGCATTACGATTATGAGTTATGATAAATTGGATCGAAATTGTCATTCGGGAGTTTGGGCGGAAAAGTCAGTCGACGGTTCACTTTGATGGACTCATAAGTTGAAACTTGGAAGAAAGAATGGAACGGGATTTTCTAGATGATTGTTTCTGTTATTAAATTGATCACGTTATAACTTTATACTTTACTTTACGTGTATACTCTATAGAAGGGAAAAGCTCGTGCCAGGTCTAAGCTTGATTGGATAAGAGGCCTAGATATTAATAGTATGTACCTAGTAGAACTAGACCTCATTTTTGTTAGTATTACTAGGTATTTATTATGTCAAGTGTAAAGTATGTTTTTCTACCTACTAATCCCAGACTTTTCATATATAGATTATTACGCTGCTAAGGTTAGTTTAGAGAGGTTTAGTATGGTCATGGCTGATCTAGAGAGATGGATCGATGGAAAACGTATTAGATAAAATAGCAATTGATGGGTACCTATATATATGTACACACGGTTACGCCCGTCAACACATAAGAGAGGATATAAGAATCACTTCGTAACATGTCTTAAGATGCCTATGCCTTCCGAGCCCATGTCTAACTCCGCCCATTTACTCCGCAAACCGCAATATATGTGCGCCTCTTCAGCGCAGACAGTGGTATCTGGTATCCGCGATTTTAAGCAAGCGCCCTAACTCCCAACCGCCGTTTGCACCCTCTCCCCCCTCATCAATCTATCAACAACAGCCCGCCTCCTCTTTTCAGCCGCCGCCTCTTGAACCCTCTGCTTGAAACTCCCCCCCATTACTCCTTTCCTCGAAGGCAAAACGTATCTCTTTTCTCTACTCTCTCCACTATCCCCGCCCTCCGTGCCCTGCCCATCCTCATTCCCCTCTGCAGTTTCTTTAGTTCCTCGTAAAACAGAAGGGAAACGCGATGCTGGCTGGGAAACTTGCGGTGAGATGGGTGTAGGTGGTGTTATGGTTATCTTTGCTGTTGGGATGCTAAGTTTCTGGAGGGCAGGTGGGCTGATGGGGCGGGTGGATTTCTGTTCGTTGGGACTTTTGATTCTTTCTCTTTTGACTGCCCGCCGACTCTGCTGGTGGATATTTTCCGCCTCGTCCTCCTCTGTGCTGCTTTCCAAATGTAAGACTTCCTGCTCTCTGTTGTTTCCCAGGCTGACCATGACAAAGTTCTGCCCGTCTACTTGTTCAATTCTTTGTCCGAATCCTTGTGCAGGTAAGGGCGAAGGGAAAAGTTGCTGCATTTCGCAAAATTGGTCTTCTGAACGTGACTGTGCCTGGAATCGGGCTCGTCGGCGATGAAGAAATATGAATATCGCAAAGGCCATACCTGCGACGATTAAGGTTCCTCCTACGGCGATGCCGATAATGATACACGTTGACACCCCGCTTGTGGCCATTGACGGTCTGCTTTATCACGCTCGTTACATTTGTCATAGGACTGTGCATATGACGTGTTGGGAAGCTTTGAAGAGAAAAATAATAGAACAAACAAAAAGGAGACAATATTTAAAACTCATGGGAGGATAAGAGAATTGAGTAGAAGGCGGTACCTTGAAAGGTGCTGACGAGATAAGGCAAATTATGAGTCTACCTCGGTCGGTGACCATTGCGCCGTTGTGCGTGAGATGCAGCCTTATGATGTGGTAAACAGGGGGTATAACCAATTGAAGTCTTAATTAGGTATATATTGTATATATCAGACTGACCAATTGCATAGTTTTGAGGATAGTAAGCTTACCAACCGCCAATATTTGTGGAGGGGGGTCCCTTTGCTTTAGCCTTGGGAAGGCTCTTTTTTCAGCTGAGTAGAGGGCTATGATAATCCTTTGAGACTTGTATTCAGCCGGGAGTTGTAGCTTGGACTTTCAGTCGATGCTGTCGTAGAAGCTGTGTGGTGGCGAAAGTTGAGCTTAATTGCTGCTGTTATTATGATGACAGGAGTATATTTTGGCTGTGCCCACAGAAAAGATTGCTTCAATTCTCTGGAAAGTCCAGTGTCGATTTAAATACCTATAGTGAAAGTTTTGTTCTGGTGTAGAGCTCTCTGCATGTACGCGATTCTATGGTGTATTGTCTGAAAAGATAAAATGACCGTGAATCCGACACGCAGGGCATCATTTCTACATCTGATAACTCTTAGTTGCTAAGGTAGGCAACATCTGATGATTGCACACCTCAATCTATCGAGTAGTCTTAGCTAGTGCCGGTTATCATTAGAGGTAGTGACTTGGTGCAACATCACCTATGTACGATCCTCTGACCAAAGCTTAGATCGGCTGACGTGTATGCTGTCTATCGGGAAGTGACCAATGAGTCTATGTGGGGCCTACTATTGACTTCCCAATGATACGAGTAAAACGGGCTCCACAGCATCTACAGGAGTGCGAGTAATGACCACCTGCCTATCGCCCACGTAGAGACGAAGACCTGATGGTTTCGCGTGCTCTGCAGGTCTTGGCTTGCCCATATAAATATAACCTCTATGCGTATAGGTCGTCCAATCATTCATCGTCATTCATAAGATGAACCTCAACCACCACCAGGAGCAGAACCATAATATCCATGCCGTGATATCAAGTGCCCGGTATTCTCTTTCGTCACTATAGCTGTTTTTCGGACATTCTGTATGGCGGCCAGTATAGCATTCCCATCCATATCAAATTCTTTATCCATATAAGCGAGCACAGAATTAATCAAGGGTAGTAAAACTTCTCGTTGGACATTGGTTGCTGAGGACGTCGATTCGAATAGACGGTATGTTTCGAGCTTTATGAGAGCGTTGTGTTCGCGGTGATTGTCTGACTGATGGCCAAAGAGTCGCCAGAGTGTATTGGGGAAAGCAGTTGGGGGCGGTGGTATGCCATTTACGGACTAGCGGTACGGTTGCTGTATAAGAGTATGTTCTTGCGGTCGGTTGATATTTCGTATTTCTCCATTTGTAACGCCATTGTCTGTATTTGAACCTGGGTACAATGGTTGGGGCGTAACATTCAGCTGCGGTGCTCTGTTCCACTGGCCTGTCGCATCAACGCCATGCTGTCTCGTTAAGAAATTGTCCCCAACAGTAGTCAACGTGGGATTAGGAATTTCCCTCAAAATCGCCTGTTTTGCATTCCAAACATGCTGCCTCGTCATAAACTTCCCTCCTAACGCCTCCAGAGCACTTTCATTCGCCGTCTCCACCAACGGGACCTCACGCATCGTTTTGTAAACCTCCGCAGGCATGTGGGCCACCTTCTCCGCCGCAATAGTCTTCAAGAACGAATTGATCTTACACACATCTGACTCATCCAGCGTATGCGAGTGCACCCAATCACTCTCATTCGAAGTACAATGGTCGAAATCATAATGATCCGGCGCACCCTCTACCCGACGGAAACACTTGGCCTTGACCCGAAAATTACAAGTTTATCCCTCCCTCTCCCTCCTCTTCGTACTCGGGGATGCAGCGTCCGGGTTTCGGGCGTCTTTGTAGTAGTTACGCGCAAAGCGACAAGGGAAGCGGATTGAGTCGTATGGAATCCTGGGACTGCTACTGCTGAGTTGGACGTAACAGATGCCTTGATATTGTTTGCACCAGACGTTGTCAACTAGGGGCCATTAGGCGTCGAAGACTAAAGCGAGCATGGTGAAAGGGACCGGCATTGAGAAGAGGAGGTTGCGCATATATTCGATATCTGCGGGCAGGGTGTGGAGGATTGTATGCCAGGTCCCATTCGTGCCGTGGCAGGTATAGATTACACTGTAAAGAGGTGGAGGTGAGGTGAGGAACCGGGAGATGACGACCCAGCAAGAGGGTTGCCGCGATGGAAGTTTGGCGCGGCAAGTAATCTACGAGCGCGACGATGCTGTATAGCGTTGCAATTATGGCATGCGTAGACGATGAGAAAGTACGGAGGTACTTCATAGGTATGTAGCAGAGGTCGAGAGGAATCCTACTTGGCCCTTCGGAGAAGGCACAGGCCCTATGTACCAGAGGATTATCAGATTGCTTAGTAACAGAGGCCTGGCATGTTGACAATGCCTTGTTCTTGTCACTCCTCCAAACCCCTGTCAAAGCACATGTACAATTCGGAACTTCTGAACAACACGAATACCCTCAATTATGATCTGTTTGTTTGTTGCACTGTTGCTACCTAAACCTGATAGCGTGGTGGCGGCATCTACACTACTTACGACTAGGTCAAGGTTCCAGATCCCATACCCATTCCCAATTTCCCGGTTTGTCTTAGATTAGAAACGAGACCTGGGCTTGGTATAAATGTACGAAGAAGTTTTCACTAGTTGTAATACTTTTAGATAGCTAGAAATAGGATTATAATATATACCCCTTCCTAGGGCTTTATACTTCCTCTCTTGGTGTTTGTGAAGATAGTAGGTAATTAGCTACTAGAGAATAAATATCTAAGTACCTTTCGTACTTTTTTGCAGGTAAACAAGCGAGTAACTAACTTAACAGAGCGTAAGTCCTAGTAGAGGGAGCGTCTAATCTCCTTACGAAGTACGGGTACCCTTCTTCGGACTTCGGATGTGTTAAAGATGCGCGAAGCGAGCTGAAGCTCGTTTACGGACTTCTGGAAACATCAAGGAGTCTTGGAATTGCCATAAACCCAAATTTGATTTCAAATGAGCTCTGTGCTTTATAATAAGCCTTTATTGATCCATTGGTTTCTTTGATGGGGCCGCCCGCCTTGGTAATGCACAAAACGTCCGATCCGTTTTGTGGTATATATGGTATTAGGCCTCCCCGTTGACCTTGAAATTATCTTCCAGGTTCAACTCACTAGCCCGCGCATATTTTGTTTTTGTCGTCTCTCAAGTTTCTAGCAAATACAAATACAAATACAAAGAATCTAGAAAACAACATGTCTTCCGAAGCCAAAACTCACGAGATCGTCATCATCGGCGGTCATTTCGCTGGCCTGGGAACAGCACACTATCTCCTAAAGCACATTATCCCTAAACTGTCCGCCGCAACACCAGGGACAGACTACCACCTCACTATCATCTACCCACACACGGAATTCTTCTGGAACATCGCCGCGCCCCGCCACCTAATCTCCCCAACCGTAATTCCCTCGGAAAAGCTATGGTTATCAAGCGACAAAGCGCTCAAAGACTACAACAAAGAACAACACACGACAATAATCGGAAAAGTCACTAGCGTAAACCCGGACTCAAAGATTGTTAGTGTGCAAGTTGGGGAAGGTGTGCAGGAGGTTGGGTTTTCGACCTTAGTCGTTGCGACGGGCACGCATTCGACTTCGGAACTCTGGCAGGTCAATGAGCATCAGGATGTGTCCAAGTCTGCGTTCTCCGAGCTACATGCTGCGCTACCTAAGGCGAAGACGATCTTGATTGCTGGAGGTGGTGCAGGTGGTGTTGAGACTGCTGGGGAGATTGCGACGCATTATGCCAGTGCTTCTATCACGCTCCTGTCCGGCTCCACGAGATTGCTCCCACGACTTTCAACCAAGACTAGTGCTAAAGCGGAGGCAATTCTCAAGAAGAAGGGTGTTGCGGTTGGACACGACGTGAAAGCCGTTTCAAGCTCCAGAAGCTCGGATGGTACGACAACAGTGGTATTGAGTGACGGAACAGAGAAGAAAGTAGATGTTTACATTGATGCTACAGGAGGCAAGCCTAATACCTCCTTCCTACCATCAACATGGTTGGATTCGAAAGGCCACGTGGTCGTTGACGACAAGACCCTTCGCAGCACTGTCAGTAACATTTATGCTGTTGGAGATGTAGCAAGCTACAGCCAAGGTAGTGTTATTGACGTAAACAATGGGGTTCCTGTTGTTGGGTCGAGTATTGGTATTGATATCGCTGAGGCCGCGGGCAAGAAGCAAATATTTACCCAGAAGGTTTTCAAGCCTTTTGCTGCCCAGTTTGTTCCAATCGGACCCAGTAGTGGTGTTGGACAGGTGTTTGGTTGGGGTGTCCCAAGTTGGCTGGTTTGGCTGGTGAAGAGTAGGACGTTCTTTATTGACAAGGCCGAGGGCGCGTTGGTTGGATCTGATTATGCCAAAGCTTGATTTGTTCTTCGTGTTATGGTAGAACGTCTTAATGTTGTCCGAGTAGTTGTGGGATTGTTTTGCACTGCTTTGCACTGCTTTGCTCTGCTTTGCTCTGCTTTGCTCTGTTTAGTTGTAGATCTTAGTAGATTCATCGAGTCATGGATACAATAGATACCTTATAATTACACCTGTTTTGGCGTTTTCAATACATCCTTGTTCGCATCAGATCCTGTCGCCTTGAAGATAAACTCGTTATGCTCGTTATGACCCTACTTTGCTTTCTCCCATTTATAAATCATGCATTGTCGTGGCCGAGTCATCGAATCGAACAGATTATCATTACATTTGCATTGGCATCCCCCATGCAAGATCGTTCGGATCAGAACCCGTTGCGTTTGCATCGAAAATATATTCATTCCAATCATCCCAGTTAATGGAATCGAAACCCATACCTGCGGCTTGTACACCCGTGTTCGCGGGAGAAAATATATCGAACCCCAAAGGTTTGTAAGGGACTTCTTCCATGGTATCAAAATTTATAAAAGCAGGACTGCTGTTGGACAAAGCACCATTGGCCTCAAGACTCAACGCTGGTAGTTCTGGGATAAGGTTATAATCCTGGAAACCGGTATTGACTGTGCTTGGTTGTGTGATTGTTGGAGTCAAGACTGAAGGAATGCGACCGTCTCGTGCTGCTTTTGCTTTCCGTCGTAGAGCTCTCATAGGTCTCCATGACATGCCCTCTTTTGTTCCTGACATGCGACAGTCCCATTTTTCGAAGCTCTTGTCTAACATTGACCATGCCTCATCTGAAAGAGGCCCTTGAGTCTCTCTACAGAGCTCGACTAGTGAAACCGCGACAGCATGCCATGGCACGTGGGATTCAAAGTACCATCTTAATCCAGCGGCTGCACTATTCTCTTCGAGCAAGTCAGATACGGTCAAAAGCGATACGGCTGTTCGTAGACTCTGTCCCCGTGAATTTACAGTCTTTGGCTCCCTGGAGGTTTGTAAGGGATAGTGGACTACAAGCCAGAGCTTGAGGACCACCAGCCTCCCAAACATATAAATGATATACGAGAGAGGGCATACGGGATCAAAGCCAAGTAAATACTGTGTTTCGATTTTGTTGGCACATTCTTTTACCAGTTTTTCTTTTTCTTGAAGCGTAAGACCATGCTCTTTCGTGGGTGGTATAAAATTGATTTTCTGGTTCGTGACCGACATTTCCATGCACATCCGGCAAAAGGTCATCTCAGTAATCCCCTGCTTGTCCGCGAGATGAGGTTGATTTGAGAAGTCATAGCTACGAAGACTTTGGATATACGAGTTTAAAGGAGGCTCCGTATTTGGGAATTGAAGGTCCTCATCGTTGACGTTACACGGCATTCTCGTGTTGAACGAGTCTTCGAGGATCATGGGGTCAGAGTTGCGATCTTCTGTACCCCTGGTATCAAGTACGATTATTGCCCACCACAGGCGACGCCGCATCTCGGCCTCAAACACACTCATGAAAAGGCCATCCCCGTCCCTGTGAATTCGAAGATGTTGAGCAATACGGACGGCAAGGCCGAGAAGAGTCCAACTAGAACGAGTTTTGTTGAGCGTGCGTAAAGTCATCTATGTAGGTCAGCATAGTAAATGGGGGAAATGATTGATTAATAGATAAGTAGAAGGTGTGATTAGCCACTGAAACTAGAAGCGTACTGTAAAAAGAAAGTGTTCAGCAACAACAAGATGTACTTCTTGACCATTGACCATGGCTTGCTTATCCTGTGCAGAGAGGGAACCAAAATACAAGAGGAAGACTTACGATATAGAGAACCAATGCTTGTAAGGTCAGAATCTCAACAGTGTCCACAATATTGGCCCTTCTTAGAGCTATTTCCGTACTCTGCTGATACTGGACTAGCAACACATTTCTGTCCTCATTGAAGTACTTCCAACACTCTTCGGGGGTTATACTCATAGTTGCTGCAAAATACATGGCAAAAGTCACGGCCTCGATACTTTTAAACTTGTAAATACCTTTGTCGTCCATAAGGTCCTTCGATCTTACTAGGTGGGCGGTGAAAGTAGGTTTGTGAAGTATCCTGCATACATGGTGAATGTTTTCGAAGTAGAGCTTGAATAATAGTTCTCTGTGAGAGTCTGAAGGGTACCTTAGTCCCGCTAGTCTGTTTGAGTATCCAAAGATGAAGTCCGGGGACTCCTCGTTTGTTTCGGCAGAGCTCGAATTGGAGTCTTCGGGTCCCTCATCGTCGTCTGAGTGATTCTCAAGAAGTTGCCGCAGGGCGCCCACCTCATCTTCCAGGCCGGACCAGAAGTCCCCAGTACGATTTCGGCATCCCAATTTCTGGTGCATCATGAAATCAGAAAAGTCTTTGTCGATACGGATAGCTTGTGTTCCGGTATGCTTCACATTCTGCTCGAGTGTGGATGAAGTGGTCTTTGAAGTGGACCCCGAATGTTCCATGTCAGTGGCGTCTCTCATGGTCTTCGCAACATCAGTCTGGTTCACGAGGCTCTCCAGTTTTGCAATTCGACGTAAGAGCTCCGCATCACGAGCTTCCATGCGGGCTTGCTTCCCAGTCCGTGGAGCACGAACACGGTTTGGTGTGATGCATTCGAGACCAGCGTTTTGACAATTGAGACAGGGGTTTGTTCTGTCGCATCTGATCTTGCGTTGTCGACAAGATGCACAGCTGAGAGGTTTGGCACTTGAGGTACTGCTAGAACGGGGGGGAGCTGCGTTGGAGCTCATGGTCGCTGTTTTCGCGAATCTGAACTTGAACAGAAGTAGGTAGGTAGAGTAGGGCCAAGTAAAGTCCGATTAAATCACCACCGCTTCTGGCTAAGAAACAATGCGGATATGCAAATGTCGAGGCGGGGGAAAACAAGCACCGCTGAAGCAACAGGTATATGTACTGTACAGACTGTGAGGCTGGTGGCATTTACGATGAGATGACAAAGACGAAGGGGCCAGGCCAGGGGATGGCTACGAGTAATGTTTTGCAGACCGCCCTTCGGCAGAACGTTTGCTAGTACTATCACCATTAGTAATCGACGACCTCCCTACAGAATTCCTCCAACTTTACTCAAATTCTTTTGCGTGACTATTGCCTGTCGTCCAGCTTGTTTACCTAGGTGATGATTCTCGCCCTCCCAGTCAAACATGTTGCTTCTTAATACTGAGCACATGAGGCCCAATCCTCCTTGCTTTTTGCCACGACCAGTAAAGTACCGTCATCGATGAACGATGCAATGACCAGAACGTGCATGGGTATGATTGTTTGTCTAGCCTTGCAATCCGGTGTCTTGGATTGCACAAATGTAATACCAATCTCTAGTCTATGGGAGTTTTCATTTCTGGCTTGACAAACAAGGTTCCGTTTTGCACACACTATTGTTGTGGGAAGTACGTAGTGGCTCAGAATTCGTCTTTCAGACCTATATATGGATGGCTGGATGAGTGCGATGGGAGTAACCATTATAGTGGTGGTAAAACCCTTTCCACTCCTAAAAGGCGTCCTATTACTTGAGGTCATTTCAGCTACTAAGTCAGTGACGGATGGACGGGTCCGACGGGAGTAGTCTAGCCCGGCCTCAAACCTGCTACTTCCATCTTGGCTTCAGTTTAGAAGAGGGAAGGATTGGAGAATACGATGCAAGGGGTGGTGCTTTCTCTTTTCTATAAATTGCTGGCTCTTACGGTCTTACTGCTATCGCCACCTCGAGTCCTGCTCTGAACGCTTTTTTTCTGCAAGCAATAACTCTATGGCAGTATTGATTGAAACTTTCAGTGACAATCCATATTCGGAAAGCTTCTTCTTCTTTGGTAGGCCGCAATGGACCGGGTTTTACATGGAATTACACTTATGATCTGCCCTGTCGCCAAACAGGTTTCTTCAACCCCATGAGATTTCAGGATTACTCCCTGCTAAATCCAGCTACCGATATACACTACCTCAGAATAGACCAACAGGGCCCCGATCTATCGTGTCTTCAAGCAATAACCAACGGGCATCAGTTGTCAATGCGGCGGGTTGCTATAGACGTAACAAACACAAGCACAGTCAATGTGGCAGCAATCCTCGCCATGTTTCCGCAGCTGGTGGAACTTTGCATCGTCCTGCATTCCGTTGAGTGTCCGAATCCCTTTAGAGAGGAGGACTCAAACATCATAACATTTGCCGACGCTCAAGTTACCTTCATACAGAGTGATTTACTTGAGGCGCCGTTAAGGAACCAAATCACGGAATACAATCAACAGCGAGAACCTGGTCGCACATTTCCCATAATCACCCTCAGAATGAAAGATCGATTTGCGAGATGCTGCGGTCCCATAGTCGCTCCAACCCATCAACAGATGCTATCGCCAGAGGGTGACTTGATCCCATCGATTAAAGAGGTGACAATCCAAATCTCCTTTTGAAACAGAAATATGCTTCTAACATGAACCAAGGACAAACACCCTGAACTAGGTGACTACTACGTGATTGAATTGGTGAACGAGGAACTTGAAGTCACAGAAAGAATTGAAGTGTTCCGCCGCAGGAGCGATGATTGGATGAACGCTACACATATCTGGAAAGTAGCTAGATTAGATTAGTCAACGATTCCAGGGTGGGTTGACAGTCTGAGCCAGGAAACTCCGTCCGTCCATTGCGATGTTAGACACGATGGATCTATTGGATTGCAAAATTACTGGATCCCCTATTCAACAGCTGCAGAGTTTTACAGGAAATATAGCTTAGAGGAAATGCTGCAACCTCTCCTGTATGGTTGGCTAGATGGTATAGATGGTTTAGAGAGCAGAGGCGACAGATTTAGCTTTCATGGTAGTTAAAGTTAAGAATGGGGTTAGAGATGATGCGACTTGTAGTTGTGTACTTTACAGTGGTGGTGTTGTACATAAGGCCCATACTAGGGGCAACGACTTTAAACTCTTGTTGCTAGACGAGAGGACTGTATAATATAAGGAAGAGGACAAATGGTATTAGAGTAAAAGTATTTATACTCTATTACTAGAATATAGAATTAAACTTTTACATTATTTATTTTCTAATTATAAATTAGGTCTTCATAGCTCTAACTAATCACTATGACTTAGTTCCTTCTTACTCTAAGGTACGATACTTGTTGGTATCACTAGGATATCCGTATAGTACGGGGTATGAATTGGTTGTATTGATATGAGATTAGCTAGAAAAGAGTCCGTAGAAACCAAAGGCTATAATGCCTTGACTTCCAAGACTCGCTGACTAACACTCGCTTAGCCAGGTGACTAATGCTCGCGTATTGCCAACAATACTTTTATAGCGTAAAAAGTTTAGTTTAAAATGTTACTTTTATTATTTTCTAATTTATTAATATATAATATTTTCTCTACTACAAGGTTTAGTTAGCCCTGCTAGTGAAAATGTTTAACAGTGTTTATATCTATTACCTTCTATACCTCTATTACTATAATAGTAGACTATTTTCTAGAATTTAGTTAAGCCTAACTTTATAATATAATAGAATAAGGAGTAATTATATGCTAGCACTAGTCTGAATCCCTTATATACTAAAACTATATTTAGATTCTAAACCTATATGTTACTTATAACTATTATCTAAGTTTATTGTTTTAACTAAGGTACAAGGCTATGTAAGAGGTTTAAATATATAAACTATTAGATTATTAAGGAAAAAAAGTATAATTATAAATGTATAAAGGCTAAATAAGAGACTAGAAATTAACTATATTACAGTAGTATTATAAAGATAAATAAAGTAGAATAGCTTACTATAGCTTGTTTCTAGAAGATACACTAGTCAATGATCTTTACATTAGCTAAGGAACAATAGTAGTTTTACTTTAAGTAATGTCCTTGTAAGGAAGAACTTCTTAAATTATAAAGTAGATTCGACTACTTTCTTAGTTCGTGTAGTAATCGTGGGCTAACTCGCCTAGTAATGCCGACAATTAATAGAATCTTAAGCTGGAATGTGAGTGTGATTAACAAAGCGACTTCTAACAAAAGGACTTGGCACAAAGAGACACGGTATAAAGAGACATAAAACAACAGGAGACTACTTAGCGACTGTTATAACCACTGTGTGTAAAATACATGTTTAAAATACAATCTGTCTTATATATAATTCTATAGTCAGAAAATGTGTTTATGTAAATCTAATTCTCTAGCTACTATTCTTATTCCTATGCTTACTGTCCTCGCTAAAGCTTTGTAGGAAGTTAACCGAGTATAACACACCGTAAAAGATCCCCGGTTTTCTAATCAGAGCTAATAGCTAGGACTGAACTTTCCTAATTGATTGTGTTCTTATGACGCCTAGCGCCTGATTAGGAAAGGGTTCGAATTTGTGTAATCAGAGAGCTTAGCTATAAATTCTCTTAACACGTCTAATCTTTAACTTCTTCCTTCACGTCAATATCCGCATCCTCTTCTAACCTTTTTGACCGAAAAGTTCACTTCTTCCCTAGACCAACACTGCTTTAGAACACATACATACTACAACACGTCAGCTTCCTACGATGTCGGACTCCACCCCTGCTAACTCTTCTACCTCATCCGCCGCGGACGATATACAAGACATAGATCTTGATACAGTCAACGATGCGGAGGTTAGTGATTATATTCCGCCACGTCAAACAACCATGGCTAAAAATTGATGCTATAGCCTTCGAATGATACCACACACATTAGCAATGTCACACCGTCGGGCAACGTCATACAGGCTAGCAATATCACACCCCAACCGATGACTTTCCAGCAAATCTTCCCGCCAGAAGTGCAGCAAATGATCTTCAAGCATGCTCTACTAGAAGAAGGACGAGTCTTACCTATGAGTTTCCAATACATTGAGTATGAGACCGAGAATCCACGTTGGGGCCCCATGGACATGCATGGATGGCGAGTTGTCAAAGGAGCACCATTGAATCCCATGTCACGCATCTGCCAAAACTCTCGCATGGCATTTTTCCAAGATTTCGAAAAATTGAAAATTACTGGCTCTAGGCTCGTGAAGATCGACCGCAGAAAAGACACGATGTACCTCCAAAAGGTCTGGAATGGAACCGAACAGTGGCCTCTACTATCGCAAAAGCTGGAGCACTACTATGAGCGCACGAATGACAAGCAGCGAGAAAAGATCAAGCATTTGGCGGTTGATCAGCGGGCGTACAAGGACGAGAAGATGACTCCACGAGAGGTCATGAAATGTTTCAGCGAACTTGAGACTTTCACTCTCGTCCTTCATCTTCATAGTTGTCAGAAGGGATGGAATGCTGAAGATGACCCTTGCTTAGGGGAATCTACGACTGTACCTCGACTCTGGAAACGTGGCAGTGGCTACAGATACGTCGACCCGAACACTCTCACAGAATCCGCCAAGCAGGAGCTTGCCGACCAGTTGAGAAAGCTGAAGACAAACTTCTACCGACTTGGAAATATGGTGGATGGCGTTCGTGTTCGGAAGCAATCCCCAGATTTCAACGTGCCGGTGGTTCGAGTAGCGTATATGTCGGAGAATGGGGAGGCTTGTTGTGCGGATTTGAAGAAGAGGAAGTCTCCGTCATAGTTCGGGACTCGGAGTCGAGATGCAGATTCATTGATCGAGGAAAAGGAATGAATACCTGTATGAAGTCACTTGTGTTGAAGAGGGACAGCACAGACAAGATCACTTGCTTTAGCTTAGCTAGGTGCTAACATAGCACTGCACATCAATTGCAGAATCAAATGATCCTTACAAAACCTGAGTTGCCATTAGTGTACATCAATATTCGCCAGAGCAGATCTGAAACATCAGAGACTTGGCTTTGACTTGAGTCAAGAACTTCAAGTGAGAGAGCAGTTTTGTCTGTGGTGCCATCTCTGTCCACTGCGAGACTTCTACTTGCCCAATCCCCCTTTCCGTCGCGTATTCGGGTTATCTTCGGCGAAACTGACTAGTAGTGACTAGTGGACGACTACACTGCACTTCTTCAAATGATTGACTTGGTTTGGGTAACTTGAAAACCTTAATGCACTTCACCTTTTATATTCATCTGACAAGAAGGGAGTACTGTCTTGGGGAGAGAGCTTAGACGGAAGACTAATGAGAAAAGGCCTGTGATTGTGATTGGAAGTAAGCATTTGGAAGTAGAGAGAGAGAGAGAACAGCAGCTTTGGTGAGGGTCTTTAGAAAGTAGTATCAGTTCTTCGGTTGCAGTATATTCTTTGTATCATGCTATCATAAGTTATGATACCGGAAAGGCCGTATCATGTTTCCAAAATCACATCAAACAGTATGTGTGCCTGCGATCCTGGCCGTCTCCTCCTCGTCGAAAACATCAACCTTGTATCCCTTAAACTTCCTTGCGGAAACCTCCTTCGCGAACAGCATATCAATCTCGTCAAAACTCCTGCCCTTCGTCTCTGGGAGTCTGAAGTAGACCCAGACAGCAGTGATGGCAGCAGTTCCTCCCCAAATGAAGCCAGTGTAGCCTTGAAGATTCCATTCGCCGGGATTGAGGTAGTATGGTTCCATCACGTTCGATATGACGTTAACGATGTAGTAGGAGTTACGAGCGAGACATACTGTCTTCTGGCGAAGGCGCGTGCTACCAATCTCTGCTGGCAGTGCCCATCCTAGTTGGCCGACGGAAAGCTGGAAGACAAAGGTCCACACTAAGCACAGCGCTGCTTGCGTGAGGGCGACGTTGTGGTTAGAGGTACGGATGTTGAGGAAGCCGATAAGAAATAGAATGCAAGACATGGCGATAATTCCCCAGAGGTAAGCTGTGCGGCGACCAACATACGGCATAACTGCGAACCAGGAGATGATAGCTGCAAATAGAGCCATGGCTGTGCCACCAACATTTAGGTTGTAGGTTGTGGCAGTATCGAGGCCGACTTGCTGAAAGAAGTAGGTAGAGTTGTAGGCGAAGGGTGCACCGCCGAACATCTGGCCTGCGAATGCAATACAAGCAATCTCAGTACGGCGTCGCTCAAAGCCTTTGAAACAGTCGAAGTATGAAGAGCCCATTGAGAGCTCTTCTTCGAGGTTGTTGGTGTGTACAATGTTTGCCAGCGTTTGTTTTGGATCGATATCCGCGCTTTTCGATTGCAATCGGATGAGAGACTTCTCGGCTTCTTCGAGTCGTCCTTTGCGCACGAGATGCCACGGAGATTCTGGCATGAAACACAAGATTGGGAAGAGGAAGGCTGGCCATACCCATTGTAATGCAAATGGAATACGGTAACTCCATTGTGAGGTGAGCTTGACAAGGCCGTCGAGGACACCGGCCGCAATGAGTTGTCTGAATGATGTTAGAAATGCCGACAGAAGAGGAAGGTATGTTGTGTCAGTTACCCGATGATAAAGCACATGTTAGTATAACTTGTCAGGTATACTCGAAGGGACAAGGGAAGTACTTCAGACGCATACGCCGGAGCAATCGTGGCCTAACGTTTTAATCAGCTCATAGTCCTTCGTCTGCTCAACTGATTCTCGCCAAACCAACTTACGAAGATACCCCAAGGAAGACCACACAAAAGTTCGCCGATACACAGGACAACGATGTTCGACGCGGAGAAGGTCATTGCGATGAAGCCAGTCAACACGATAAGGGAACCCAGCAGAACGCGCTTTTGTCCGAACCAGTTCACGAGATAACCATTAAGAAGAATTCCAAAGAATGCACCAACTCCAGAAGCATTACCAAGTCCCGCTTGCCATGCTGCAGACAACTGGTAAGTATCATCACTTGCTACGTAGCTGCCATACTTCTTTGCGAAGGTAGGGTAAGCATAAAAGTTTCCAATGAGGATGGCGCTGCAGGCTAATTAGTTGACTACTAGAAACTGGGGAAGACATCCAACCTACTCATAACCCTCCATCACTACACACATCGATACCATGACTGACCAAAATATTGCCATAGGATAAGCCTTCATTGCTGCTATGGGGCCTAAGTGATGCTCTGCCTCGCCGCCCTGCTGGGCCAATACGTTGAGCTCCTTTTCATTGGCATACTGTAAACGAGCAGTTGCGGGTCTGACTGCTGAGTGTTGGGAGGAGGTGGCCGTGACGGCGATGTCTGCAGCTTCTTTTGACATTATTTCAGACATGGCCGAGGATGAAAGAGACGTTGCGCTTAAAGAAGACAAGTCTATTGGGAAGTGATGAACGAATCCCCGGAGAATGGCACACACTGCTAAGAGGAGGAGAACCAGGTCCAGTGGTTCTGTACCGGACTTTATAGCAGACTGGCGACTTCAAGATATCCTCCGTCTCGGTGGTCGAGGGATGGGCTCAGACCCCCAGGATTTTCCCATTCCAGCGTTTACTGTACTTACTGTAGGAGCGTGAAGTATTCGACTAAACCTTCTTCATATTTCCCCACACCCACGCACACACGCACGCACGCACGTCTATATCCCCGCAGGAACGGTCTGAGACAGTCCTGAGCCAGATCTGAATGCCGAGATTGAGACGTCGAACAAGGGAGAGAAATCCACTTCCAAAGAGGATCAAATGCTTACCGGTCTGAAAGTCAGAACCACAGGTCCAGGACCACCACGGCCCGACCCACTCACCCTATCTTACTCGAAGACGACGGCATATCAGAGCTTCGAAAAGAATGTTTCGAAACTTCTGATGTAACGAGGGTCGGGGAGAAGGATAGAGATCTCCTGTTACTTGGGAATAGCCTTGGCATATCAAGTGTGATGAATTGTGATGTGGAAATACACCCCCGGAGAGCTGTACTGGAGCTGTCTTACGCGTTCTATATCCACTTCTGCGACGATCTGCAATCTTTCCATGACAACGGGCTGGAAGTGGCCACGAGGCAATTCAGAGGCATAAGATGAGCTAGACATATACAGTGCTCCAACCACGGAAGGGAGAACTAGTAGTGAGACGTTGGCGGTTGTAAGTGACCGGTCACTGAGGGGTTGATTATGGAGAGGAAGGGAAGGGAAGGGAAGGAGATGACGGTTGACGAAGAAACTGAAGTGGACGGTACACCAGGTAGTCGTAGTTCTAGAGTGGACAGCAGGTCTTCGTCGGAGAAAACAAACGTAACCACCGACCGCTACTACAGTACGAGTACACCACAATACACAATCACACACGACCACAAAGTACTGCAAACACAAGGGAACAATCGATCGCAGACTTGCGCGATGCACTCCAAGTTGCGCACTCTACTTCTCCCAGCCACTCACTAAGTGACATCTACACCGTTACGATGGCGAAAGATGCACAGACGCTGCAGCTGCACGAAGGATTCTATTTTACATTGCATTGCCAGGTGCTGTATCGAGCTCATCCGAACATCCACTTTCTGCAAAAGGAACTCAACCACTCAATTACACTCGACTTTTTCCAGCCCCCTGGCCCTGGGCGACTGCGATGAACCAAAGATCGAACGGTGCGGTACAGTAGTACTGTACTGTACTGTAGTCATTGGAAAGAATGTTTCAGATCGCATCGACCAAACAGGCTTCATCACGATGCAACAAAGTCACTTCTCCAGATTGCCGGGCCAAGAACACCAAGATGGGAAGTGCGGAGGACCACAAGCTTGATAGACACAAGCATATGTGACCGTTACTCGCCAGCGCTTACTCTCTCTCGCTTCCTCTTGCTACATAACCAATTGTCTCCTTTGCGAGATGACTTTGTTTGCTCGTCTGAGCGTGGTGATCAAACCGTGCTTCAAACTCTGGCTACGAGGCGGTCGGGATGAACGTCTTGCTTGGAAAGCTGGACTTTGGGGCCTGGAGGCTAGACGTTGACCTCTCCGAATATGCCCGACGAACTGCAGACCTGCAGCATTGACCAGGTTGGTAGGGGCTATAGCATAATACTTGAGTGCATTTATGTACAGCAAAAAGTTTTTGTTTCCCGTTCGTGCATGGCATTGGCTGTTCTTAATGGTTAAAGTAGACCTCGAGGAAGTTGGACGCGAGTGCGAAGACAGTCTTGCATCTAACGCATACACCTGGATCCATTTCCTTGTGCTAGTGCCGCCTTTATTGCTCGATGAAGATATCGTTGCCAAATTGCTGTTACTTCAACCAGCCAACACGTAGCCTCAGCGTAAAGGCCATCTTCTCTGTTCCTGCAACCTGGCCCCTGGGGAACCCGACATGTACGGGTCAGGGCCTCTCTGTTACTGATGATAGAATTAGACCGAGTTACTCGAACTAGCTTGGTTGAGAGAAAGGGTTCGAAGATATTTGACCCATCAATTATCAGACTTGGTTATTCCAGCCAAGTGCACGACATATTAAATCCTGCTAGGCAGATTACGTTACTGCTGGCTCAATTTTCCACAATGAGAGAAACTCCAGAATTGCCATGAGCAATTGCCCCACATTGGAGAGAACCATGTATTTTGCGTTCAAATCAACGACCTAAGGTTGACTGAATCAAGTTCCGGAACCACTATTAAGGATAGCAAGGTTTCTGAAGCTCTCGTGGTCATGAAGAATTCAAAGTGCAAGACCAAAGACCTTTAATATCCCAGGATATTTTTGGGGCTCTTGCTTCCAAAACTTCGACACTCCTTTGTTTGAATTTCTTGTGCTACGACCTCTTTCCGACAGCAGCTTCAACCCTAACATTTTCAGAACCCCTCCTGAGATGATAATCAGAGTCAGATTCTCAAATTCACAAGGAAAACTAGCTTTGGTATATGACAAGTTGTCAAACCAGTTCCCCCACTGCCTGAAGTTACAGGACCTGTGAGATTGTACCACATGCGAGTATTGTATGGCCTATGCTCTATAGTCAGCTCAAAGAATTCACAAAGGAAAGGTTGAAGCCTTACTGGATACACCAAGTCCGATCTGTAGTATTTGCTTCCATCGTGATATCCGTCTAAGTAACTGGTCCAAAGTCCCAGGCAGTGCTCGTTCCTATTTCCATTGCTAACATCGTATGAACTAGTGGACCCTGCATCGACAAGTCTATATCCTTGACGCCCTGAAGAGTCAAACTGGTTGTCGCATTTGTCAAACTCCAGGACACAGTCCATTTTCCCGTTGTTTGATCCCGGAGAGATTCTGAGGTAATTGTACTGCCTGGGTAGACTTGCCGAAAAGAAGAATACGGATGCTGAGGAATGCAGCATTGCGTGAGATAAAACTGCCATGTCCCTTCACGTTCGTTCGTTAGCACCGTCTGGAACACCATCGAATTTGAAGCTGGTTGTAACCCTGGCCACACTGCGCGAAAGGTTCTTGGGTTCGATTTTGTTGACAAGGGAGGTACGGTCAAGGTGCTTTTGAATTTCGTGAAGATAGATGCTTCGCCTGGACACCATTCGAAATAGTTGAATGTGTTGGCGCATAAGGATATTACGGCTAGTGCCGATAGAAGTAGCAGGAGTTTCATAGAAATTTGTGGGATTGAGAGCTTCATAGATCATCGTATGGTTGTGAAGTTTGGTATACTTTTTACTGGCATGGAGATACCTTGACATTGTGTTTTGAATAACACTTCGGCAGAATTTTTCGTTCTTTGTGATTGGAAGACAAAGGTTCCCAAAATAATCTAGTGTTCAAGTATCAATAATTCGAGTCATAGAGATGATTCACGCATTGCTAATGTGCTGTATAGACTTGTTATTGATGGATCGTGGGGTAGAATGGAATTTAAAGTGAATGATATTTTTGGGTTAACCAAGAATCAAAATATTTGACTTGCTTCAAGGAGGTCTAATAGTACTAGTTAAGAGCAGTTTTTATACTCTGATATCAATCCATCCTCCTGACGAACAATATCTACTCACAGGTCCTTCTCTATCCCCAACCCAGGTTCGTGAAGGCCCAGATACAAGCAGGTGGCATACTCTATCATTGAGTTATTGCCTGTCCATCCAGTGCAGCCACAAACCTACAGATGCCACTGAATAAAATATGGGACACAGAACAGAGAGAACTTGAAAAAAGAGCCACAAAATAACTTGCCAAAGATACGGGCTTTGTCACTCTATTCGAGGTTGTCAAGAAAGTTGCGAAGCAACGTTTTCTTTTGCTAAAAATGACCGTTTGGGGTGACTGAAGTGGTCGAGAACATTGTGGAGTCTGCGGTTTTCGCGGACTGAGAGCACGTTTCATATGATTGAACCAATGCTTTGTGACTGCCCACAGCGCATCGTTGACCCATTTTCTGTTGATGGTATTCCTTGTCAGTGATTCGAAGGCCTTACTTCACATTGACTGCATTGAGTTTCGCTGCTATCATCGGCGGGTTTTGATCGTACCAGATCGGAGCTAGCTGGGAGTGCTGTTGCGCCATTGCAATGGCAGTATATCCTATGAGATTGATGTTAGCTGTTGTGAAAGTACTGGAGGCTGGGACGTACCACGAATTCCTAGAAAAAAGACCATAAAAAGGTATTTCGGAGGAAAGACTGAACAAGGGCCATGGGAGATTTTCAGCGCCGTCTAGAGAATCGGATTCTCACTAATTCACTGTGAGACGAAATAATCCCAAGATACAAAGCCCGAACGTGGCTTTGGCCGACCATAGAATTCAGGCGGATACATGGACGGCGCAGATTCAGAAGCCCGAGGACGCAGCAAAACAAGACCCATGTGTCTGCGAAAGGTTCTTTGCCCCCATTCATATGGCGAAGTGATAAAACCTAAAGCCGTCGCGGGATAGAAATCGATCTTTGAGGCTGCTGGAGGCACGGATCCAGGGCCAATATATCGAAAGATGTTTTAACCAGTTTTCTGTTCACAGAAACTTCTGCATGCTCTCATTGGCAGATGACAGAAAATCGATAAACATGAATTTTTTTCCAGAGCTCAGTCCCTATCTCAGTGCCCAGGCATTTTTGAACAACTGGCCTTGTTGTAGTGTTCAAAGCCGTACTTGGGAAATAGCCCGGAATGCAAAGCTGGCCTAGCTTCAAGTGCCTGTCGCAATAATTTTTGTGAAATTTATTACCTGAGTTGAAGACCTCATAACCTTTGGTAGTATTGTGTTTTTCGCGTTAGACCAAGTCAGACTATTATTGATTCTGAGGACAATGCTAAGCGAGTCATTATTCACACCAAAACAATAACACCCAGTACTGAATAGAGGCAGAGATAAAGTGGCAATTCAAAAGCAAGACTTCCTCTGCCAAAAAAAGGAAAAAATCATCATCCTAAGAAAATCAACAGCAACACTGACCTGATCGATTGCATTACCAAGCTCATAATATCAGGCATATCCAGTGGCCTCAAGACTTACACAATGCAAACCACTTCCATATCCAAGGAACTTCTCATCTTTGTTATCAGCCTCACACTCGTCAGCTTCACCCACTCCTTCAATCTCGATCCCCTATCGCCTTCCGCAAGAATTTTCCACTACTTCGCCTGGACCCCCGGCTCCAATGCCATCCTCACGCGAGTAAAAAGCACCATGGTGGTCCCGCAAGAACTACCCACAGGACCAAGGGGGCTTCAATCTCTATGGCCAGGCCTCCAACCAGCAGACGGCAGTCTCGTTTTCCAGAACGTGGTCAGCAATCAGGACGCAGGGGTCTGGGGTTTATATCTCGTTGAATGTTGCGAATCGCAGAAGTCGTATACGCCGTACATGTCTCTGTATACGGGTGATTTGGTGATGGCGGATTTCGTCCTTGATGTGAACACTGGGAATTGGACGGTTGAGTGGAACATCGAACGCGGTGCGACTGGCTTGGCGCAGAATGCAACTATGCTGAATGGAACTGTCTACGAGGCTCGACCTAACACGACTTTGCCTTTGAGCAGCATCTTCTTTAGCGTCGAACTGGGGAGTGGTGCGCAGTGGGAATTTGGACCCCTTGTCTGGCTGGATATCATCATCAAAGCTGATACGTCGGATATCTCTTGGTGTCATAAGTATGTTACTCCTGTTTAACAAACTATTTTGTGTTCTATGCTGATTAGTGTCATGTAGTCCTCAATTTACGCTTCCGGATTTCAACCTTACGGGACCGGTGGTTGGGACGAGGAGTGGTGGGAACAAAACTTCATGTGTCATACCAGAGCTTGTTTTCATACCTCCCAAGTGATAGATGGGGTGATAAGCAATATAGGAGGGGGATATCCGATTATACTCAGAGCAAGGAAATGTAATGTCTGTTTCGAGGGTCCAGGGACAATTTGGAGAAGATCTAGTTAAGACCACGCAAGGAATCAGCAACTTTCAGACTGAAGACATAACTACAAAATATACACAGTTGAAGGTTCTTGAGAGTGATTTTGTGAACATAGAATTCCTCTTGTAACTATGTGTCTGCAATCCTGCAACAACACACTAAAGTATCCAAAGTAACACTTAACCCGTTCCCATGCCATCCATGCCTGCAAAGACATCTGAAAACGTATGTCCGGCTACATTACAGAAATCCAACTGGCTAAAACCTTAGTCGCTGATATGTAAAGACGCAGATATCCCGCTATTTCCGGACAGCCCCGATGCATGACCATTCATCAGTAGCCAATGTCAAGCTTCAAAGCCTTTTAAGTCGTACTCTCAATCATTTTAGTCTCTGTAATCTTCTTGACTTCCTTGTCGACTTCTGTACGATATCACAATGTTGGATTTTCGTCAGGAAGAATGAGGTGCATTTCTGTTTCGCAGCTGCTTGACTAGGTGTGGGTAGGTGGGAAAACTTCATATGAATCCATCAAGCCCCACCTATGCACTGATCTTCTGAACTTGTTGATCTTTCAATATTTGTTGCGCAGTATATTCCTTTCTCGATGACACTTATGATGGCTGAAGAGCAGCAGCCAACAAATGAGACTATCGCTGCGGAGGTAAGGCAGCATGGCAGAGCAATTGCTGACAAGAGCACTTGCTGATTAATGTCCCTGCTACAGGATGATAACTATTTCAATGATGGAGATTCAGCCTTAGGAACTGTGAGTCAAAACACTTACTAGTGACACCTGTGAGCTTGAAGTTGATTTGAATATAGCCGAGCTTTGTGAGTTCGACGACTAGTATCAGTGATAGTATCTTGAAGTATCGAAAAGAGAATGGCCGGACGTATCACGCGTACAAGGAAGGCAGTACGATTCCTTTTTTTTAATTCACGTACCGATGGCTAAGTAATCTCTGCTAGAATACCTTTTCCCGAATGACGAGGTAAGGCTGAGACGAGAAGGAATTTCTAAATCAATGAAAGTTCTCTGACTGAAGACCTACTTTCGATGGGTAGAGCGAAAAAGATAGACTTGGTACGTGATCTGAGATTCATGACTACCAAATCCAGAGACCAGCGTCCTAAAGCTCCAGGTCAGACCTTCAACACCATCTTTTCGCCCTCACCTTCAAAAACAAGTTGTTCCTGTCACCAGCGGGCAAGGAAAATAAATTGCACAGAGTACTGGATGTGGTATGTTAACGGCTGGTGCTAAGTAAAACAAAACAGGCGTTGGAGAAACAGTGCTAACAAGTGACAGGGTACTGGAACTGGAATTTGGGCCATCGACTTTGGTATGTACTTGTGGTGCGAGCGTTGTGATACTATCTGTTGATCATTGTTACAGCCGATGAACATCCAGAAGCAGAAGTACGTTCATACTTTGAACTTTATTTTGTGTGCTATGCAAATTGAATTGCTGCAGGTCATAGGGATCGATCTCAGCCCCATGTGAGTACAGCAGACGCCAAACTTGAAGGAAGATGTTAACCCGAGATATCTTCTAGTCAGCCATCATTGTACGTGCCTCAAGAGAGATTCATGGACTGAAGTGGGAATAGATGGCACTAATCAACCACAGCATCCCTTCAAATCTAAGCTTCCAGATCGATGATCTGGAAGAAGCCTGGACTTTCGCGCGGAAGTTCGACTTTATATATAGTCGAATGATGGTGATAAGTACTCCCATACCCAACCACACTTAATGGCCCATCAGAATAACGTTGCTAGCACGGTTCTTTTGCGGATTGGCCAAGATTCTTCGAGCAAGCCTATGAGTAAGAACACATTACCTGGTTCTAAATTATCCCAAAAGAAGCATCGAACCTCCAGCTAACTAACTGCTTACAGAAATCTGAACCCGGGGGGGTTCCTCGAGCTCAGCGACTCCATGCTCCCACTTGGAAACGATGACAACACCTGGCCCAAGAACTCTGCCCTTAAGAAGTGGAGCGATTCAATGATTGAAGGATGCAAGAAATTTGGCAGATCAGCCGAGAGTCCCTGGCTTTATGAGGACCAACTCAAAGATGCGGGATTCACCAACACCAAGAGATGGAGTATAAATGGCCCACGAATACCTGGCCTAAAGATGAGAAGATGAAGGACTCTGGAATCATGAGAATATGTGTGGTGGCTTGTCGGGTCTCAGTCTCCGTGTCTGGACGCAGGCTTTGGGGTGGTCGCAACAGGAGACTAAAGCTTTCTTGGTTGATGTTAGGAAGGAGTTTAAGGATACTCGAATTCATAGTTATATGCCATTGTAAGTACGGTCCTGTATCTTCTGTGGACTGATGACTGATTGTGCCGTGCAGGCATGTTGTTTGGGGCCAAAAGCCACTGGAAGCTTAAGAGTGGAGCGCTTTGCCAAGGTGGTTCAATTGACTTGGTGAGTATTTCGTTTTATAAGCGAGTAGGGAACTACGGTGGATAGGAGTGGTTTCGTAGCTGTTTATAGTCAGTCTGTTGCCGTTGTCAGAGCTTTTCGAGATCAAGAGACTGAAATTGATTATCAAGTAAGACGTTTTCTCAATGTGAAGATTGTGAGTGCATGTTGTTGGAAGGTGGGGGTTTTGAGTGCGGGTACAGTAGTCCGCCGGCGTGCGTAGGCCACGTCGCTATGCAGCTTCAGCCAAGAACATTCGATTTTGGAGTCATGATATACTGGATCAAAGAAGACCCCCTATGTTGTCTTTCGACTTATGCTTCTGTGAGACTTCTCAATAGCTAGATTCGGTCTCCATTCCACATAGATTGTCTTCTTGTCAGTTGAGCACGACTCTCCCAAGACGAGATGGCAACAACAACATTCACCTCATTCTCAGGCAAAAGCCGCATCCAAACCACCGAGACAGCACGAGCTGCATCATTTTCCGAAATCCCACTGATTTCCTTGGCCACGCCGCTCCCACAGCTTATAGCAGAGATGCGAGATGCCTGCACAAGAGTGGGATTTTTTTACATCAAAGATCACGATGTACCGCAGGAAGTAATCGATGGTATTTTTGAGACTGCGAAAGCCTTCTTTGCGTTGTCCAGAGAGAAGAAAGATGAGATTCATTATAAGAAGAGCAGGATTTTAAGGGGATATGAGCCGCCTGCTGAGGTGAAAACGGATGAGACGAAGAAGGCGGACATGAATGAGGCCTTTAATTGGGGGTATGCGCCTGAACTGGACCCATTGGTTGGTCATGTAACTGAGGAAGATCCGGAAAATGGTTAGTTGAGATCCTTAGAGCTTGTCTTTTCAAGTTGAGACTGATGTTTCCCGAGAAAAATCAACCAACCCCATGATCGGGCCCAATGTCTGGCCTGATGTGCCTCACATACCAAAGTTCAAGTCCTCGATAAGAGACTACTATGGTAAAGTCTTGACACTAGGTAGAAAACTCGTTCGTCTGTTTGCTCTAGTCTTGGAGTTACCAGAGAACTATTTCGATGCCATGTTTGCACGTCCCGGCGCGATGGGTCGCCTGCTTCATTACCCACCGCAAGACCCCACCGAATCTTCCAACTTTGGCATCGGTGCTCATACCGACATTGAGTGTTTTACCATTCTGTGTCAAGGAACCCAGCCTGCACTTCAAATCCTTAATACCAAGGGTGAATGGTTATCTGCACCTCCTATTCCTGGAACCTTCGTTGTTAATATTGGAGATATGTTGAGTTATTGGAGTAATGATACTTTCGTCAGTACTGTGCACCGAGTCTTGAATATCACGGGCGAGGAGAGGTATTCCATTCCATTTTTCATGGGCCCGAACTACGAGTCTGTTTTGGAGCCCTTGGAGACTTGTGTGAAAGGAGGAGATAAGCAGTACGAGAGCATTGTGGCCGGAGATTATGTTTGGAAGAGATTGGCGAGGAGTAGGTTGAGCGAGGAGGAATACCAGTTGGAAATTTTCAAGAAGGATACTATTGCGGTGGCATAATAATATTGAAAGAAACATGATCAGCGGAAGGTATGTCTGCGGTCATTCTCTGATCCATATACACCTTCCCAACTGAATTTGATTGCCTGCCTTGCATCTTGTGGATCAGAGGTAGGGGAAGGTGAATGAGATAAATTATAAAATATACAAACAAGGACGTAGGCTATGGACCTGGGTGAGGTAACCATAGCGATTGAGCTAGGGGGGACGGCGCAGCGGGGCTTTGGGCTCTCAAATGGCAAAACATCAGCATTGAAGCAGAGCCTGAAGACACATCTTGGTGCGCGCTGCGAGTCTACGTGCTTAGAAAAGGACGGCCTGATGATGCTGACAGAATTGCAGTACCCAGCTGCCATTTCGACAACTGTGGTGGAAGGATACACAAGAACTATCTGCTACATCTCAGAGTTGGACTTCATCTCGTCGACACCCATCGTCTTCACTTGAACACGGGCGCGAATTAATGGATGTGATAATCAGTCCAACTGCCCGACTGCTTTATGAGTGTCCAAGAAGTTGCGACGGGAGAGTATATACAGACTACTGTAGGGGTTCGTGGTATAAATAGTCAAACATGCCTGGAATCATCTGTTGAGACCAGTTTCTTCCAATTTCAGCTAGAGGCTATTGATGTCGTGAATCGCAAGACGAGCTTCGAGAAGCAAAAAATGGTAGATATGGAAGCGGAATGTGGCCAAGAGCCGAAGGATCTGTGAAATCCGAAATAGCACTGGATAACGAACAAGGGTCGATGATGTTGTGTTGATGGATGTGACTGAAGTGAAGAGGCGTAGGGAGGGAGCCAAGGTGTAGCACGTGATGCTTGAATTGGGAAGCTCGTGCATGCCTAAAAATAAAGGCCCTGATGGCCAGCTCGTATCAGCTCGTATCCCATGCCCGCTATCCATCCATTGTGCATCCACGGAGAACTGCAGTCAGCTCAGCCGCCTGCGCCAACACATGCCACCATTCATCCTCTATACCCCAAATGGCTTCTTCATCAATGATTTGTGCCCGTGTGCCAATCAGCATGTCCCAAAGTGTGCTGCGCGACAAGGTAAGTCGTGCAGCTCGATTTCTTGAACTCCTTGATCTTGTGCATTAGCTCTTCTCCTTAAAGTATAACACCAGTATGAAGTACAATCTTGTCCTTCAACATTGAAGCTCTGCCCGATCCGACGTCGAAAGGATACGGCCGAATCTTTAGGGACCGCAGGAGTCGTACCTTTGTTACACAGTTGTTTGGCGAGATGGGTGCGGTGTTGGAGTTGGTTGATATCAGTAAGGAGGAAGCCTTCCTGCAGCGACCTCGTTCTGCCAGCATATCTTCGACAAGCAGTACTTCCACGCAACTCTCTCCAGATGGGATGAATGATCCTTTGTTGAGCCACTCTGAGTCCACACGAGCATGCATACCTCTTCCTCCAAAGCGGTGGTATCCTCGACCTCTCCGCCATGCTAGATATGTCCTCCTCACAACATATCGACGACTTTTCTCAATAGTGTTTATCGCAAACATCATTGCACTCGGCTTGTTACTCGGTCGCAGAGGCCGGAACCACAGATGGTCTGCACCGCTTTTATCAGACGTCTCGAATCTTGCGTCTGCGAACTTCATGTTGGCAGTCCTTGTCCGTCAGGACTATATTGTCAACATACTTTTCAGGCTATGCTGGCGCATACCATTCTCAGCACCCCTCTATATTCGACAAACGTTGGCCAACATCTACGAGTATGGAGGAGTTCATAGTGGCGCTGGTATGTGTGCGGTGTTGTGGTTTACATTGCTGACTGGGCTTCTGGGAAAGGAGATGTGGGGTTTGCGAATTAGGGACCCTCATATCAAGATATGCACCTTCACACTCATAACTTTGCTCTGGATTATAGCCATCACTGCCTACCCACAACTGCGTCGATTTATGCATAACACTTTCGAACACATACACAGATGGGGTGGATGGATATCTTTGGGCCTATTCTGGTGGGAGCTGCATCTTCTATCGAATCAAATTGCCCATCAAACTGGACCAATGTCGCCAGGCGCAAATTTGAAGCATCTGCCTGCCTTCTGGTGTCTCATTATTGCCACCATCCATATTTTTCTTCCATGGCTACGTCTCCGCAAGCTTCAAGTCCAGCCGGAGTATCTTTCTTCACACGCCATTCGTTTGCACATCGCAGAAAGTACCAAGAACTGTGTCGTATATCGTATTTCTTCATCTCCTCTGGGTGACTACCATGCTTTCGCTTGCATTCCTGAACGAAACGGCGCGGGTGGATCTCTGATTATCTCGAGTGCTGGAGACTGGACTCGTAGGACGATTGACTCGCCTGCAAAACACTATTGGACACGAGGAATTCCTACTGTCGGCGTTCTTTGTATGGCACAGATCTTTCGCAAAGTTGTCATTGTGACGACTGGTAGCGGCATTGGGCCTTGTCTAGGTACAATCATGGGAATACAAGGACGGACTTCGTGCCGTATTTTGTGGTCGGCTTCCGGGCCGCATAGGACCTTTGGCGATGAGCTATACAATGATGTATTCTCTGTTGACCCTCGGGCTGTTATTGTTGATACAAAGGTTGAAGGCAGGCCAGATTTAGTTCGCTTGGCGTACGAGCTCTATGTTGAGTCAGGTGCCGAAGCTATATTCTGTGTTAGCAATAGGAAGTTGACAAGAAAGGTTGTTTATGCCATGGAGAGCAGAGGCATACCGGCCTATGGACCGGTTTGGGACTCTTAATAGCGATATCATCGTCTCCTGTGAGGCGATTGGACGGGAATCAATTTATTTGTCTAACTTGGTTTACTTCAAGCCAAAAATCATACACGCGAAGATAGGCTATAACCTTGGTACCCTAGGAGGCGGCCCATCCAAGAACAAGTCGACATGCCTTGCGAACAACTGAGCATGTTGATACAGAAACCCGTGGCCGGAGTCAGGGTATATATGAAGATGTGCGTTGGGCAACAAACCTGCCAGCTCAACACTATTGCAAGTTGGAATCAACAGATCATTATCCCCATTTGCCACAAAAGTTGGCATCTCAAGCTCCCTTATCTGTTCAAATGGGTTCTCTGGATTCGCAATGCTGAACTTCGCGAAAGCCTCAGTCTGACGCGTAGCAAGATCTGGGCTGAGATGAGGAGCGCGGTCTCGCCTTCGCTCCATAATGCGTGCCCATGAAGCTTTGGCAGCAGTACGACCAGATGGATTGGGATTGTAGAAGGACAGCATCACAGAGGCTTCGAATTCCTTCTCTGTGACGGAAGTAGCCAGCGCTTTGAAGATCTCGCGATCTCCAATAACAGTATTTGGAGTCCTGCTTGTTCGAGTACCCGCCAATATCAACTTTCGCACTAATCCAGGAGCAGCAAGTGCAACACATTGAGCTGCACCACCCCCCATAGAGAAACCGAGGAGGTCAACTTGTCCGATTTCCAAGGCAGCAAGGAGGTCAATGACATGTGCAGCCCAGCCATGCAGAGTTGTGGGGATTGTTCCTGAGGACTTTCCAATACCAGCGTTGTCTAGAAGGAGGACAGGTCGTTTGCATGCGAGTTCGTTGATCAATGCTGGATCCCAGAAGTCCATGTTGCCACGAAAATGCACTAGTCGTCCTCTGAGTTAGTGTTGCCTCTTTCGTGTAGATTTAGAGGGTAAGGCATGATTCACGAGCTTCAACACATGTCCCAACTCTAGAGACTTGTTGCGTAACTCATGAACCTGCCTTGAAGATTTCTTTTGGCCCAGAGAACATGCTTACTGAGCATCACAAGAGGGATGCCTGGTGTTGTTCCTAGGTAGCGATAGGCCAGATTTGTGCCGTTGGCATTGATATACTTCGTCTCAGCGGTCTCATGGGTGGCCATTTTGGGTCGTGATCAACACTTTGGATAATAGAGATAGACAACTATAAATGTCAAAATACTACGCTTCTGAACTGCAGTTCTCGATATTGAATGATTCAGTGAAGAGAGTTGTACTTATAGACTCTCTTCACCTACAACTCTCACTTCGTAACCCAAACTATGCCAGAATGAGGAAACGTAGACTTTTGCTTCTGGTACCGACCTATTGCTCATTTGAGGCCGGCGCACTCACAAGAACCACCAATCAAAGCAGAGACCCTGGCGCTTGACTGAAAGAGGACAATGGTCAGCATAAGCAGTGCCTTAGGCATCAGCTATATCTTAGCAACCAAACCTCATGGTCAGATGCGTTTCCCCGAGCTTCACTCAACCATTTTCCTCATTGAACCTGACAATACAAACAGCCAGTATGAAACAGCAAACAGACCGACAATATGCATTCGTCAATGCAACGACTCCGGATAGAAGTCGGGATGAGGATGTACGGAAGCTGGTACGGACACATGTGATGATGGACCACTTCCGTGATAAGAAACGCAAGAATTTCTCGAAGAAGTCTTCTACAGCCCTTGCTAAACCTCCCACACCACCAAAGCATGCTCCTAGCAGTCAGCATAGCAAAGCGGGTCCTAAGTTCCCGAACAAAAAAGGTGTTTTGGACTGCTCTGACAGCCATGCCCGTCACCCGTCACCTTCAGCGTCATTGCGCGCTTCGTACCCCATTGAAATGAAGCCTCGAACATACGCTTTACTGCGCTTTTATATGTCCGATGTCACACGCAGGATGTATCCCTTGGATCGTCACCTCACAGAGAATCCCATGAGAACAACCCAGTGGTTTCAGTTCGCTTTATCCGACGACGCAATACTTCATGGCGCGCTTTATGCAGCTTCTCTTCTGATAGCCCAGCTTCAAGGCAAGCAGGAATCCGAGGATATGTCATTTTACGTGAGCCGGACTATTTCTATTGTCAAGGAGAGACTAAAGGATGGAGGTCCACTAAAGGACTCGACTGTTATTGCAGTGTCGTGTCTGGCGCTTGGAGAGGCCTCAAGAGGCAATGTGGACCTGTGGCACACGCATATGCGTGGATTAGAGCAGATGATTCGCAGCCGCGGCTGCATATCCGTTTTCTCAAGGATGATTCAGACGAAGTTTCGACGAACCGACATTGCTGGTGCTATTGATTATGCCGCGAAACCATACCTGGATTTCAAACGCTCGGAGAAACCGACGTGGCTGTTATTGCCCCTGCAAACTTTAGAAGCAACGGAGAAGAGTATCACCAAACTCTTGACCACATGTGGAGTTCATGTTGACCTTGTCGATACGATGTCAGAACTGGCGTTATTCATCCAAGCAATAAGTCTGGCAAAATCCGGATCAACACCTCTTGACCCAGCCTCTTTCTCAGAAGATATGTACTGGATACAGTACAAACTCCTCTCATTTTCATCAAAGCCTGGTGGCTCAATTCAAGCCAAAGACAAGGAATCCGAGGTTGACAGGGCATGTCGATTGGGAGCTCTCCTCTACATGAAAGCAATTCTCGATGAGCTCATTCACGCCGCGCCATCGATATTGCTCAACCAGTTCCATGAAGCGCTTTGCCAGGTTGCTAGTGAGGATTCACGTAAGCCATTGATAATTTGGCTTTGTCTTGTTGGGGCTTGTTTGTCGAAGAGTGCTATGATAAGAGAATGGATGACTAGTCGATTGAGAGAGCTTGTGAAGGATACGGCTATCGAGTCTTTTCGGGATGATAATGTTGTTCTGAGTGGAGTGCTTCCGCTAGAGGATTTGTTTGCGAAGCCCTTGCAGCACCTTTGGGTTGAAGTCTTTATGAGGTGACGTGGGCTATACAAGACCAAGATTATTCTGCATGGAGATTCAGATCTTCCATTCATCGGCCTTACTTATCAACATTCGACCAGGTCTGATCAGCAAGGCTTGAAGAATAGAGCGTAATAGTTTCAGGATATAGTTCTGCTGATGTTGGAAGGTCTTCGTGGTAACAAATGTTGTTATGGAGAGATGAAACATCATCATAAGCTGGGGAAGAATAAGAAAAGCTGAAAGCGAAGAAATCGAGCTAGCAGACTGAGGAAGGAAAGAACTTGTCCCTTTTTAACCTAGAGAAAGAACATCCTTGGTATTAATTCTCTTCGTGCTAATTATTACCTATCTTGCGATTCCCATAGGAAGAACTGTTCTAGGAGACAGAACTACTTTCTGGCTATCCACATATCGAGCTTTCCTTGAACCAAGCAATTTTTCAAGTGATATTTAAGTGAAATTTAAGTGAAGAAAACTTTTAATATTTAGCAGCATTCTATGGAGAAAAAGAATAAAAGTAGACACCTATTTCAATCCTACCAAGCCCTATGAGTTTATAGTTTAGTTTCTTTGAGTTCCCATAGAGAAGGTTCCGATTGCACCTACTTTATAAGTTATAATCATTTCATCACTGGAAGGAACGGGAAGTTATTCTACTTCGCTTAGCAAACATATTACTCCTTTGGATGTTGATGATGCTATGAAGTATGGGAACAAAAATTACAACACTAACTTTAATATCCTCATACCGGAATTTTCAGGCCTTGACACCTTGAATTCAATCCACAAGTCCCTTGATTCATTCAACGTACTTTTGAATAAAGTGCACTTCATGGTGATTGAGATGCTTCCAAGTTCATTAATGGAATGGAAGAAACTAAGCGAAAGAATGCCTTTGTTGGTATGTTTTGATTCTAAGATGCTGTTGTGAACAGAGGGAAGGTAAGAAATATCAGCAGTAGCGGGGCTTTAGATCGGTAGCAAAATCTTTCTTTCAGAGCAAGAAGGCGGAGTACGGGATCCTACTTATATATTACTATATTTCTTGCGAATTATATGTATCGGCTACCAGAAACACCATCTTAAAACCATTTGCTCTATTATCCCCTATACTAAGCAAATTCGTAACTGGCAATCGAAAGTGTAGTCTGTCCCTTCCCGCAGCAAAATTTGAAAGACTATAACCCACAAGGGAAGGCGTTACCAGAATGCTTTCGACCTGCACTTTCCAAATTCACCCCTGGCAGACGCGACAAGCTATATTTATTCTCCCTGGAAATTCTACTTGGTCTTTCCTCTTCATCAACCAAAGCGATTCTTCGGAACGGCATTCTACATTTTTGATAATTCAGATTCCACAATTACACAATGTTCCTCGATTACAAGGGAATCCCAGTTTTCGACAGAGAGGATCGCTACAGACGAGAGGACCAGCGAGGACGACAAATCAGCACTGTCGATGAGAACCATCAAACTTCGCAGTCAAACGGTAAACATGAAAAAATCCAGCCAAACAATGCCACCAGTAGTATATTCCTTTTCAACCAGAGCTCGGGTCCTGTACCTGAACACCCAGGCAGGCAGTCACTGAAAGCCCCTTCTTCAAACGAGAGGACTGCTTCCAATCATCCTTTGGGCCATGCTCTTTCGACTATGCCTATTAATGACGAATCTTCCATTACCATCGATAAAAATGTAGAAGCGCTCAGGATCGACGGAAAGGACCAACAAAAAGACATGGAGCAGTTGGTTTATGTCAGCCAACCTTTCCACTACGCGGGTTTGGTCATTCCGCCTGGTTACTACCATCAAGCAGACTCTGTTGGAGTGGAGAAGAATGATGCATTCAGCGAGACTCGCACTGGCAGCACTGACCACGGCCGACAATTTGACGTCTTGGAAACCACTGCTGAAGAGTCGGAATCAAATGCTTACACGGATGGAACCGAGAAGACCAGCGATATGCAGGGCTATACGACTTTGATTCAACATGATTCAGAAGAAGAAGTGGTCCCGTACATTGAACGATTCGTGCCTGCAATTGGGCTCGATACACCCGATTTATTATTTCCGCCAAGTCTTGGATGTAACGTAGATGGCGACTTGTCCCAACGATTTGTGCACATCAACAGAAAAGAGATGTTGATCTTCACGGGTGGCGCATGCTTTAACAATGGCAAAGCAAATACTACAGCTGGCTGGGCCTTTGTCTTTGGACCACCCTCTAATCGTCGGCTTACTATAGCAGGCCGGCTTGAGAATCAAGGCCCAAATGGTGATCAACACCGGCAGACGAGCAACCGTGCCGAGCTTCGTGCTGTACTTGGTGCCTTGGTTTACACAAAGTGGTATGAGGAGGGCTGGGATGGGCTCACTATTGCTACCGATTCGGAGCATGTTGTCTTAGGTCTCACGTCGTGGATTCGAAACTGGGCTATAAATGGCTGGCTCACGACTTCGGGACAACCTGTCCAGAATCAAGATTTGTGGAAAGCTCTTTTGAATGTCTTCCAAGATTATAAGAAGCACAATTATCAGATGCGGATTAAACTCTGGTGGGTTCCAAGGAAGTGGAATCGGCTTGCAGAGAAGGCTGCTGGAGAAGCTGCTAAGGAAACGGCCATAGAATTATTCCAGGAAATTTTGTTTGAACAACGTTAGATTTTGATTGGGTCTACAAACGTGGTAATATTTGGGGTCTATGGAGCTTCGGAGTCATGGTCTGGCCTTTAATCCATCGGTTTCAGAAGCAGCTTTCTACGAGGGAGCGACAGTTATCCGATATTTCATGTAAGGCAATAGGACCTGTGTAATAAGATTATATTAATCTCTATAACCTATGCTAATGTATCATTAGCAAAGGGTTGAAAATGCTAAGTAACAGCCTAATTGAATTGATGATTATTCAACTTACTCTAAAACCAACCAAGTCAAATTGCGGAACAAAAGATCACGCAATAGCAACGCCAATATAAGGTTATCAAGCTTGGTCTTGTGTAGGTGTGATAGTAGTGGATGTTGTTGTGTGCTAAAACTAAATATCTTTGTTGGATGACTCTCGGCTGGATTTAGGGAAGGAGTACGAGTACCGACTAAGCGAGGGAGTGAGTAAGTATATATTTGTGGTGATGATAATTAAAAGAGTGATAGCTATTGTCCCAACTTAGACCCACTATATTGTGGAGGTGAGGCGTTTATGTGTGTCTGAGCTTTTGGGGGGTTTAAAGGGGTGAACAGGACGTTTAGAGGGGTGGAATGGGAGAATTGAGATGGAATGACTTGAGAGTTAGAATTACTTTATAAGTCATTATATTTGATACGAATATAGGACTTTATATCTTCCTAGACCATTGACCAAGGATACTACGTGGCTGAGGGTATGTACTATTTCAGAAGCCGCAAGAGAAAGCTCATCAGCTAAGTAAAAACATAGTTGGTTGCAACGAAACAATTACTTCTGCCGCGATGTGTAACATTGAAGGCTTATTACTGACGTTTCTTAAATGATGTCATGCAAGACATACAATCTTAGCTTTTGGATTGGCCTTCCTCCACTCCAACTTATCAACCTTTCCCAACCCAAGTCTCTTGGCAGTAGTCCCAGCTGCATTCCACTCTACCAGCATGACATTATATAACGGATACCCATCGATCGTGCCGGGCTCCAAGTTAAGTCCGTAATACTGAGCTTCGGAAATCACCACGAATTCGTGCTTCTCATCTAAGATATGAGGTCCATCGCCATCAAGAAGTACTGTCCCGATATTGAGGGAAACTTCGTTCATAATACTGTATCTTAAGGGCGAAGTTAAAGCTGTAATATTGCTATCTTTTGAGATGGTGCCTAGATGGAATGTGGAGACGCAAGAAGTACGGAAAATCAGGTGGTGATCTGTAAGTATTCCAAGTATATCTTCCGGAACATCCGATGCTTGTAAAGAAAGCCCAGGACGCTCAGCAACCGGAAGTGAGAGGAAGGGATCCTTCTCCCATTCTTCTGGAACGTTGGCTGTTGTCGACAAAAGGGGAATCCCCCATCCGCTTTTGTTCAACGCAGCGAGCTCATTGGTTTTGTTCTTGAAGTGCCATCTTATGAGGGGACGTATACGTTCTTGTCTTCGATCTTCATCCTCAGTAAGGGCAATGCGTTGTAAGGTTCCAAGCATCTTGTCAACGCCTGCATAGAACGGCTCCTCGTACTTCACTCTTCCTTTCCAACCAGCCCATGACCAGCTCGGAAAGACCAATTTCCCACCTTCATTTATTACTCGAGTTTGGAGTTTCTCGGTTGGCTGCCACAGAAGTGCTACGTCGAAGAGGATTTCTGGTAGGCCGTAGCGCATGGGAAATTTGAAAAATTGGCGGAAGATGTGCAAGAGACCACCGAGTGCATCGAGGATATCGGCGTCGTTGGTCAGTTGGCGATGCGTATATTGTTCTACTAGTTGCGCGTATTGCTTGAATGTCTCGGAGCGTACAATATGGGTTGTCGTATCTGGAAACACCATAACACTTCCGTCTATCTTCCCATCATCACCAAGATGCTGCCTTCGTAATGAGAGCCATGGAAGTGGTTGGGAAACAAAGCCTGTGTCGCTTGCCAACATGTCTTCATGGGCTGTTGAAGTACGACAATGCCAGACCATTTGGCCGCCTTGGAAAACCAAGAGGCGCCGAGAAAGAAGCCTTTCTTGAAAAGTCCAAGCTCGCGAGTTCCAGATTGTTGTATCTAGATTTTTGGGGACCTGGATGGGGGAAAGCAGATAAATCCCTGAACTTGTCCGGACCGTGCTCTGTTTAAGAGCTCGAGAATCCGGACGTACACCTGTAAGTCCTGCCATAGAATTCTTGGCATCCGCTGCGACAATAGTGAATATTGCTTTCCCATAGATCCAATCCATGGCCTTTATCTGATCATGCTTCTCCTCGTCATCAGCATCTTGGATGATACAAAATGCATCAATCCACAGAAAACGTTCTCCAGCCACCCTAACAAAATCAATGGCATCCTTTACCGTTTGTGGAACACAGTGCGCAAACTCTTTCAATCCATTGTTGCGTGATAACTCATCGATGTTCGAATGGGCAAGTCTCAAGGTCTCAATTTCAGTGTGACCCCATACATAGCTCAGGGCGACAAAGCGCACTTGATGCAGATTTGGTACACTTACCACGCAGAAGTTTTCCACGTCTACTACACGAAGTGATGGTGGTGCTTGTACCGATGATGACCAGCTCTGCTCGCTACATTGAGGACCGTGGTTTGTCTCACAGTCATGTAGCAAGATAGCACATAAACTAGCATCAATCTGTTGCTCATCGATCAAACGACCATATCGGAGTGGGGTTTTCAAAGTATCGACATTTGGCTCAGCCCGAACGCGTAGTGAGAATTGGGCTAGAGTTGCAAGTTGTGCTCCAAAACCACGGCCATATCCCATGAGGCTTGCTTGGACCTGACCGGAGCGTGAGAGATCTTTATTCGTTCGAATATTGAGTTTCAGAAAGCACTCTAGCGAATGAAGGAGGTTACCAAAACCAGTCTGCCCCGCGTATTCCTTTTTCTTTGCAGTTCGAAGCCGCTCTACATCCTTTGACCGAGTGCTAGAATTAGTGCTCGATCGAAGGCGGTAAGGTTTTCTTTTCTCAGACAGGATAGCTGCCCGAGTCATCATCTTGACCAACTGCTTCGTGACAACGACGGCATGGTTCTTGTACATCTGACTAACTTGCACAGGATCAAGGTAGTTGAAAGCACCATCATACCGTTCTTTGCCGTAGCCGAAAGGCCAACGATTGTCTCCGTAACAAGGACCTTCATCAGCCCACTCCTTGAATGTTCTACCTTGCAGGTGCGGTTGCAAATGTTGAGCAACCTGTGGATGTTTGAAGGAATTGTTATCAGGACTTGATAGCTGTTGTAGGAAGAATCGACAAAGTCGACACCAGTGTGAATGATAGAGAATTCGCTCAAGGGGAGTCTCAAATTCAATCTCCGCATCAGACGTCTTTCTAATTTCGGCATTATCGGTTTCAAAGGAAAATGTCTGACATTTGCTGCAAAGTCCTTCGGTGCCTTTCTTACTCCGGGCGTAATCGCTTAGATCTTCATTCATCTTGTCGGTGATAACCTTCGCTCTGGAAGCCCCCCAGAAGTCTGAGGTGTTTTTGCTTGCCGTATTGATGCCTTCTTTTGCACTGCTGAAAAGGGGATTCGCGGCATTGGTCAGACTGCCAACTGCAGATTGTGATGCATTCTTGACGTTGATGAATTGCTCCGATATCTGTTTTTCTATCTTGGAGTAGTTAGCTTGTGGTCCATGTCGTTTTATCCTCTCTTACTTACAGTCTGACGATCGAGTTCTGGTAGTTGGAACCTGAATGCAGATCTTTTGCTGTCCCCCCGTGACAAAGTAGTATTCGTCTCATCGGCACTAACATCGTTTGTTGACCTTCTGAGATTTGGTTTACCCTCTCTGTTGATAGGGGGTGGTTCCTAGTGGCATTGGTCGTTAGCTATCACTACGAATACGAAGAGGAATCGTTTTACCACTGCATTTGTACATGAGCGTCGAACACCAAATTGAAGTCAGCGATCAACGCCACATACGTGTTGCCAATTTGCCAACAGCAATATAAGGTAAGATATTAAATATTCCTTATGCCTCAACTTTCTCTAAGAAATGTGCATTGGTAGATTAGATAGCATCATACCTTTATCATCTGGTGGGTTTGCTCATTGCTTGGAAATCCCCTCAACAGCCCCAGTACGGACCCAGAAGCCTTCTGAAATCCCTCTCGTCCCTTCTCACCCAGGTCAACGATGCCCAGCCTAGCCTTTTGTACGGCCTCTTCTGAGGCACTAGCAAACTGTTGGACATGTGGAGAGAAACTTGAGCTAACGCTCGATGCTTTGGGTCTTTGCGGCAAGGGAGGACGCTCCCCTTTCTCTTCCCCGTCAAACGAACGGTTACCATTTCGGATATCGCTCAGCTCTTCCTCGACATCCGCCAACGTGATGCGAATAATTGGCGCTTCTAAGTCATCGAGCCCTTCCTCACGGAACTTCGAGGACATTTCAACAGGGTGAACGCCTGTTCAGGGAACGCTGGGGCCCCTCCTGTATTGACTAGGAGTGTTTAGGACGGGTGTGGAAGTCGTTATCGCTCTTGGGGGCATAAGGGCTGGTCATTAATACTATGCTTCTTGAAAATGGCTGCTTAGACAATGTATCATGGCAAGAGATTCAATTTTAAGATTAAACCAATGCACGAAATTCCTCACCTCTCGGTGTCAGAAATGCTTCCTGATCTCGGCCTAAGGCAGAAATTGCCACATCGCAAAACTCTAACCCAGGTCGCGGTGACCTCGTAGCATAAATAAGGTATGACTTGATGCTTCTATACTGAACGCCGTCGAATTATTTTGAATAGCCTCATACACGTCACTTTCCATTACACTTAAAGCTGGCAAGTATGTGTTGGTAGTTTAGCACGTGACTACCACGGCTTTACTTGCCCTTGCCCTTCCTCATCGCACGTGTCTAGGTTAAGTAAAACCGGCGTACTACGTGCTACATAGAATTACGGGAGACATCGGGAGTATGGCTAGGTGATCTTGACAGGAGTGATTATTTATTTGAGAAAGCTATTGACACTTTATTCTTTTTGCGGTCGGAAACGAAAGAACTCTTATTAAAGAACTCAAACGTGAAATGTTGATTTCAGAATTGTGTGTTTCTGCGGAGAGTCAACACAATGATGGCATTTGAGAATACCCTCACGGCACGGCGTTGAACCTTGTAATCCTATCGAATATTGAAATGTGGTCGAGATTGGAGAATTATCTATATCTCCACCAACGTCAAAAAGCTATACAGATGATAAATTGAGCTTCGTGGTCTGCAAACCAGTCGCTTCCCTCAATCTTTGTACCAAAAGTTCATTGGTAAAATCAACACTTATTTCAAATCCTTAGCTGAACAGGATTGCATCCCTTAGATAGAATCCCGTTATACTTAAAAAGCAGGTGGCACAAGATAACCTTAATCTCGACTGCAACAAAAATCATCCCGGACAACCCTGCTTTTTGAATCCAAAGCCCATATAATCCGAACTCAAAGAGAAAGAAATGAGTTGAATTTTCAGTCTTTTGATCTTGTGCTCTCCCTAGAAGCGATAACCATTGAAGATATCAGGGTTAGAAAAGGGGGTTTAGTCTCTCATAGCTTGTGCGGAGGCAGCAAGCAGCGATCCTTTGGGGATCATTCCTTAGGTCGTCGCTTAACTTGATGTCTCACCGTCTGCTTTCGTTGGACAACATTGTGAACAGGACTAGTTAGAAGGCATAACATCTCGATTGAGGAAAAGTTATTTTTTTGTACTCTGACCAATAGTCCCAGTCTCGACTTCTCCTTGCTCTAATATCTTTGTTATAGAAATCGACTGTAGATCTTTGCCCTTAGTTCTCGTGGAGACATCTTGAATAGCCTTGTAAACTCCTAAAAGGAATGCCCTGGAATAGTGCATGCACCTATGCTTCCGTTAGTACACGAGATTTGATGAAGTAGAGAAGCATCATTTGAATCTTTGGTCAATCATACGAGCACAAGGTTTCAGAATAATCCCATGGATGCCATTTCCCAGTCCATTGACAAAGCCTACTGGCCGCTCGTTTCTGGCACCGTGCATGGGCTACATGACAAAACCAAAGCCACGATAGTACTTGGCTATGGCGGTGCTACAAGTCAGTTCTGTCAAGATTTATTTGCTTACTTAGCTTTTGACGCGGCTCTGACAATAAGGGAGGGGAAATTGTCAACAGCTAAGCGACAGGAGAACTGATCCGGCAGCCGGCCTAGCGCACCGCCTTGATGTACTCGTACTCGTACTTACGAACCAGCACGAGTACGGATGAGCTTTGGCTAGCAAGACTCAAGTTTCCAAGATGCTTCTTCTGCGAATATGTCGACCATCTCCGCCTCCCCTCACTTTACTACGAACCCAAGTCAGCCAGCGAGGTTCAGGGGTTCCTACTTGTGGGAGCAAACTCACGAATCGCATCGCTGTGAGGCGCCATAACAATCAAGCTCTCACCTCACAATCCAAACCTCCAGGAACCCCACAAGATGGCTCAAGCCCCCCAGCGGAGCACGCTCATTTTCCCCCTCCTCCTCCGTCAACATCTGCTATCCTAGCCTCGACAGATCCCGCGCAAAATAATCTGCTCTCACCAGTACACGTCCCCGAAGATGCAAATGCCATTCTCAAATCCGACCATCCTGCGACGAACATCCTGGCGCAGTCTGGTCTCGTGGTGCAGAGGCAGATAGAGATGATGAACCTATTCCTGGGATTTGAGCAGGCGAATCGGTATGTGATTATGGATCCGCACGGAAATCATGTTGGCTATATGGCGGAACATGATGGAGGCTTTGGGAAGACAATGGGAAGGCAATGGTTCAAGACACATCGAGCTTTTACAACACATGTTTTCGACAGACATCAGAAAGAAGTTCTGAGGGTGCGTGTCTTCGGCCAACGCTTGCATATCTTGCTTTGATTATCTCAACCATTTCTGACAAGTCCTTAGTTCCATCGTCCCTTTTCATGGATCAACTCGAGTATCAAAGTTTACGACCCTTTACACCTAAACTCTGACGTCGTCGCTCCCTCCGAATCTGTCTCGACAGCACTTGCCAATGTACGACAAATAGACTCCGATGGCCGACATATATCTCCAGTACCTATAGATGCAATGCGAGTAATCGGTGAAGCACAATCTCAATGGGCGCTTCTGCAACGCAAATACAATCTTTTCCTTACACATGATCCTTCTCTCAAACAAGAGGACGAACAAGCAAGTCAAGCGTTCATGCAGTTCGCCAAGGTCGATGAGCCTGTATTGAGTTGGGACTTTTCACTGCGCCGACAAGATAATCGTTTGATAGGCTCCGTAAATCGCAGCTTCGCCGGGTTTGCCAGAGAGATTTTTACCGATACGGGAGTTTATGCTCTTCGCATGGACAGTGCAGCTTTAGCTGAAGGATCTGAGCAGAGCCATCAGATCAACTCAGATACCGGCAAAGAGGAGAAGGCATATGCAGAGGTTGTAGGTGGGAGGAAGGATCCCGTCGGTATGACTCTTGATCAGAGAGCTGTCATGCTAGCTACGGCTGTTACAGTCGATTTCGACTATTTCTCACGACACAGTCATGGTGGTGGAATGATGAGTTATATGCCATTCTGGTTCTGGGGTGGAGGAGGTGAAGCTGCTGCTGCGGAAGCCGGTGCGGCGGAAGCAGGGGTCATCACTGGCTCTGAGGCGGTTGGAGGGGCCATTGGCAATGCTGGCCGTGCTGCGGGGGGCATAGCAGCCGAAGAAGGGATTATTGGCGCTGGTGCGACTGGAGCTGGGACAATAGCAGGTTACGAAGCGATGCAGCGGGGTGGAGGCAGAGCAGACAATTCGCCGCAATCTCAGGAGCCCATGGATAATGTCACACATGAGGCTGGCTCAGACGGTTCTCAACCACCCCCAGATAGTTTTGGGCAAGATCCCAATGATGCATGGGGTACTGGAGGTCAAGATCCTTGGCAGCCTGGGAAGGGTGATGGCAATAGCAGTGGTGGAGATGGCGAAGGTGGCGGGGCTATTACTGACAGTATCATGGACTTCTTCGGCCTGTGATTGAATTATCTAGTTTCGGGAATAGATGGGTTACAGTAAAGCTGATCTCAAGATGAAAATGGCCCACGGGATTATTATTAAAAGTGGGTTCTGTAAGGTGTTCTGGTTTTCCGCTGATGGCTATATTATTATATTTTTGAACTCAAAAGGAGATAGATCGGAAAATTGTTGAAGAAACCCAGGATGATGTTATTGTTGATATAAACAGCACGTTTTCTAGCTCCGTGCAAGATCGTTAGGTACACTAAGCTATTAGCTTTGAAAGCTTTTAGGGCGACTTTGCCAAGTTTTCCAGCCATTAAATACCGTCTGGACTGCTAGGTTTAATAATAATTACACTTTCTAGAGGCCCTCACAAGGTACATTACAAGCGTAGTGCATACATAATTTAGAGACATTTATTAATTTCATGCTGTGTATCCTTGCAGCGTGCTATAATGTCAAATCCGATTCCGTGTAAGCCTTACTCTATTATCGCAATGATGATGCCCCCTTAATCTAACCAGCCGGCCGCTAGCTAGCAGCTACCTCTAAATGCAAGTCCCCCACCAGAGACTTAGTAATGATGAAAATAAGGAATTATTTTCCAACAAAGCAAGCAAACATGGTCGGGTGGTGTAGTTGGTTATCAGTGAGTTCCACAAAATGTATACCACCGCACAACAGCAATATTAACAATACGTTAGCATCTCGTTAACAATGTTAACACATAATACCGAGAAGGTCCTGGGATCGAGCCCCAGCCTGATCATTCTTTTTGGGTTTTTTTGGACATCTAAACTATCAACTATGATGCCTTCGAGGTCTTACTTTAATTTGTTTAGTTAGCCTTTTACACTGTCGATAGGTCTTTTCTGGTCGCATTGCCCTAGATAGTGGTTTTGTGCCGTCGCATCCCGCCGGCCATTTTCTTCATGAGGTAGGTATGGACCGGCATTGTTTACGAGTACGCGAGTGAGCCAGACAATACAGGGGATTCCAAGAAAGCAAAGAAGTCGGACTTGTATAACCAAGTAATTACCTTAATTCTGATGATTTGTGAATATGAGCAGTTATATAAGTTCTCAATAACTATTTTGATAAGTCCATATATCATCACTGCGATCTTCGCTACCTATTGGGCACATGTGAAAAACGGAGCTCGATTAGATTATTAAAATACTTATAGTTTTTATTACAGTGGTGGCAGTATCTTCAACAACCAGAAGTTTTCCATCAAGTCACCTTGTACGAAAAGTCTTCAGCGCGAATCGATCAGCAAACTGACATTCCTTGCTTGGTAGGGATTTTAAGCAACTTAGCCTTCATCCTACCTCCAAGTCCACAGTAATACGACCTACCATATCAGGCCGAAGAATTGAAAGGAAGTAGACCATCACACAACAGTATTCACACGGAGGGAAAAAATGGGAGACAAGGTATCTTAGACTTCATAGACCCAACCTAAGCCTATTAAATTCACCCAAACTTATCCCCCCCAAGCCAAAGCACCGAAGTCTCAGACTCGCTCTTAATATCCATAGTCATGGTCCTAAATCCTGCCAAAGGCTCCCTCTCCACCAAAGTACTCGTAACCGTCTTCGCGCCCTGTACCTCTCCAATGACGAGATCCACCACGGCTTCCATATTATTCTCCTTGCCCTCCAATTGAGGTAAAGCTTTATCAGATTCGGATGTCGATCCGCCGCAAGAGGGGGAGTGACTCTCGGACCGCAGGAATACTGGTGCGATGAGAGTCTCTGGGTCGCCGGCACCCCGTGACCAGGAGTTACTGTTGCTGGTGTCGTAGAAGATTGGGAGACGTTCTTGTTGTCCTAATTTGGCTACTTTAACGATGAGTGCAGCCATCGAGAGCTCGATTCGAAGTTTCACGATCTACGAGGGAAACAAAGTTCAGTCAGAGACTATGCTAGACGAAGAAAATGATAAGAGAACGTACATAGACCAGGGGATGAAAAGTGTCAAAGACAACAGAGCCTTGATTCAAGGATACGGATTCTAAGCCGATGAGCAATACCTGAGTGTGTTAGAAGATTAGAACACATGAGTGTTTAAGAACATACGTCCATCAGCACAGAGACAACCATCAAACTAGCGTTCGCCTTGACGAGAGGTGTATATTTCACCAGGCCATGATGCTTGATGAGACGTTGTCGGACGACATACAGGAAGTACCAGTTCAAGGCTATATCAGCGAAGAGAAGAATTCCTTTCGATGTGCGGCTCCAATATTTATTGACCACGACAAGACTGTGGTCATCGTCAGCAATCGGCCGATGGAAACATAGAATTGCGCGGTGTATATACATTTCAAAGGGAGGCGGTTTTAGATTTGCTGGAATCCATGTTACGTAGACTGAAATCGTGAGCTTTATTGCCTTTGGTTTTTAAGCTATGTATGGTTATACCTGAGATGTTGATAATGGTTATCAGAGCAGCAGTCCAGATCTGTATAGACAATGATGAGTATACGGACTGCTCTTGGATTGAGTATACGGACTGCTCTTGGATAGACTTTACAGACCTTCAACTTTTTGATGAATCTCTGGTCGGTGGCTACAACACCACAACGGTTGATAATAATCTGGTAATACAAGTGAATTTCAAATACCCACAGCGTAGTGAAAGTAATGAAGAATAAAATTCTAGGGAGGAACATTAGGAGATGTTCGATCAAGTGCAGGGTAGAATAACTTGCGTCTCCCCAATAATCTTATTGACTGCAAGCCACGCTAAAATTCCCATGAAGATGTTGGCCATGATCTCTCCCCAAACCATGTAGAGAAAGACACATCCCCTTGGATTTTTGCAGAGCTTTGTCTGCCGTACTGCACTCGTGACAGTCCATATTCCCAACCCCACAGTAAAGCCGATAGCGAGGCTGGACAGCTGGGCATCTTGAGTTGGCAATTGATCCGTCATGTATACAATGTAGTAGGGTTCGAATGTTTATGCATGAAATGTGATGGGAATTTTCGTCCTCATGAGTATCTTCATATACAGACAGCACTGTAAGCGACTTCTCTCGTCTGTGAACAAGGTAAAGATGACATAGCAAAAATCTCGGCCAAGAAAGCAATAATAGAGTTAAAGCGTAAACGTTAACCACGAGCGAAGACAAGGCCAAGTTCGATATCGTCAGAGCACCGATGGCATTGCGCTCCAAAGTCCCATAGAAAATGATTAAGCTGGCGAATGAGCTTCGCATGCCCTATAATCCCCAGTTGAACCTTCTAGCACCCAGATAGAATGTCTTAGTGCCATGTATTTTCGAATGATGGGCACTGACTTGTAAGACTAATTATCGTTCTTGGTGACGTTTCCACTGGAGGTAAACAAAGGGATCGAGATTAGCTTTTGATGTTAGGACTCTAAATTTGCTGAAACTGCGGGTATTTCGCACACGCCACACTTGATGCAGCGCAGCGACGCTACGATGAAGTTGCCAGCTAGATCTGCTCAACTACGAAAAGTCTCCTTTGCCTTAAAAGGGGAAAAGCCATGTTGGACGCTGATATCACAGGTTTTCTTTCCTGGAGAACCTTATGCTCATGACAGATGTAAGACATACAGCGTCTAATATACAGGGGTCTATTGGGGTTGTTTGGTTGAAAATAAACTGTTGCGTGTTGCGCAGTAATAAGTAGGGGCATGGCATGTAGAACTCCCTGTGGTACCAAAGGTACAATTCAAGAGGGTCAGACATGGCCGTAAGATGCAGCTAGTCCCCAACCACGATCTTCGTAGCCGTCTTGGCTAGTTGCGTATGCTCTATGCTTTGTCAAGACGAGAGTTTAACGAGACATAGTACTGTACTGTTCTAGATTTTAGAACGGAGGATCTTTCGAGAACTTGTGGGCAAATACCGGGAAATCTGGGGTTCGCTTAACACAGAGCGAAGAGGATAGAAACTTGTATTGCTGTCCTGCAAGCTCTGTGACAGTTGTGCAATACAGTCAACGCTAAGTTTTAAGTTAGTGAAGTCTGGGCATTGCGATTATCTACAGCAAAAGCGATTCCAGGAACAGCTCATGACTCGTTCGTACCCGGTACTGTGGTTACTCTGAAACAATACAGTGACATGCTATCAATGGACAGACGATGGTTTCGCCCTTCTACCATCGCACTCGGCTTTGTATCACTTGATCGAGGTCCACAGTTTGACGGATCTGGTAGCATGCTTAACCTCTAAACTTCCCACCTTTTTCGATGGGGTATTCCACTGTGATATCTGCAAGCAGCAATTGTACAGACCTTTATTCACTTCTCTACAATTTAAACTGAATTATACCTGTATCTTGATGAGCAAAAGACAAGAGAAATTTGAGGCTAATGACTAATGTTGCAGTATCATGACATACCTTCCATTATAGTATCTTCTACTTCTGTTCGAACTTCCAGGTACCGCCAATTTCCAAACAACAGAATCAGTCTGTGAAATGGTACCACATCCAGTAGCAGTCGGTAGCAGTGTTTGACTTATAGACAGTCCTATTATTTGTGCTCGAGAAAATCTGTGAATAGGCTCTGCTCAAACATCAGTGTTGCCGAGTTCTTTCACAAAGTAAAGTACTGCGTTGATGTGCCCCCCACCGCACATACATAGTTTGGCCAACGGACAGCATCTCCTCGTGGATTACCGTCATAATGCCCAAGTCCTCCAAGTTTATGCTTTCTGTGGCATCTCAGTACCATCTTGGTTTCCATGGTCTGCTTCTTCTGGATATCTCTAGTGCCTGTATAAGTCCATCACATCAATTCAGCTGCTTTGATTTGCTACAAGGCTCGGGCATGGGAATTATTGACTATGCTCATGTACACAGGGATTGTAGATAAGAAGATGAGTGTTATTGCGGCAGTTTTCAGCAATACCATTGGGTGCTGACAACTATAAGATTAATGATTTCCTTGTACTTGCATCTAAGGTTACAAGTTACCTCGCTTGTGGAATTTTTGGTTCCGTGCTTATATATTCCGGGCTTAACTCCCTGAAAAGATGTTTCTCGAACAAAAAACTGAAAGTTAGTATTGAAGAATAAAGAACAGTATCACTTTAGAAGGCCGAGGTAATATGTATTTCGTTAGCAGGACTCCGTCTTGAAGTGTATGTTGGACTTGTAGATCTGCACACGTTTGCCATACTCCGTAGATAACAGCTGCGTCATCACTTAACAATTGTGCTATATCTAGTGAAACACTTTGAATACACCATACACCATAACTATAGGGGGCAGTGTTTCACTTTGTGGCAACAAAGTGATTTAGGAAGTTGTTCGTTAATGACTAAAACACGCTACCTACAGATAGAAAAGTCTCCACGACTAACCCTGTGAGGTTGGAAGAGTTGGCTATATCTCAACATATTGTCACCTGAATGATAAACCCAATAGCTCATCGTGGTGGATTCGTACCATGACCTTGAACTCGTACAATGAACCCGCCTGCCTTTATGCATTTGTCCGACGATGACAAGCTCGAGGAGATTAATCACCAGCTTAGAGTGTGGCTACTTTGCACAAAAGCTGTTGACCGTCATGTAACTTCTCACGCTCTGGAATATAAAGGTATCTGCCAGGCGAGAACTGTCAGTGAGATACACGATGCAAGGGGAATCGTTGGCTTACTTGGATACGTCTCGTTCAAAAGTCATTGCGATGACCGAGCTGATGGTGGCTGCTCTCACCACTGTATAACTACAAATTCCTCCGTCTACGTCGCCCCTTCGTGTCATCGATGGGTTTACTTTGCGATAATGCCTTCTGTGATACGCGCAGTATAGTCAACAAGCTGATTTGAGAACTTGGCGACACGTCCGACGCGTGGTTTAGGCAAGTTGTCCCAGCATGAATCTTCTCCAATGCAATATTCAACTTGGATTGGATCACTCCACGCTCTGTCTTCATCGATTTCTATCCTACTGGGACGTTCAAACTTTCCAGTACGAGCCTCTAAGCTTTCCCTGCCTGGTCTGGCATCATAGATCGTCATTCTTGGTGCTTGCTTTCTTGCCAAAATCACCTGTCCTGCAGTTGGGTCAAGGATTTCTGGGAACCACACTTGGTGGTGGTATATTTTCTTTATCTTTGTCTGTACGTGAGCCATAGCCCAGGCTGTCGCGACCAGGCTATACCATGGTAGAGGATCGAAGGTCCATCTCACAATAGCCTCAATTTTGCGGAGCCCACTGAAACCTCCTAGTTGCGAAAATTCGTGATACCCGTCTGCTTCATAGTGGGTGACAAAAAACGTCCCAGGACGCATCGTGATTTCGTAACCCTCGGGCGGACTACCAGTGTTGATAACAAAACAGACGCTTCGTATGTTGTCTTGATGGATCCTTCTCAAACAGAAGTTCTTGTAGAGTTTGTTTCGTCCGCGTTGAGAATTGTAATCGACTATTACACCAAATTTTGTTTCTTCCCAGTTGACGAGTCCCCCGGAATTTAGAAAGGAATGCTGTGGCTTGGTTTTAATCCAAATTCTAAGCTCGTTCCAAATTTTCCGGCAGGTCCTAGACAACGGGTTGAAGATAAATTGTCTCTTATCTCGATTGTCGAGAAACAATATTTCATCATCAACAACCAACAAGTCGTATATCATAAACCGGACATCCCGAGGGAGAGAGTTGAGAAGAAGACTTGTTTGGGTGAAATCCTTTTCGTAAATATCCAATGCCCAGTTCCTCAATTGTCTTCGGTATCCCACCTTTATCTTGAATGCCAACTTAGAGTCACCCAGATTGAGGTTCGAGACGCGCTTATGGAGGGATGCTCCAATAGATCCGTCATTTTGTTTGCGCGCAGCATTGCCTCTGTGAAAGGGCTTCCATGATCCCATCAACTGCCACCCCTTATTATCCATATCGAAAGTTCCGTAATCGCAAAGTTGCTTCGCGGAAGAAAATATATTGTCGCGTAGGAAGAGCCGTGGTTGAAAGTCGCGTTGTGCAGAATGCTTTTGCTAAGGCTTAAACTGTTGTGACTATTGGCGAGCACAGTAGAAGTGTTGTAGTGCGTATGAAGTTGTTCTGTTTGTGTTGAAAAGGGAAGATGGTGAGTGTGCTACAAGTAGTTCTAATACTTTGCGAGCAATTGGTGTTGATTGATTGACCTTAAAGTTGGCATCGCGAGCTTCAGACCGTCGTAATATACCCAGGTCTCGAATCGAACTATTGCTTACATGGTAGATAAAACATCAGAATTGGCAAGCTGCTTTAGCTAGTCAAGTAAAATCACCTGATGCGTACTAATTACCACATGACCAGCTTTCAGACATTGAGGTAAGTTTTGCTTCTGCATAGCACTTGTCACTTGTTGAGGGTCATGTCCGTTTGTGATATCGTACTTTGGTCATGTTGCTCAAACTCTCGCCGGCAGAAGCATTGGCTACTAATAATGGAAATCAGATATCAGAGAACGTATATTGGAGTACAGCAAAACCTGGCTCATCAGCCTTTCCCTTGACCCCTCAAGGCAACCTGGTTTTGATAGAAAACTTCTTCCCAAAAAGGATTTCTTCTGCTGCAAGCCAGTACGGATTGATTTGTATCACTTCATGCTGGAGCTAGGATGTAGACCCCCGGTGCTCTGTCTCAAAGAGCCAACTCTTGTACTCAGCACTTGTCACCCCTATTCATAGCCTCCATTTACAAGGTTTCTGCTTCTCCTGGCACAAGGGTACCATTTTCAATGGCATAAGTATGTGCACGAGTAGGAAATGAGTATTCAACCCGGTGTCTAATCTGTCAGCATCTGTAGTTTTAGAACCTTTGAGAGTGTAAATTGCTCAACCTGCTGGCCTAAGAAAGGCAAAACCTCAGGGGTACCAGGAGTTTTTCTCCAGTCTCTCATAAGGTCCATGACAAGAGCGAAGATATCGAAAAGATGGAACCAGCCTGCTCATTCTTCCTGTTTGCATCCGCAGCCAATTTATCGGAGAATGTTCCGCTGGCCTCAGTGTAGACCCAGACCGTGTAACCGGCCTCACGGAGGGACAGCGCGAGGGCGAGGAAAGAGGTGCCTATATAATTGTTAGCTTTGCAGAAATTAATTTGAGAGATCATTCACTTACAAAATTCTGTAGTGATACCAGCCAGAATTCTTTGAATCTTGTTGGTAGCCTCGACAGCGGCACGGGAATCAGCATTATCACACACGTCAACCTCACTATTGCGGTTAATAAAGGGTGCATTAGGATACATATCAAGGATCACTTTGCTGTGTAACGGCATGCTAAGCAGGGGAAGACAGTAGGCCTGTTATTTTCCATTAGCAACGATCAATAATGCTCATTAATTTTGAACGAAATCCACAATTAAATTCACAAGTGATGATCGATGATCTAGGAAATATCTTGTAAGAGAATTTCTACCAGGCTTTGAAAGCATCAAAACATATGGGTGGAACATTGGCGCAGCTCAGCTTTCATAACACCAGATCATGTACAAAGAAGATATCAAGGAAAACACCTAGTATTTTCTGTAAGATAGTTTTAAAAGATACCCTCTGTCTTTATCATATGCACCACTAGATACTTCTCATTGTTTCAGCTGTACAAATTAAAAGCGCACATATTTGAACTAATTATAGGGCGTCTAAATAAGGTAGTCATAACAAAGTATAAATACTTAACTACTTATTCTTATTTAACTAATATCTCCATTAAATTTATACTAGAATTCGAAGACAAATCAAGCTATATCTTTGTAGCCTAAAACATACATGCTTTTAGAAAGAGACTTTGTTTATTACAGTTTCTGTTAAAGCATATAGAGTTAAAAAGATGTGTCGCAGAAACTACTAAATCTACCGTTCTAACTAACTCGCTTAACCTTGCCACGTTGAAAGTCGCTGCAGATAGCGACCAAAGGGATAGGCTCTAAGGACCTAGGTTGTTCTCGCCGGTTAGCATTAGGCAATGCATAATATATGTCTTAAAAATTCACTAAATAGCCTGGCTTCAGGTTAGTCGGCTTCATGTTAGTAAGCCTAGTAACGGCTTGGCGCTAGCTACACGCCTCGCTAAAGCCTAGTTTGTCACAGTAGTCATCATCTTACCAACACATGAAAACAGGCGTCCATCTAACTATTGTTACACAATGTGTTAAACAATGGCTCTTGCAGTACATGATACTACCTCTACTTGTGGCGCACTCAGCTTGATTTACTTAGTATGTCAATGATCTACAACTTTAAGCGCCAACACGCTTGGGTCAAGCTATCACTGTAATTTAAGAGATCACCTACTCTCAGCCCTTATTTGTCAACGAAACTAGAGTAACATAACCTCATTTCAGCCCTTCGTTCTTCGCTAGGAATTGGCATTGTGATGGATAACCACGTGATATAGCAGCGATTTCAAGACATCTGGACAGTAACTTGTCCATGATAGGTAGAAAGATGCTTTAGTGTCTAGTGCGGAATTGTTTTTCAAAAAAGCCTAGATTTGACGTCAAATGTAGAAATAAGCAACTTTTACTCAGCCCTCTGCGATGTAAGGCAGTTTTGCTCGTACTGTACAGCCACAATATAGGTTGCACATACAACCTAGCCTAGGCACGACATATCCTTACATTCCAGCTTGACCTCCGCGGTAACTCACGTCCTGCTAACCATTTATCCCAGAACATTTCCCCACCATAGACATCAAACCCCGTACGCGAAAAACCCTCCACCATATCCAAGAATTATGCAATGGACGGCAAGACTGATGCTCAAACCAATTCGCCACAATATCCAAACACTGTAGAACAGTCATCCCGCATTGATAACAAATTTCAGACACAAGAATCTCCTCCCGAGTACCAAAACACAGCTGGACAATCCTCTACGCAATTACCTCCTCCCCAATATCCAGACACAATACCAACTGAGAAGGATGGCATCAGCGAGCTCTCTCTAGTCTCACCTGGGAGGTCGGGTTGGCATCTACGCAACATGATTCATAAAAGCCCAGCGGGAATCTCCTTCTATGCCCACGACGACACGCCGGCAATCTTCTGCCTGGAACCGAATGAGTTTCTCAGACGCGAATCACTCCTCTTATTACGCTCAGGGCCGTCCACATCAGGCACTGTACTCGGTACCTGTGAATCTCTAGGTCTGAAAGCCAACAATTTTGTGATCAAGGTTGATAGTGCTGGGAAAGAGAGACTGGAGACGAGGATGACGAAGGATACTCCTGCTAAATTCACCTGGACGATCCCAACGGGTTTACCTGCACTCAAAGGCGAACCACCATCGTATGATCCTCTGGAGAAGAAGTCATTTGTATGGAGGCGCTTTCCGAAGACAGATGGCAAAGCCTCATCATTCGCCTTCCCAGACTGGAAATTGATCAGTCAAGATACGCAAGAGGTGCACTGCGCGTTTGTAGAGATACCCGGAACCACCGAACATAGAGGCAATACACAGTTCCGGCGCAGCTTTGGATATAGCTGGGAATTAGGCGTATTGCTTACTTTGGGGGTAATAGTCGAGTGTGCGTGGCAAAGGCATGAGGACAGGGGAGGTTTTACAAAGGGTTTTCTTTCAACCTCCGGGGTTTTTTGAATGTATTATCTTTTCAGACACGAGACTTGGCTGCAGCTGTATTCACATAGTTAATAGAAAATTCACGACTCACGAGTAGTATTCAGTTAGCACTAGTTGAAAGTTTCCTACAATTCTAATTCTAGGGAAAAGCGTACCCAGCACCTACAGATATTCGCTGTGGTAGATTAAAGTCCTTGAAGTAATTCCCAAGTGTTTCTTTCTCGGCATGTACAAGCTTGTTGTCGGTGTGCATTCAAACTGATGCTAATGTTCCAAGCCCCTTACAGCTCGCCAATCAAGGCAATGCTGTTGAAGCATCCGCTGCAACGCCTTACCTGAGCATCCAATTCACCTCAGGCGATGCTAGTTCTAAAGAATTTACCACCTAGGCTTATGGTGGAAATAGGCTGCTTCTATACCACTGGCAGCAGTGACGGCAACGCTCGATCTGTATCAGAGGCTGGACCCCCTACTACCGTGGAAGCCAGCAGTCGCTCCGCCACCACTCATCATCTATGGCGAGGCAGGAGCAGTCGGTAGCTTTGCTATCAAACTTGCGCAGGCTTTCAATATTCACCCTGTCATTGCCATTGCGGGTGATTCCCAAGGTTATGTCGAATCTCTCATCGATCGGTCGAAAGGCGATACTATTGTGTACTTTCGTCCAAGCGGAGAAGCTATAATTTCGGGGATCAACCAAGTGCTTTCAGCCTTTCTCATGAACTTCAGCGAGCCTGCAGCCTGCAGTAGCCGTATGTGTGGCTGTGCATATTCGGAACCATGCCTTGTCTTAAACGCCCTGCTGCCTTGTCGATGGTGAATACGGCGCAACTGCTACGGCTAGAGACGTCAGTTGATCTGGTTGATATGCATTCCTGCGGGATAATGTTGTTGATGAATCGGTATGTAGCTATGGATGAAGTGAAGTGGGAACAAGGAACCTCGAACTCGGGAATAATAGATAGCGCTAGAACTAGCTGCTACACGTGATCTTGCGATAAGAATCCCGATTCTAAGCGAGCCTTGGTGCATTTCTTTTTGGGGGACCATTCTCAGCATTGGATTTCCAAGCAGGAGTTGTTGAGCACCACCATCCCAGTTCTCCAACCCCTCAGTAGCATTCCAGGCAACATGGCAGCGACGGTGACCAGACTGAGATGCCTCAATGCACCGCCTCTGCGACTGGCATCTCGCAGTATACTCCCAGCTTCTGCCGTAGCCTCGCGCTCCTTTGCCACCGAAACCTCCGCAACAGAGCTCCCTCCCAAACGGCGGCCTACATACTTCAAAGACAAGCTCAATGCTGTTCCTTCATTCAATGAGTTCATTGGCATGCCCGAGGAGTCCCTATCCAACGATGAGGCTCTCGAACTGCGTACCGCCATGGTTGGGCCGCCTGGGAGGAAAAAGCAGATCACACGACTTCCAGAATGGCTGAAGACACCTATTCCCGATAATTCAAATTACAAGAAGATCAAGAAGGATCTGCGAGGACTAAACCTACACACTGTCTGTGAGGAGGCCCGGTGTCCTAACATCTCGGATTGTTGGGGTGGAGGGGACAAGAGCGCTGCGACGGCTACGATTATGTTGATGGGAGATACTTGTACAAGAGGATGCCGATTCTGTAGTGTGAAAACAAACAGGGCCCCACCCCCGCTAGATCCTCATGAGCCAGAACATACCGCTGAGGCGCTTGCACGTTGGGGATTGGGTTACGTAGTGTTGACGTCTGTGGACAGAGATGATCTTGCAGATGGAGGAGCCCGTCACTTTGCGGAGACGATCATGAAGATCAAGCAAAAGAAGCCGGACATGTTGGTTGAAGCGCTGACAGGAGACTACATGGGAGATCTGGAAATGGTTGCCATGGTGGCAAGGAGTGGACTCGATGTTTATGCCCACAACATGGAAACTGTTGAGGAGTTGACTCCTATGGTCAGAGACCGAAGGGCAAAGTTCCGTCAGAGTTTGACTGTGTTGGAGGCTGCGAAAAAGACAGTCCCAACACTGATTACAAAGACAAGTATTATGCTTGGTCTAGGCGAAACGGAAGATCAGCTTTGGGCCACATTGCGAGGTAAGCCCCGCTGTGAATAAGAAACTGGATCGCAATACTGACCTGCATCAAACAGAACTCCGTAACATTGACGTCGATGTCGTCACCTTTGGCCAGTACATGCGCCCTACCAAACGCCACATGAAGGTCGAAGAATATGTCACGCCGGAAGTTTTCGAGCTCTGGCGCAAACGCGCCCTTGACATGGGATTCCTTTACTGTGCCAGCGGACCTCTCGTCAGAAGTTCATACAAGGCAGGCGAAGCTTTTATTGAGAACGTGCTTAAAAAGCGAAAAGGTGTGACTATTCTTCGTGATGAGGCTACAGGAATGCAGAAGGCGATTGTATAATCTTATGTGCTTGCCAAGTACCTCAACGTACATAATTGACATTGGGCTGGCGTTAACCTAGGGTGTATTGTATAGCATTGCAGGCGTTCTGAAGCCGGGCATAGATGGTTCTGGTGGTTTTCAACATAGAGGGCCTACACACGCGCAGAATAATGATAACCTATCAAGTTCATGCCAAGTTGATGGGTATGTACAAACCTTATGCTTCCATATTTAATCCGCAATTAATGCTGAATTTGATCTAAAAACCTCAGTATGCCCTGACATTATTACCTACACATAAAACCCTAACTTCAAGTGAACAACGTATTCGTGGCGAAGGCTCTTTTGCACGAAAGTTGATTTGTGTAACCCTTCTATGGAAGATCGAGAACTACCAAGGTGTACCAAGGTGCTCCTCATAGTGGCCTTTACTTATTGTTGAGCATGACTGACATATCTTGATGCAAGCCTTTAATGTAGACCTCTGCAGGCCTGTAACTCAACCTCCTAGACAACTGCCAACTTATTGTTAAGGGCCAGTCATACCGATTATAATTTGTTTTGCAGTTTCCGTTCCATAGTGCCTGCTTTACACTGTTGATAAATCTGGTGGTTTTTGTGTTCCTTGCTGGATGGCTAGGTGTTGTTTGACGTATGCTATCTTTCGGAATTGGAATAGAGAATAGAAGATCGAGAGAGGATGGTAGCTATAATGAATCGAGCGAGTCGCTGAGGTCTAAGAATTTGTCATTCTTTATCAGGAATATCTCCAGCGGACTTTTCATCTGCAAGAAGGGCTAAAACTATTGTTACTATTGTTCATCATTGGACCAGATTTCGAATGCCTTTTCAGCATAATTGACATTATTGGCACTCTTTCAACTCCCCTGGGCCTTCGTAACAGTTTCAATCCGATAGACACCCGGAATACCACAGGTATTGATCAACGATGCGAATCTTAGATTCTGCTTACCTTCAACCGTGTAGAAGTCCGCCTCGCAGTCAGTCGTCTTCTTCACCATAAGCATGCCGGAAACTCAAGACTGCGTTCGACGATCCATGATCAGCGGCCCGGGCACTAAGCAGATAGCAGAGCCTTACTGTTGACGATCTCATCCTTACCAAACTTTGATGGAAAGAGGTCAAGTTTCAGCTAGTACTCGGTCATTCTACTTTCCTCCCGCGAAGGCAGTGTCAACATATTTTCGAAGTCATGCGCTAATCTGCCTCGTACAGCTCAACGATTGCCTAACGGGCAAACAGAGCGTATCGTATGAACCTGTATGCTTACCATACTAATGCCAAACATCACTAAGACGTAAAGTGTCATCGTGTCATGTTCAAGGCACTCCTTATGGCTGACTTGCTGGTCTTGATGTTTTTTTTCGGTCCATCCAATCGTAGTCCCGCTAGCACCAAGAGCTACTTTGGCATAGCCTTCGAATATACCCTAGACACTTCATAGTAGTCTTTTGGAATCCACCGGTGTGAGGCATTCTGTTAGTAAGTAGCGGTCTGATGTAAAACTCTATAGCGAGGTTGAATTTGGGATGCGAAGTTCCCACGTAAGATCGAGTTCAAGTCATCCTTCCAGGACTTCTTTTGAGTAATGTGAGATTAGTTTTGAAGAGAATCCTGGGGTCGCAATTCGGAAGTCCGGTTGTTAGCTGCGCCGCCGCAAATTTGGGGATCCCATTTTTGGCATGATACGCATAACTTCTGTTACTGTCCCTCGACATCCATTCTGCAACTATACCACCAGCATTAACATAGGAGCAGTCTGCAATGTTCTGTGCCGCTTATTGAAAGTTAACTCTGAGGCACATAATTTGCTCAAACCATGCCCCTGAAGTGTTCTCGGATAATTTGCTCTGCGCCATGACTCATGACCATACAAAGAACTCCAAGAGTCTTATAGACATAAGGAATAAGATCAAAAATGGCTTACCCCAGGCATCGCCACAGTTTGTAAACTTGACACAAGACAACCGTATCAATAGTGTGTCTTCAGATCAAAGCTCATTATCAAAGCTCAACTTCCACGCTATTTCTTAGACTATATCGCCACTTGTTTTAGCGGTTAGAGCTAAACCCAGCCTTCCTGTTGCTGCTGATATCCTCAATACCGGCGCAACTGTAGGCATATCACGGTATATGTAACAGTTGGTCATTGATTGCGTTAGTCGTGCTTTTTGATATCATGCCTTGATTTAAAAGACTTTTACTACAAGGACCTTTCCAGGTGAATGAATTCGAGACAATAAGCGAACAGTTCCAAAATCCGGTATTAGTGAGAGGGAGATTATGTAGTAAATTCTGTGGCAAGTGTTAAACTTTTGCGCAAAGTGAATATGATATGAGTTGGGAATCTCTCAGCCTTCATAGCCATTTGAGAGAACGCCTTTGGAGTCGAGGAGAAAGGGGGCGACTTCGCTTAGACTAGGATTAGAAGTACCAAGGCTACACCGCTACGGCAGCATTGATCGGGGAATTAACAACGTTGGCATGATTCTACAGAGTAAAGCAAGCGTGTCTTGTCCGCAGAGGTTTTAAGTCATTGTGACGGAGAGGCTGTGGTTGGTGTGTTTTTGTGAAGTCACGTGCTCAGTAACTGCTACTGCATAGGGCATAGCTTGCTCACCATAATCGATCCGCCTCAACTTCAATATTCAGCCTAACTGTGTACCTGACTGATGCCTGCGTCAATGCTAACCTCAATCAGTACTTCGTGGCCGCAATAGATGTTTCCATATCATCTTGCTTTCCCACATGTCCATAGCCTTTCATTCCTTGTCTCAAATATTTCGCGCGGCCGTTGCCATCACGAGCGCGAGGCACGAGGGGCATTCCTCCCAAGTCAACATCGATAAGCTCAAGCTTGGACAAGTAGTCCTTCAAAGCGCCCACATCAACAAGAGCGCATTCTGTCATGGCAGCCGAAAAAACGGTATCAAAGTCGTCCAAGCTTCCTCCTCGCCTCCAGAAGCTGAACAGCAAAGATATCAAAGCGCGGGGAGATTCTACATCTAGGGACGCCACCTCCCCTACTCGAGCTCATCGCGCCATTTCGACCATTATCAGCAAAATGAAGAGCTTTTTCGGATGGGACGACCAGGCCACCTTGCGCACACCCCCCTTCGAGATCCCCGATGGTCTTCCAGAAGAAGAACTAGATGTATATCGCATTCTAGAGAGTCTCCGCGACAGTCGCCATGCAAAGGGCATGGAGCCGGCTCACGTAGTCGTCATCACAGATCTTGCAAAAGACTACGACGATTTGTCAGCTATGGTAGTAGTGAAGGAGTTGCATCGGCTTGGTTTGATTGTGCTCGAGGGATTTATCGCAAACCTAGACCCGCCCCAGGATCGTGCTCAGTTTGGCCGGGGAGCCTTGGATGAGTTGGGTTTACAGAACATACCAATTGCTGTTGGCTCCAATGGTACTGAAAAAGGTCATACTCCTTACGACTATGAATTTAAGATCTGCGATTTCATGGCAACCGAAAAAGTTACAGAGACAGGGCTACATCTGCTTTCCCGACTATACAAGCGCGCAGATAAGAATAACTACAAAATCAAAGTTCTCCTAACGTCGTCATTACGAGATATCGATGAGTTTGTTCAGAAGGAACCGGGATTGTTCACTAGAGTCACCTCAGAAGTCGTGATGCAGGGCGGATGCTTCAAATCTCCTGACACCGGTGTCTTAGAAGCAGATCCGATGGCTGCAAATAATAACTTCGATTTCGAGGCCGCTAGTCATTTCCATCACTTTTTATATGAGAATAAGATCCGGTCTACCTCTTATACGAAAGTAGCTACTTTTGCGACTCCAATCACCTCAGGTCTATTTATGAAACTGGCCGACGACGGACATCCAGTCGGTCTGCACCTTCGCAAAGTCCAAGCCAAGCAAGATTTCGAATTCTACCGTCAAGCAGAAAACGAGGATCCTTCTAAGCGATTTCGGGACTGGATGGATGCGAAATGGTACTTGACTAACAAAACAGACTGGTTCAAGACCCATTCAGAAACGGACCCATATCCCAAGGGAGAAGAGGTCATTCCATATCTCACGAGAGTTACAGCATATGACGCATTACCTGCAGTTGGCAGCGCCGGAGACGATGCCCTACAGGCTTTGGGAGTGCTTACCCGGGATTCTGAAGTCCACAAATGCATCGGAGTTGAGGACAAAGATGGAAGTAAGAATCCTGGCTTGAACGGTAATCGGATGTCACTAGCCATATGCACGCTTATGAGAGGTTCTCTTTTAGCCTCCAACCAAAATCTGAGGCGCCATGATGCAAGCTAAGGCATCTCACTTGGATAACACTTAATTCCTAGGCTTCATTCAACTTGGGAAAGAGTACTGTAAGATTAGATTTGCGATTCGGGAAGACCACGAAATCGAGCATGCGGCCATACATCAAGAATTAAAGGATAAATTGGGCTCTTTCCCTATGGATGCATCACACGGCAGAGAATACGGAAAGTCAGCATTCCACCGAATAGATTTTGGGGGAGCATCGATTGAGACACACCAGAACCTAGTACACTATAATCTAGTCGGTACACAGCAAGGTCGGGGAAACACCTCTAAGAATAAAGACCTGAGACTTGGGTATGCATACGGATACAGGGAAACAGGAGATACGGAGGAGATACCCGGAGTTGACAAGGTTGCTCAGATGATCCGTTCTGGGGTAGGTGATGGTCTTTGGGCTACTGGCGTTGGCGATTATGTCCTGTCATTACATCGAAGCTATTTCCTGCGGCATTCGGGTATCCCTTAAAAGTTATGGTGGGTACTTTCTCGACATCACCACAAGAGCAACGATGCATGTGGTCGTGGAATAGTTTTGCTATTCAGTGCACATGCTTATCTGATAGACCGTATTCCTTTTTCAAATCGAAGCGCTATTTTTTATGACTACGCATGGCAGGATTGCGTGTCTCAGAGGCGTTATTCATTCGCAGGTCTTCTATGGGCAACTGGCTGTCCTCGATGCCATTCTAGCAAAAGGCGAGGATTATCATGCATTGATCCCCAGTATGGCCTAGCATTTGCAAATGCAGCCAAACTATCCTACACTAACCAACCGCTGTTAACAACGACCTACTTTAGAACATACCGATCTCATAATCTATGTATATCGCAGCCCTAAAATTATAAGCCCGCCCCTTCCATCTTTTTAAGACCGATGGGTGTCTCTAGTTTTACAGCCAGGCAGAGCCTAGAACTCGTAAACCCAAGTATCTCACCTGCCTACCGCCTAAGCGAGTGCAGTGTACTGCCACAATCTTGCAGCCTAGTCCTAGTTACCTACTCTACAGTGTACATACACGTTTACAGAACCTTGTACAACATAAGTACAGTATCAAATAAACTTTAAAGTCTACAATAAAGCGACCAATAGTACCTACGTAAATTAAAATCTTATTAAGACTACTAATGTCTTTAAAACGTTACTATAACAGTAAGAAAGACTTAGACAGCTAATTTAGCTGGAATATTTTAGATAGATAAATGTTAGGTATTTTCTTTTTAGTGCTTACAGCTTATAACTCTTATAACAGGCTTTACTTATATTGTACTACTATAGGCTATATACTCAGTTACTACTTTACACTATAGTTATACTTATATTATAGCTAGTAGTCATAGTACTTTAAGTACATAGGTAGGAAGATAAAACAAATATAACTTTAATACTTGTTATATAGAATTACTATACTGTACATACATTAGCACAACCTACAGATTCTAGCTAAGCTATAGAGTATTTTATAGTTAGGTTCTATAACTAAATAATACTTTTACTATCAACGCAGTTCTAAAAACGTGTGCTCCTAGCCTTTGTGCCTAAGGCTTTCATTCGTGAATTCGCTCTACAAGGTTCGTTGTCTTTATGCTTTACCAATTCTGAGAGTATCTTCTAGTCTTTAATCGTCATTCAAACTTATAGCGCAAGTGTATACATTGAATGAGTTCGAAAGTGAAAGTAGCATCTTCAGTTTGTACTACTCAACTTTGATCATAAATCGACGGCTTGGAAAGTATACTTAACTAGAAAGCGCTTTTCACTTAACTGCTTCAACACTCAGTCAGCCCTTTGTCATTTCGCTCAACAACAGGAATGCTTCTGTCTTCCCTCTTTTCGACCAGTTTCCTTAGTGGTTCGATGTTGAGCTAGTGGGATAGAAACTCGAAGGAATTTCGAGTCTTTGTTAATAAACGCCCTAAATTATCGCTGCCTTACTCGTATGAAAATATCTTTTATCACCGACGCCGAGAAGTATCTAGTAGCCACGAGTGTCGCAAAGTCTCAATTAGGGCAAGAAATCTCTTCTAGGGCGAGAAGTAAGCGAGATGGGATTGCATTTCCGCAGAGGCAGAGTACCTTTCGTATAGTATACTGTATTGCAACTTTGTGTAGCTGAGCATGGAGTGGCCCAAGCCATAGTAGTCAAGAGACGCCCGGGTACGATCTCGCGGCTGCAAGGACCATCCAGCAATGCCCACCTTGGTCTGTTACATGTTTAGTGGCCGTGTTGATCTACCGGCAAAGAAGCTTTCAAATTGCTTGTCAGTTCTCTGTCGTTTATACTTGTGGAAATCAGAGGCAGTAGGCCGGTTCCACAAGTACCGGTGTTTTAACCAAATTTCCAGTGTTGAAGTTCTACGGAACACGGGATAGTTTTCTGCTGACAGCTGTAGCGAGCAGAGTTCTATCTCTGCCCCAGGATTATGGCTGTCAACCAGGCTGGCTTTCCACAATCAACGAGGAGCCGTCCATTATGCGAGAATGTAAATGCGGGGTTACAGGGAGAGCCATCGATTCCATGTCCCACGACTGGCGAGAAATTACGCTGGTGAGACACCTGGAGTAAGATTCAACTGCTGCACGACATTAGAATCAGTAGATCTCCGCACAGAGAAAATGCCAAGATGGAAGCGGAACACAGATCTGATACCGCACTGATGGCTCTGCGTACAAGTAAGCCTCCTTGGCCTCCTTGCCTCATCTCTTGTCAATTAGTCCAAGAGATCCAGCCATCGACTCATCTTTGACCTCGCGACGTACATTTGAACATCCTATCAAACACAACCATAAGACAATAAGCAGCAAAATCAAAATGAGAAACCACATGGCAGCCGGGTGGTTTTAGTAAGAAATACCATCGCCACTCTGTCGTGGATTGGGTTGGGCTGATACTCACCTGGAATAGTTCCCCCTCCCAAATATGGCGCTACGTCCTGACCCGACCGACGAGCCTCAAGCCACCGATGGTGAAGCTGAGACATCCATATGCCATTCTTCGCGAGCTTGATAAGCATCAATGGCTTATGTTCTGGGCTGGCTTTCTCGGCTGGACTTGGGACGCATTTGACTTCTTTACCGTGTCCTTGAATGTCACCGAGATTGCGAAGACTTTTGATACATCGAAGGCGAATGTTTCTTGGGTATGTGATCAAGCTCCGATGCTGAGCTCATGCTAAAAATATCCTCCTCTCTAGGGAATCGTATGTCTAGTCCTTTATAGTGAACGCAAGCGACCGAGTCATCGACTAACTGACTTACTAGACAGTGACTCTGATGCTTCGATCCGTGGGTGCCTTGTTGTTCGGTACGATTGCAGATCGTTATGGACGAAAATGGCCAATGATAATCAACTTGGGTTTCTTCGTTATCCTCGAGCTTGCTACAGGCTTCTGCCAAACACTTCCTCAGTTTCTCGCTGTACGATCGCTATATGGGATTGCGATGGGCGGTAGGGATTCCATCTCAAGCTCATGTCAATATATGGTTCCAAAGCTAAGGAATAATTTCTAGGTCTGTTCGGACCAGCAGCAGCTACAGCCCTCGAAGACCTTCCGTACGAAGCTCGCGGTTTGCTTTCAGGTTTGTTCGAGCAAGGGTATGCAACAGGATATTTGCTAGCAGCCATATTCTATCGAGCCCTCGTTCCGACTACATCACATGGCTGGAGAAGTTTATTTTGGTTTGGTGCTGGCCCTCCGATACTGATCATGATCTATCGTTGGTATTTGCCGGAGACCAACGCCTTCCTTGTCCATCGAGCAGAACGAGAGGCTCGAGAACGCTTGCAGAAAGATGGCCCAAAACAGGCTACTGGGCTGATAGCTTTTGCAAAGGAAGCCAGGAGTTCATTCGGACGCAATGTAAAGAATTCCACCCTTCTGAAAGGCTGTTGTCCATGAGTAAAACTGATGTCTAGTGCAGTGGTTTCTATTTGTCTACATGGTCGTCCTGATGTCAGGATTCAATGCCACTTCTCATGGTAGTCAAGACTTCTATCCCACATTCCTACAGTCGCAACTGGGTATGGATCCAACACAAGTAACGGTGATTACCGTCGTTGGACAGATTGGTGCTCTAATCGGTGCTATGGTCATTGGATATATCAGTACCTTCGCCGGAAGAAGACTCACGATGATGACAGCTGCTATCTTCGGTGGTGCAATACTGCCAGCGTACATAATCCCGCAAAATATGACTTTAGTCGCATCCTCCTTCTTCGAGCAGTTTTTCGTCGGCGGTATCTGGGGTGAGCTAACCCTTGAAGTTATCAGAGGAGACCCATGCTGATCTATTTAATAGGCCCTATCCCCATCCATCTCGTGGAATTATCACCTCCAGCTTTACGCTCGTTATTGGTGGGGTTCACATACCAACTCGGAAACCTCGCATCATCCGCATCGGCTACGATTCAAGCCACCATAGGTGAACGCTTCCCTCTTCCGCCTTCAGCGACAGAGCCAAACCGCTTCGATTATGGAAAGGTCATCGGTATCTTCATGGGCGCTGTCTGGGCGTATGATTTCTTCTTCTTGTTTGTTGGTCCGGAGATGAAACAGTGGGAGAGAGACGAAGAAGCTGCCACTGCGTTAGAATATGAGCGTTTAAGAAGGGAAGGCATGAGTTTGATTGAGATTGGAGAGCAGAGGGCAAGAGATGCCATGAAAGTCGAGTCAAACGACATTATCATCGGCGGAGAGAATAGGGCAGTCCCAATCGATGAGGAGAAGGTTGGCAAGGTGCAACATATTGAGAATTGAGGTCTTAACAGGTTAAGACTAGTGAATTTGGATATAGGATTAAATATTTCGACTCTCTCAGATAGGGATGATGGGGAAACGAAAAGAGTAAATTGCCCTCTATTATTTACTCCTAAAGCAGTTAAATTTTCAAGCAGTGTAGGTATGCAAGTTTGATTTTTACTAGGAGTGAAGTGTTGATGTGGAGGGGCTTTAAAATAGTGCCCTAAGCGAGTGCCTGAGCAGAGTCGATGTGAGAAGACCTTGAGCAAGTGTCCGACAATTAGTCTCCAGTGCTTCTGGGGATCTTCTACGGACTAATCTCAATTGATAGCACACTCACCAACGCCTTAAATTGGTTCTAGTAGGGATACTTATACGTTTTATAGGGGAACGAGAAGGATACCCCAGTGGTTGACTGACAACTTTGATAGCGTGAAAGAGGTGGCTGTATTCTAGACCAACAGGCAAGCAAGATTTATAGTGATCTCGACAACATAAAGATTAAAACCGGCCTGCTAGGGCCCAGAAGAGGATTCGGTTGAGCAGACTGCTCAGGGTTCGGCTCAGGTTAGAGCAGCCATTGCTCGGGTCCAAAGACGTAAATAGACTATGGTGAAGTCAATCTTCGTCTGAGACTTTATCGGTAACGTATGAGAGGGTGACGATGATTTAAAATCTTTTAAAATCATAATTAACCAAAATTATAAAGAGACTCTATACTAGCAATTAAGGTTTTAGATCCCTCGATCACTTGGAAACAAGACTTGTGTAAGTAGTAACGGATACTATGATCGCTTAACCGTTTTAATAGTCGTTTCTTTAGTGGTCAACTTAAACCCAATGCTTTATTATCAAAGTGAGTTATAGTCACCAGTATTAATAGGTTCACACACAGCACCTTGTCCAATACTTAGATATTACATACGCATTCTAACTCGGTTGTGGTTACTCGGCGAGCTTGTCTATACACGTGATACGATAAGTTCTAATGTTTACAAGTCAGTGTCTAGTTATCAATCCACTCGAAAAGCAATTACTGAATACAAACCATTTGCCCAATACGGCAATGCAGAGACTCTATGACCACAACATCAACAGTCACGTGGTTCTCATACTCCCTGCTCCCTTAGACCTCTGCGTCCGGGGTATGGAAGTACCTGCATGGGAATCTCAACAGCGCACAGCGCCATCTCATCACTCTCCCCACTCTCCAAACTATCAGCACAGTCGTAACGTTACACGAGCGTGCAGGCGAGCATTATCAGTGCGCTTCCCCTCCCATTCATACTTTCATGGGCAAAAGCCGAGAGACCTCACAAGATATCACGATTCACGAAGCACTGAAGCAGGCATTGCAGGGCGCGGCTTAACGGCACTACAGTATATATATCATGAACCGCCCCGCACTGTCGAGTGACTTGGCGCGAAGTTGTACCTGTTTCCCTGTCACTCATTCGAGGCTTTCAGGTCTGGCATGCAGGAGTGGATTAATGAGGAGGGGCAATGTCAATAATATAAGGTCGATGATAGCTGCTTCTTAGCACACCCAGTCCTGCATCGTACTTTTTTGTTTGGCGACATGTTTGTTCCCAAGCTGCTTGCCTTGACGACATGTCTTGGGATAGGCACTCTGTTCCATATAGTGCACGCATTTTCCGAGCTTCAGACGTTCCTTGAAAATGATTTTCAAGATAAACGACGAAGTGCTGTATATTCGGCCGAGAGAGAATCTTTCCTTGATAATCTCGTGGCCAATATGACAATTCCGGAATTGGGTGAGATCTCTTTCCAATCTCGTTATGGCAACATTGTCTCAAATGGCCTATAAATTTTCCAGCGCTGTGTATATTCATAGGACTTGTTCCCTCCACATGTACTTATAGCGTCCCGAACATGAACACTGACACTTCCAGTCATGCAACTCCATCTGATGTTCGCCGACAATATCGTAGGATCCAAATCAGACAACTCCCAATACGACTTCGCAACCCGCTTTGCACCTGGTGCCGGAATCGGTGTGGTTCACGATCTGTATCCGACAAACTCAACACAATACAACTCACTTCAGAAGTTTAACTCGGAAAAGTCCAGGTTGGATATCCCATTCTTGCAGTTTGGGGAATGTCTCCATGGCGTAGGCTCTTTCAAGCAGTCAATGTTTCCTCAGAGCATTGGCATGGCCGCAAGCTTTGACACTAATATGGTGCACCGAGTGGGAAGAGCGATTGGAAGTGAGGCCAGAAGTATTGGCATTCATGCCTGTTTTTCACCAGTTTTGGATTTAGGTTTAGATCCGCGATGGGGAAGAGGTGAGGGCCAAGTTCCGAATCTGGGACTTTGCTGAAATCAAAACAGTGCAAGAAGCTTGGGGCGAAGATATGATGTTGACATCGACGATGGGCGTGGCCATGACTTCCGGTATGTGAAATGGAGTTTGCTGCGCCAATTGATATCCTGGGATTGACACTGGTGATTCTAGGACTTTCGAAAAATGGTTCCTTCTCGGATCCTGATGCCATCGTTCCTGTGGTCAAGCACTTTGCTGCGCACGGCAGTGCACAAGGGGGGGTCAATGGGGCGCCATCAATGGTCCTTGGAACCCGTCAGGTAATGGAGCAGATGCTAAGACCTTTCAAAGCAACCATGGATCTAGGTGGAACGAAAGGCGTCATGATGGCCTACTCTGAACTGGATGGTATTCCATCACACATCAATCCTATGCTTTATCAAGCCATGGAAGATTGGGGATTCGATGGCTTTGTCATAGCTGATGATACAGGAATGATTATGCTTGAGACCAGACATCAAGTGGCTACCTCTCCAGCAGATGCAATGAAGCAGTGGTTCAACGCTGGTCAGTTTTATTCCCAATTGTCTGACACATTACTGACACTGGGTATAGGTGGAATGATACAGTTTTATGATTTTTCCATTGAGACATATCTCAATTCAACAGTCGAGTTGGTTGCTAACGGGTCTGTGGCACTTTCGACTCTACAATCTCACGTACGAAGAATTTTAGGGGTTAAGTATGACCTTGGACTATTCTCAGACCCATATATACCGGACTATATCAATTGGAATTCACTTACGGCAACTCATGTACCGTTGACCCTTGAAGCTGCACATAAGAGCATTGTGTTGCTTGAGAATCGTAACGAGACCCTTCCATTGAAGCCGCTTGCTCAAAATGTCAACAAGATTGCTCTTATTGGGCCATTCGGAGATGTACTCAACTACGTGAGTAGATGAGCGCCTGTGTAAAAACCTTTCAGTTACTGACTTTATATCAGGGAGGTTATTCTGGCCAATTCGGTGCCTATCCAACAACACAATCAAGCACAATCCGTCAAGCAATAAAGGAATATCTCGCAGCTAACGCTTCAAACGTGGAACTCGTCTCCAGTTGGGGTGTTAACGACTGGTACTTCAATGCTCAACGCAATATTCCAGGCTACCTTCTATCAACTCCAAATGGGACCGCAGGAGGACTTTTGGGCACTTATTACGCCGATACTAATTTTGAACAAGCGATATTCCAGCAACAAGAGACCCCAAATCGAGACTGGGGTCTGTTTCCTCCGAACGGTCTGCCTTCAAACAACTTTAGTGTAATCTGGGAAGGAACTCTGACGGTACCGGTTGATGGAGAGGTGGATGGTTGGATAGGAGTTGCCTTAAATGCAAATACCACAGCCAAACTATACATCGACAATGTTCTTGTTCAACACACAGAGCTGAGTACAACAGGAACCATCCTATCAAACATTCCAGGTATTGCATTTACCGAAGTTAATTCTACCCTGGCGCCTGCCGGCGGTGCACCATTCACATTTTCACCCGGCAAAAGTCACAAATTACGCCTCGAATTCCAAGCGTACAACCTATACCAGAAAATAGAAAATGCAGGCGCCATCAACGCTCAGGTCGAACTCTTTTGGAACCTTGTTGATCGCAACGACTCCATTCAAAAAGCAGTCGACGTCGCCAGCGACGCAGATTTGATCGTACTAGCCGTAGGCGCAAATTGGGATTCGGACGGAGAGGGAGGAGACCGATCGACACTTGGTCTTTCCGTCAACCAAACCCAACTAACTGACGCCATATTTGCGCTCAACAAACCCGTGGTGATGGTTCTCCAAGGTGGTCGTCCGTTCGCTATCCCGGAATACTATTCCAAAGCAGCAGCAGTCATCAATGCTTTCTTCCCAGGCCAATCAGGCGGTCAAGCAATCTCGGATGTCTTGTTCGGAGTGTTCAATCCAGGCGGGAGAGTCCCGCTCAGTGTGCCGCATGATGTGGGAACTTTGCCAGTCTTCTATAATTACAAGACTACAGCTCGTTTTAGGTATTACGCCGATGCGCCCTGGGCACCAACATATAGTTTCGGTTATGGGTTATCCTACACAACCTTCGACCATAGTTCCTTCAGCGTTTGGTCTTCGAGCAGTGATGCAACCTTCACAAACGGGGATACTATTTTCTTCTCGGTCGACGTAACGAATACTGGGCCGCTAGAAGGTAGTCATGTGGCGCAGGTCTATCTTCTTGCACGCGTCTCGGCAACTACACGACCCGTAAAGCAGATGGTCGCTTATCAACGTGTTTATCTTGAGCCTGGGGAAACAAGGAGCGTGCAGATGGAGCTTGAGGTCGATCGGTATTTGCCGATTGTTAATCGGGATTTTGATTGGGAGTTGGAGACGGGAGACTATGTGTTTGCTCTGACGGAACATTCTGGGTTTGAGGCTGATTTGAGTGTTAATGCTACACTGACTTGTGTTTAAGGGGGTACGAGAGATAACTGATGCTACAATGAGCTATATGCCTGGATTCACGCGTTACCTCTTCTAATCAGAAACCTTTAGTCTACAATGTTTGCCAGTTAATGTAGGCATAATTTAGGTAGTTGAAATGTTATACAATTCTTGCATGAAGTTTAGCGATATAGCCTTCTACGTCCTTCACCTTTTCAGACTATTCCATACTTACCACCAATTCGATATGGACCAATACTATATAGCACCAAGCTTTACATATATTATATTTATGTATATTTGTGTAAATCTAACATTGTCCACACCTTGTCAAAACCATAGCTACTAAGCTTTACCTGTCAAGCGATGCTCAAGACTAAGGTAGGGCACTATAGACCGAAATTCGATCAGCTAACGAGCCCAATCGCCCATGTCACCAAGACTGTTCAACCATACTATCCAGTCTGTTCCACAGTCCTGCTAAATATTCCTCTTATGAAATCGGTAACCTGACGTTCCCCAAGATCGCAACAAATCTGTCTTTTTGTGGAAATGTGAAATCCCATTTCACGTACTGGTGAATACTGTTATCCATTTCCAAGTCGTCATGTAATCCTCATTGCCTCCTGGAACGTCTTCGCCAAGTTGCGAAAAGGGAATCCCCTAAAAAACATAGCGAGAGCAGTGCTCGCCAAGGTCAGAGGAACTCTACCGCCCCAGCAACGCGAAAATATCATGTACTTGGTCGGACCATTTAGCTTTTCCGACAAAGACAGAGAGAGATGATAACTATCATCATGTTTAATATCAAGCAACCGGGTGGGAAGAAAGGCCTCTCATGGTGTGAGTCATTTACAGAAGACATGTTTCTCTAAGCATTCTTTAAGCCAAAGTTTTACTATATCAAAGGTTATTTTCGACTTCGAAATCGCCTGAAATTCTGTTCAGATTCCTGGTGACTAGATGTCTATGAATCGAGGATTAGACATAACATAGTGTGATTTTAAATCTGCATATATAAGTAGTTGGTACTAGTGATACCAGCAAATTCCAGTGTCTCTTAGATCGAGACCCGTTGTCACTTTCAAATGCAACATCAGCTAAAGTGTCATAGCTATAGACGTTGTATGCTACTATTTCAGACTCTCTAGCACGTGCATTGCAGTCTCTCATAGCTAATTCCCAATGAAAAAGCAAAGGGGTAGCCTTCAAGGACGGCCTGCTGGAAATTCTACTAGGAACGGTATGAATTGTCATTATAATCAGTTCTATCCTCCAGGCCTGAAAATCTTAACTTGGAGATTCGCCCATGAGTATAAAAGTGCAACATCGAACTAAGAACTTATCTGCAAAAAAGGCATAGCTATCAGTGCGTTTTCTCATTCGACGGCAAATTACCATCAGGTTGCCAGTCTTTAACATCTATAACATCAGATTTGAGCATTAATAAGAAATCGAAAATTGAGAGATTTGCTGAATACAAAAGATGGATATGCGAAATTAGGCTTTGTATGTGAAGAGCATTACATGAACGATGTGTCTGACGCCCCAGCTGACCGTGACCTAAGTATTAGTTACGCTACTACAATTATAAATATCACACGTTAAAAAACCTACAAGATGTATTTTCAATACACGGATTCGTGTAGGCACTAGCCTAAATAGCAGGTAAAAGTCCTACATAGCGAGCAGTGTAATAAATAGATAGATACGACATGGAAGTGAAAAGTACCAAGGCTATATTTATTGCACGTGGGACAGTCAGTACCACACCAACACTCTTTATGTTCTACGGTAGTTCTGCCTCTAGCATCCAGGTGCCCACGGCGCTTGCTTCATCTGTAACCTCCTCGTTATGTGCTCTGAGGTAAATGGCAAAGAGAAACAGCGAGGTGGCAGCCAAAGAGCACTGCTTCGACTCCGTTAGCACTTTCAACGGCTGTTTACCGAAGGCTCTTAAAAGGGGAATAGACTATTAAGTCTTTAAACGTAGAGTTCTGCTTCTAGTAACCTTCTGGGTCTAGACTTCTGGGACATACAGTTTCTGCTCTGTGAGAAGGAACTTAAATCCTGGTATGTCTATGTCGATAGCAAGGGAGTAATGGTAACAAAGCAAATGCGAGAGAATGATCAAGCACTGTAAATCGGCTTCCATTATTTGAAGTACTGTATGAAAGAAGGTAGAGACGTACGAGCAAGAACGAAAATAAATTTACACAAACACACGACGAATGAGACTTATCAAACTTCCTAGATCGTATCTATGGGTGGGTTTTAGTTTGGTCATTTGGACTTTCAAATCCTGACTAGATTTTCGAATCCTGACTAGAATGCGGCAACTACTAGCATTGCTAGTGCGTAGGACTAAGGATGGGTTGCGGATATCAATTGACAGAGTTGATTATCTTGGGTCCATTGTCTATAGATGTCATGTTAATTAAGAACAGCGCAGTGAGTTTTCAAGGTCTATCATTCAATTAATTTTAAGCTAGAACAGTTGATAAGGCTGTGATGGCATCCTTCGTGGCCTGAGTCTCAGCACTGCCAGCATTCTTGATGACCTTGCCTAGCAAATGATCAACAGTCTGTCCAGGATCCGTGATCGCGGTCCCTTGTGCAGTGTTGATACGCGCAATCTGGTAACTCAAGAAGAACTTGGGAGCCTTGACTGCCAGACTACCTCCAACACTTCTCAACCCCGCCTCAGTTGCCAAGTATGTGTTCAGCTGATTCTGGAACAGGGTAAGGTTTGAAGATGCAACCGGTGTCGCAGTGGCGAACTTGCTGAGTGCGAAGGCAAGTGGTGTCTGTGAGGAGTCGGCGAAGTTGATGTCTGAGAATTTGACGTCGCCGCTTATGACGTCTGGCACGGTAGCGATGGTGGTCTTCGAAGTGTCGCAGGTTACATCATTTTGGATCGCGGTGACTGTGTCCTGTACCTCTGCTGGGAGCGCAGTACTTCCAACAACGAAGCAGGCAGTTGCTCGGCTGACTGGCTTGTGGAAAACGCTGTTGAGTTGCGGTGCGGCTGCCGGGGCTAAGTCGTATAGATTAGTCGATGGAGACACAACCGTTCTATAATTGGGCAACTTACCAGCAACAACAGAGCCAGCCATGAACGCAATGCTCGCAACGATAGCGAAGTTAACCATTTCGAGAAGCGGTGGTTATGCGAGTTCAAAAGAAGGATTGAAGAAGTAGAGTCGCAAAACCAGTTGCAAGAATAATATAGATTTTGAAAGAGTGAATGACGAATTAAAAGTGGCAAGCACAGAGAAAGCAAAGAATGACAGAATGACGAAAGACTAAACGCGCTCACTTGGGATGGAGAAACCAACAATATATAAACAACCACCCAGGGAATCTCACTCCAAATCTGTGGTAGATGAAGGCAATACCAAGGATTCCTGCGTCTGAAGATCGAAACGGCTAACTGGTAAAGCACTAGCCCTCCCATTTGGCCGCTGTCAAATGCAATTCGAGGATCAGATGATGGTCTAGCGCTGCTCAGCTCCTGCGTTTTGATACCGCCCAGTACACCGTACCACCGTTGAGCTAGCCACTGAGACAAGGGCCGTGTCAGCCAAGACATGAGGCTATTCGCGACGAGAGTTGGGAACAATCGAGACCCACTTGCTTGTATGTAAGCGACCATGAGGGCCGAGGTCCTTCCTCAACAATGTAAGCTCAATTTCGCTTCTTCCAACTTGAATCATTTATTCTCCTGTGGTCGGTCGGAAGTGTCGAGAAGTTGACTTGTACTCCGTACCTTCGGTCCTCAGTTAAGCTTAACACCAATAAGATGCGGTCCTCAAGAAGGGCGTATTCCAACCTCACGAACCGGCAGTAGCTTCAATTCCTAGTGCGATGGGCCTAGTCTCTTTCCATACCTCCACCGCTAGCTTTCACTCCACTTCCACATCATCAACCCCCATTACAATCCCCAGGCATGTCCTTGCCATGCCGACCGTGTGTTCCAAAGCCGATAACTTTGCCAACGCAGCCATCAAGCTTGGATCCGCACTCTCGACCCTGACCTTCTCTTTGACTCTGACTTCCTCCCCTTTAAATGTATATACCGTATCCATCTCATCATGCTCCAACCTCCTCTGAGCACCAATTGCAAATGCCAGCCTGCTTCCCAGATTTGGAACTGCGGTTGCTGATTCCAAAACCCGCAGTGTCATTACCAATGACGCATCAAAGATGGTAAGGTTGAGAGAGATATTGGGCGGCAGGGGCGGATCGAAGGCTTCGGGTGGTGGAGGAGAGGTGTGCCAGGAGCTGTCTGGGTCAGGTGCGTTCGGAGCTCTGGCAAGTAGGTCAGGGCCTTTGAGAGTGCCCCTCGCCTCCGTGAGGATTGAGTGAAGCAGTCGTAGCTGGCCTGATATGAAAGATGCAGAGTGGCGATCTCCCGTCCATCGTGTAATGTCTACGCAGTCGAGCGATTCATTGAGAAGTGTTCGGAGGGTCTTTAGTGGTTCTAGAGAAAGTGCTTGTGTAGAGGAGAGGACGATGTGGAGTGGGTTGTGAGTTTTAAGGCGAAGATGAAGTGACTTGTTGATATTAGCCAAATGTGGTTGTGACAGATGGGAGACATACGCCTTTCACTATCTGTGTTCCAACTCGAGTGACATGCCCTTTAACACTTTCGGACCTTGGTGAACTCATTACGAGTGTTGACCCCGGTTCTATTGGCGCCAGTAGAGCATAGCAGTCGTCAAGGCCTGATTTGAGCGATACCAGGGTCTCTTGGAGGGATTCGAGGAGCCATGCTAGCTCGCGTTCCTGGGATTTATCAGCTTGCTATAGTATAGCATATGGAGTTTGACATACTATTGACTTCTCTTCTTCTTTCTTGAGTTCTTCCGGAGCTATTACAGGAAATACAGAGGTAGACATGGTAAGTGATGAGTAGTGTCGTAAGTTGAGGTGATATCGCAGCTACGTCGAGGACTAGCTTGCTACTAGCGTGTATTTCTGCCGGGCGGTGTACAAGTGCTAGCCTTTAGCGCTCCAAGCTCTCCACAAGTTCCAGGTTCAACACCAACGATTGATTGCTTACAACTCCATATATATGCTGTGACATCCCCGCATATCGTTGAGTTCTACTACCAAAATGGCAAAAGAAAAATCGTCTTCGACTCAGCCACCAAAGCTCTCTCGACTCTCAAAAGGTTACTTTCAAACCCCACCACACCTGTAGGGCCTCGCGCTACCATGAAAGCAACTAAACACGAGCAGATCAAAAAATACAGAAACGCCCGCTCCTCCACCCCGCGATCGCTGCGCCACGTACGGGATCTGCGACCGAGAAAGTAGTCTATGTCTCCGCAAGTTCACCCTTCGTTTCCATCATCAGGCGAGCGAAAAAATACCTGTCCGAAATCGACAAACGCTCTTCACCAGCCATATCACTTTCGGGCAAGAATGACCGCGAACTACTGAAGAGGATCGAAGAGGATGTGGTTAATGCAGCAAAGGGAAAGAAGGAGGAGGTCATATTGAAGGGTACAGGAAAGGCGATTGAGAACGTCTTGCAAGTAGGATGTTGGTTTCAAAACGAGGGAGAGGGCAAGCTGTGGAAGGTTGTGTGGAGGACTGGAGGCGTTGGTGCAATTGATGATGTCGTTGATGGAGATGGAGAGGTTGCCGAGGAAGGGAGGGTGAGGAGGTCGAGTTGCTTGGAGGTGGTTATATCGGCGCGATGAGGGGTCATCCAGAACATGGCGCGTCAACTCAGACTGGCTTATTCTTGTAAAAGCCAGCCCAAGGATATCCCAAGGCTCAACTACCACTCATATACAGAACGAGCCAGCCTTTGCTGCCAGCAAAGTTCATGGTGAGCACGCATCGCAACACCAACACTGTGTTTACTGAGTCTACGCACGGAGGGGTCGTTTCAATCGAGCTTCTATTGCAAGAAGCAGAGTATCAAGAACTATTTATTCTGGTGCCATCAAGGTAAAATGATCTCAGAGTACGAGGTAGTGGGGTCAACATGATTCTAGCACAAGCAGAAGGTTTGAGTCGATAGAATTCGATGTAGCCGGGTAGCAGATTCACATCAGAAAGTCGCAGATGAAGAGTCTTATTAATAACAAAAGCATGTCTGCTTAGCTTTAAATCTTCCTGCCACAAACACAACGTCTCAATTTCACCATCTCAGCATTAGCAATGATATATGCTATTGTACCTATTGATTTAGATTAAGCGACTGGGGCAAATTTCCTCGCCAGCTCAAATTTACAGAAGCGAAGCAAAGCAATACCAAAATACACTAATCCTCTTCAGTCAGCAGTCTCCACCTAGACTTGCCTTCTCATGACTCTGGACGAGTCTCTCCGCTACATATGCACGTACAAGTTCAGTCCCGTCTTCCCTGGCTATGGGCCGTTCTTTTCTCTCTGATGTGGAGTACATTCTCAAGATGCTTTCCAGATGATTACGCAACTGGTGACCAAGGCATGGGGACCAATACTCGACTCTTCATAGTCTGAATCAAAGGCACCGTCTTATGGACGGTATCACCCCATCCTTCGACACTCCAGCTTTGCTCTCTCCTCACCTTTCGCTCCTCCAAATCCGCAAATTGCCAAAGATGATGCACAGTATTCAACTCTCCAATTTGTACAAACCAAGCTCCGACACCCTCCATAACCTCTCGTCTAGCCTTAAGCCCGCGTCGCCAGTGAGTCTCCCACTCTAGCAGATTACCAGGATGGAGCGTGTAAGAACGCAATTCGAATACACCACCGAGCTGGCGAGGTGCCGTGGTTGGCCAGAAGGAGAATTCTTGCATAAGTGAAGTGTGCTTGGATGTTATGAGAGACTTGAGCTTCTTGTCAAAAGCGGGGAAGTCGGGTTGGCTAGCAATGGAGTGGAGGGCATCGTGATAACCGTGGTAGCGTTGGTATTCCCAGATGTGGACTGGCCAGCGTTAGCATGTACCCAAAAAAGCAGTCGCTTCGAGGAGCGTGAGCGTGAGCGTCCCGTACCGAAAGTATCGCAGTCGCCAACCTCCGTTCTCCAGCTACCGACTAGATGAACCTTGTTCTCTGGAAGGCCAGCCATTTTGGGATACCAGCTACCCACCAGCTCGACATATTCATCTACCTTGTCGGGCTTCACCTGGTGGAACACAATGGAATGCACGTATTTTCCTCGGGCCAGAACCTGAGAGAAGGAGTGTTCAATCTCCAGGTCCATCTCCCTGCCCTCCTTTGTGCCGTAGATCAGGCTGGACAGCGCTCCCTTCTTTGGAGTATCGTCGGTCGCGGTGGTCTCTGCAGCAGAAGTGCTCAATGAGCCTACATTGCCTTGGTCAGGGGAAGAGGGGCTCGCATTGCTCGCAGACGGAGCAGTGGGAGCAGGAGAGGCAACTTCAGACTGACTTGCATCCTTCCTCTTGTTTGCTTCTGCGATTCTCTCGCGGAACTCTTTCTGCTTTGCATCGAAGCTTGTGACACCCTCGGGCGTGATGTCCGACAGGGCCGGTGTATGACGGGCGCGGTGGGGGGCGGTGGTGAAGGCTCGAACAGCTCCAAGGGAGCTTGTGCTCTTTGCGAACCGTCGAGTAAACATGGCGATGGTAGACGGAAAGAGGGATTGAGAGTGTAGATAGGTAGAGAGGGAGGTAGGTAGTGCAGAGGTAGAACAACAAGTTACAATGCAGTCTAAGAGTGAGATTGGGCAGAGCTGCAGCTCTCAAGACAGACCGGCCAATGTCTTGGAGGGGGAAGTTTCAGGCTGAATGGGCAGCGGTGCTTGGAAGGGCACAGAAGGTGAGGATGTGTCGTATGATAGTTGTTTTGTTTTGTGTCGTGGAAGGGGGGGACGAGTGCCGCAGTCCAAGCAGAAGAAAGAGAGCGGCGCACGAAAGAGACACAGGCAGAGAGAGAGAGAGGCAGAGGCGCAGAGATGACGAGAGAGGGAGGGAATGGAATGCCGAGCAGAGCAGAGCAGAGGTCGCAGCACATGAAGCTTCTGAGAGGAAGGGGACGAAGGGGGGAGGGGGGAGGGGGGAGGGGGGCTCGCCAGGGTCAGTGGCTGTTCCATTGGCCCATCTCACCCCCGCATTCGACGACCGACCAACCCCATCTTGACGTGGAGCTGGGCTGGGGCTGGTGCTGGGACTGAGCAGCAACCGAGTGACGCTGCCAAGGCAGACAGACCCAGCACGTGATGTCACCCCGAAGCAGAACAACCGAGTCGCAGCCTCAGATACAAGGCGTGACGCTCGGCGGGAATGTGCGGCTCTGCCATCGAAGAGCTCTCCGACCTCACCACGACTGCAACCATCAAGCGCACGCGTTCCATACCACACAAGCCCCTCAACACCCTCTCCACACACACCAAGATGTCTTTCTACGGCCTCAAGAAGTTCCCAGCGCCTGTCGGTACGTCAATTGATGCTCTGCAAAGCCCTGAACGTCGTCGAGTCGGGCACATTTACTGACGAGCACCCCAACAGCTAAGCCAATGGCTCCTTTCTACGCCGCCGGTATGCCGAAGCACTTCCCCCAGACACCCGACCAAGATTGAGAGACATGCGAAGAGGGCGGGTTGTGGTGCATGCTGATTGTAATCTGCAGGCGCGGTTGTCATGTACGGTGTCTACTCTTTCGCCAACGTCATGAAGAACAGTACGTGAAGCATATCCGCTCCACACTTCAAAATAGGACGTGGTTTAATCTCTCCTTATTTCAGGTGCCGAATTCAAGAACGATCCTAGAAATCCCAACGCCAAGAGCACCAAGCCAGCAGCACACTAGATGGAGCATTTTCTTGTCGGAAAGGGCGCCGGGGTGGGCATGAGTGATGGGCATTGTGAGATATGAAGAGGGCATGGGGTGGCTGAAGGCACTGTATCATAGAGAAAGCCATCACAACGCTACCAGGCTACCAGTCTATGTCATTGTTCGTTTCGTAACCAGGACAATCTGCATAATACCTTAGGAGCATCCAATGCAGAATGAAGAACGTGGACTATGGCAGTGTGCCAGGCTAGGTAGGCATTGGGAGGTTGTACAAGGTTCGTGTCATCGAGCAGCACACGGTAGTTCCGTATCTCGACTCTATCTGCGGAGGCTGGTCGAGAGTAAAAATCTTCTGAAATTTTACTCTCCCGCAGGATTTTTCAGATCACTCTTCAACAGTCCACGTCTTCATCTGCTCAGCATCTCTTCTTAGTAGCACGTAACCGATGCACATTTCATGTCATCCATATCTCTCAATTACAGTACACGACGTGATTTTCTTCGAACGCCGACAACCCCCTGCACGCCCAATCAAGGTGGGTAAGTATATAAGTATCAGCTCACACCATGGAGGAATTCACTGACTTCCTATCTCCTCTATCATCCAAGTAATGCTAGCAGTACGAATGTCTTCGCAGACGGGAAAGAAGTGGTTGAAGGGTCTGTAGAGACTTGGATGAGTTTTCTGCTTTCTGGTTTTGTGGGGTGGTATTGTATGGGGTAAGGGATATGAGGGATGTGGTGGGCCATGGAATTGTACCAAGGTTCGATGGACATGATTTTGTGTCCTTGCTTGGTTGATGTTTGGGAGAAGATAAGTTCTACTCATGAATCAACCAACACAGTCTAGAAAACACCTAAGCCAAGGTAAGTGAAGCCAATGAAACCTCAACGCTCTACTTCTCTCCTCCCTTGACCTTCACCCAGACCCACATCCCCATTATCCATCACCACCCACATCACCAACCACATTCAAATCCACCTCCTCATCCTCATCCTCATCCTCATCCTCAACACAAACCCGCACCTTAACATACAACACACTCCTCTCCGCAACCGCCACCTCCCCAGAAACAGGTCCCCAAGCATTCCTAGTAACCCTCAGTAACTCCATCCAATCAAAGGCACAAGCAGTCCGATGACCCTTCACCATCTCAACCCAGACATCGGTCCACGGGATCTCGACGAGAACTCTCTTCACGACTTTCTTCCCTGATCTATTCACCCCTCTCATCCGCTCTTCCACCTTCCCTCTTCCCCTTCCTTCTTCTCTACATTCATCTCGATCATCTTTTGCGTCTTGCTTCGGCTTCTGCTTTTTAAAATTGGCCTGAGGGTCTTGCTTCTGGCGTGAGACTGATGATGAGCGTGCTGTTAACATTGGTGATAGGGAAGACATTTCCGATGAGGATGAGCATGAGGTTTGGAGATAATCACTCCATCTTGAAGTGCACACCGAGAAGAGGTCGCTTGTTCCGTTGATGGATGTGAAGGGCACGAAGCGGTGGATGTTGGGTGTGGTGGAGAGAGAGGTTAGGAGGATTGTGGAACGTTGTTGTGGGAGCGTTAGAAGTTGTGTTCCTAGGGGCAGTGAGCATTCTAGAAGGTTAGGTGAAGGTGTGAGGGTTCCAGTCGTGTCAGTGTTTGATGACTCGCTTGTGTAGGGTTGAGGGTGGGATCGCTGTTGTTGTTGCTGTTGTGGAAAAGGTGGGTGGTGGATTTGAGGGTTGGGTGTTGGTGGGCATTGCTGCTGGCATTGCTGCTGTTGGTGTGGTGGAGAAGTTGTTGTTGGCAATTGACCTTCTGTTTTTGAACTGGTGCTTGGACTTGGGACTATTGGTTTTGGTTGTGTTGGTATTCCAAAGCGATGCTTTCCTGGCATTTTCTTTCAGAAGACTCTGAGTACTGACTTATCCTTCTCTGACTGTATGGCGAAACCCCAACTTGCTGGTAGTATTTTTATGGCGTCAACCCGCTTTTTATTGCACAAATGCTTCACTTCAGCTTCATTTTGCGACTCAGTCGGAACCTTTTCACGGATTTCTTTAGACAAAAGAATGCCGAAACCCATGGCAGCAGGAATTAGCTGCTGCTTCTTATATTCCCTTCGCCTCCGTGCTACCTTCAAAAGATAGCTTTTGGATGAATCCCCGTTTTGCGAACGCCATAACCATGCATGCATCCTTGAACTCCGTCTGAGCAAACTCCAGCAATATGCAGATTTCCTATCAAACCCTTCTCACAGATCCTTCACTAGCTTCTTGGCCAACTTCTTCTGGTATTCCAGACTCAATCCCTTCTCATCCGTCTCCTGTATCGCTCTCCCAATGGCCAATGTACTCTTGATACTTTTGCTATCCACCCAAACCTTCCCATTTCTCCCAACAGCAATCTCAAATGCCACACCTAAGCCACCAAGCTCTTCAAGCACAATCACTTTGCCCTGCTCTACAGGCCGTGGCATCATGAGGCGTCTCGCCATGGCAAGACTAATATCAAACAGCATCCCTCCTGTCAATGGGCCCAGTCCTTCTGATTTTCCAGTTGATGCAGACACACATTCGAGTTCAGGGTCCATGTGCTTGTTTGCAAGTGTAACACGAGCATAAACTACAGAGCCTGCGCTAAGCTGAGGCCTGGTCTTCTTGCTGGCGCCTTCGAAGGAGAGTTGAGGGAGAGATGCAGAGGAGGTGAAGTCGGAGATGCTGACATAGTACACGTCAACAGCAGACCGCTGCACCGTTGCTATTACTAAATCACCAACAGTAGGGATATACTTAAGCCATGTTAGCTCCTGAAGCTACAAAGGAGGGAGTTTAGACGTACGCGACCGCCATTGAACTCTACCCAGATGGCATTCTTCTTCTTGTCGGTCAGTAATTGACCTGCGACTGTTGGAGTGATTGTATTTGGTGGGATGTGGCGTAGGCCAGGGCCGAGCTTTAATGGTAAAGTGGCATGCGAGGGTAATAAATCGCCATCCAGCTGATCGCCTGGAAGGACGAATATTTCTGTGCTGCTCATCATGGCAAGATGTATAGAAAACAGGATGTTGTTGAAGTTTTGAAGTCGGTGTTCATTTTGGACATCTCAGCCTTATCGATGTGGGGCTAATAGACGAGGCGAAAGTTGCCGCTGCTAGCGTAGAAAAAAGATTCTGGGCGTCGAGGGCAGGGAAAACAACCACCCTGTTCATATACTTCCCCATATTCCCTCACATTCCTCATACATCCTCAACCTCGCAAAATGGGAGAAGCTGATGCTACGAACGGCTCTACGCCAGGGGAGCGCCATGCCATTGGTATATCGTTCGGTAACTCCAACAGTTCCATCGCATACACCACGGTTGAAGACAAGGCTGAGGTGATTGCCAACGAGGATGGTGGTACGTAGTTCTGGAAATCTTTGTGTGTGACGAATGCTAAGTGTGCGATCAGACCGTCAGATCCCTTCCGTTCTGTCATACGTTGACGGAGAGGAATTCTGTGGGCAACAAGCCAAGGCACAGCTTGTACGAAACAGCGGAAACACTGTGGCATATTTTAGAGATTTCCTTGGCCAAGAGTAACAGCGTTCCCCAGCCGGCCGAAGAAAATATACTGATATTTATTGCAGGTTCAAGTCGATAGATCCAACCCATACCCACGCCTCGGCCCACCCCAAAGCCCACGAATCCACCGTCGCATTTGAGATCCAGGACAAGGAGGGAGAAGAAAAATCCACCGTTACCGTATCCGAGATCACCACCCGCCATTTCAAGCGTCTTGCACAGTCTGCATCTGATTTCTCGGGAAAGAAGATCAACTCATGTGTCATTACAGTTCCTACGAACTTCACCGATGCGCAAAAGGCAGCTTTGACAAAAGCAGCCACTGATGCCGGTTTGGAGGTTTTACAGCTGATTAACGAGCCTGTCGCTGCGTTGTTGGCATACGATGCACGACTCGAGAGCAAGGTTGCCGACAAGATTGTCGTGGTCGCAGACCTTGGTGGTACCCGATCAGACGTAGCTGTTGTTGCATCAAGAGGAGGCATGTACACAATTCTTGCTACCGCACATGACTATGAGTTTGCTGGTACACACTTGGACAAGATTCTGGAGGATCATTTCGCAAAGGAATTCATCAAGTGGAACACTACCGACCCTCGAACGATCCCACGAAGCATGGCAAAGTTGAAGCTCGAGGCTGAGGCATGCAAAAAGGCTTTGAGCATTGGAACCAACTCCAGTTTCGCTGTTGAGAGTTTAGCAGAGGGTGCCGATTTCTCCTCTACTATCAACAGATTACGATATGAGACAATCGCTCGCAAGGTGTTTGAAGGGTTTAACAGACTGATCGAGGGCGTGGTCAAGAAGGCTGATTTGGATGTCCTCGATATTGATGAAGTCATCCTCTCTGGAGGAACTTCTCATACCCCCAAGATCGCCTCCAACATGCGATCTATCTTCCCCGAAAGCACCACCATTCTCGCACCATCTACAACTCCAACCGCTATCAACCCCTCAGAACTTCAAGCCCGTGGAGCTGCCCTGCAAGCCTCCTTGATTACCGCCTTCGATGCTGAGGATATTGAACAATCCACTCACGCAGCTGTTACCACCGTCAAGCACCTCACCAACGCCATTGGCGTTCTTGCAATCACAGATGACGTGAAGAAGGGTGCATTTACACCCATTATTTCCGCTGAGACTGCTGTCCCTGCCCGCCGTACCATCCACATCAACGCACCGCCTGCTGGAGGTAACGTCCTTGTCAAGATCGTAGAGGGAGGATCACACATCAAGGTCACCCAGGTTGAGAAGGAGGAGAGGGAGGAGAAGGAGAAGGCCGATTCTGATGATTCGGACGACGACAGTGACGATGAGCCGGAAGAAAAGCGCGAAAAGGTCTGGAAGGTCGGCAATGTGCTGGCTGAGGCAGCAATCAAGGACGTCAAAAAGGGTAGCAAGGTCGAGGTTATGGTTAATGTCGCGGCTGATTTGTCGGTGACTATCACTGCACGGGAAGTTGGTGGCAAGGGAGGGGTTAGAGGAAACCTCACTGCGCCTTGAAAAGTTTTGCGGATTTGAATCACCAAGCTGGTTCCTGAAGGAACAACTTTGAGGAATATAGAGCAGTAGATAGAGACTCCCTGTGTGACGACTAAGATCAGTAGTGCTGGGGACAAGCATTTATTTAGACTCGCTACTCTGCGGCTCTTTTCATAGACCATTGTTTGGAGTTTCATGCTGCAAATGGATGGGTAGAATAAAAGCAAAGAAATCCTTCAACATGGCCGTTAGTACGGTAGTTAATCAGACGCAGTAAGGGGTGGTTGTTCAGAGGTAAAATGTAAAGAGGACTGCCACACTAAAACTCTCATTCACAGAACGCTAAACCAGTACCAAATTAGCCATGGCAGCAGACTACCAAGATGGTAGATAGCCCCGGGGATTGTCACACTTTTCTTCCTCAATCATTGTACCTCCGTACCTCTGTTTAATATGGGAGGTCGTCATTAAATTTGCCGCGAATAACCATTGACTGGGTTCCCCGCTGTCAACTACAACGCAACCTTCTTTTAACCACACCTGCTTGAGCTGCTCCTTAGCTCGTGTACCATTAATTTACGACACGCCAGCAAGGGTCTGATAGACAGCTGCACCTGATGCATTCTCCTTCAGTTGTGTGGTTTCGGCTGTTGTATTCAGTGCCGGTGTGACATGCAGCGACGCCTCGGCATTATCAGCAGTGTCGAGCCGCCAATAACATACGATGGTCGGTTCTCGGGCATGTCAGGACAGGAAAAACAGCAGACACTGTGGGATGAATACAGCTGCGAACTTCATGAATTGCAATGCTGTGGGCCCATTGCAATCATCAGGCTTCGTCAGGTCGAGATCTAACACCTCACCCTTTAGCGACTTTGATCACATTTGACATCTCTCATACTCCGAGTTTTCCTCTTCTGCTTAGCTATGGTCATTTTCATTTGGATTTCGGGCTCAGTATGCAGGCTAATAAGTTCCCTTGTCCGGACTAATTTTGCTCCTGTTTCGTACCCTAAGACTAAGAAACTTCCTTTCGCTTCAAAGTACGAACAAGCGTACAGTATTTTTCCACAAAGGGTATGCTCTCAATATATTATGGATTTGTGGTGCAACCATCAAGCCATTGCTTGGTCCACTTACAAGTAACTTCCGTACCACCAGTACATCGCCCGACATGCACTGTCCAGCGGAACAAGACCCCGAAAGTTCCTCGAGGCCAGTCAATGTTTCAGCTGATCTCTGCTGATCCCGGGGCTCTTCTCACTACAGTAGTAGTAACCACCATTCGACCCTTGCAAAGGCAACCTGAGGGTTTGGATCTCAATTCAGGCACAGGAACAAACTAAGATTCGAGGCCAAGGCTACGAGAGGAGGATATAATTGTGAGTATTATCCGGGGTGGCGTACAGGCATTCAGGAAAAACAATACAAGGAATGCTCAGGATGCCTATCTCCTTGTGTCAATCTTCCATGGCCAGCAGCCGATTGGGCAAATACATGTTCTCTCCATTGGCTTGTATTGTATCGGTAGTGAATATGTTCTGCTTGTCATATGATGTTCTCGGAAGTAATAATCTCCGCTCATGCTTGTTCGGGGGAGGCGCCTCCTTTCTTCAGTAGTAGAAGGTCATCGGTCCTTTGGTGTCTCTGTTAGAAAGTTCATCTACGGTCGTGGCGCAGGCTTTCCATTCTCTACAGGCAAATTTGAGTGATGGACATTGTGAAGCTTCTATGGGCCAATCGCTTTGGCACTGGTAAGCGGCCGGCCATGTACTCAGTGCAGTGTGGATCGCGGTGGCAGAGGCGCCGCTCACTTTACCTCACACTTCTCTCAGTCTGTCGACGGCTTCAGGGACGACATTCCCGTCGATCCGTCTGACCATTGGCCATCAGAACGATAGGGTGATTGTCACTGGTGCTCAGTGACGTTGCCTAGCATCAGTGTGCTTCGCCAGAACTATATAAGTCAATAGAAGATTCTTCAGCTCTGCACTCTACCATCCCCATCCACCACTCTTACTCGTCTTGCACATTATCATACCAGCTCTAGCTTCACAATGTTTCGCAGTCTCGCGCTCGCCACTTCGCTGGCCGTATTAGTGCGTGGTCAGCAAGTAGGAACACAGCAGACAGAAACCCACCCTCCATTGACATGGCAGAAGTGTACGGCCGCAGGAGCATGTACTACACAAAACGGCAATGTGGTTATTGACTCCAACTGGCGCTGGGTCCACGATAAAACTGCTGGAAGCTACACTAACTGCTACACCGGCAACACCTGGGACGCCACTCTATGCCCCGACGATGCTACGTGTGCTACCAACTGTGCATTGGAAGGTGCTGACTACTCGGGCACCTACGGCGTCACTGCAAGCGGCTCTTCTCTGAAGCTGAACTTTGTTACCCAATCCAGCAACAAGAACATTGGGTCCCGTCTGTATCTCATGGACAGTGAAACCACCTACACGCAGTTCAGCCTTCTGAACCAGGAGTTCACGTTCGACGTCGATGTTTCCAACCTTCCTTGCGGACTTAACGGAGCCCTGTACTTCGTCTCCATGGACAAGGACGGTGGAATAGCCCGCTACCCTACAAACAAGGCGGGAGCCAAGTACGGTGTCGGGTACTGTGATTCGCAGTGTCCTCGTGACTTGAAGTTCATTAACGGCCAGGTAAACCCCTTCTTTTTCCGACGCAACCTGTGGTCTTTATTGACTGACTCTCTTTCCAGGGCAACGTCGATGGTTGGACGCCATCCACCAACGACGTGAATGCTGGTGTTGGTGGTCACGGCTCCTGCTGTGCTGAGATGGATATTTGGGAAGCTAACTCCGTCGGTATGTACTCCATTGTTCTGGGGAAAATGGCATCAAAGCAGTTTATTGTTTAATACTCCTGGATCACGTCCTTGGTCGTGTTGAGATTTCTGGGGGAAATGATGAGCTAACACCAAGTTTGTGACATACAGGCGCAGCATTCACACCCCACCCCTGCGACACCGCTGCGCAGACCATGTGTGATGGCGATGATTGCGGAGGCACTTACTCGGCCACCCGTTACGCAGGAACGTGCGATCCTGATGGATGTGATTTCAACTCCTACCGTCAAGGAGACACTACCTTCTACGGCAAGGGCTTGACTGTCGACACTTCCAAGCCATTTACCGTTGTCACTCAGTTCATTGGTAACCCATTGTAAGTTACTCACCTCTCCCAAGCACCTCAATGAAAACTCGAAAACTAATGCATATACGTGTGAAGGACTGAAATCAAGCGCTTCTACGTGCAAGGTGGCAAAGCAATTCCCAACTCCGAGTCCACCGTCGCCGGTACTTCGGGCAACTCCATCACCGAAGACTTCTGCAAAGCCCAGAAGGTGGCATTCGGCGACAACAACATCTTTGATGAGCACGGCGGTCTTGCAGCAATGGGAGAGGCTTTGTCTTCTGGCATGAGCCTTGTCATGTCCATCTGGGATGACCATTACGCCAACATGCTCTGGCTGGACAGCACCTACCCGACCACCAAGACTGGCCCCGGTGCCGCAAGAGGAACCTGCGCTACTACCAGTGGTGCTCCCGCTGATGTCGAGTCCCTTAGTGCTAGTGTCACGTACTCGAACATCAAGACGGGTCCTATCAACTCTACTTTCGCTGCTTCTTAGAGGGATTGCTAGATTTGCAAGAGCCGGTCTACTGGCATCATTGACAAAATGAAAATATTGGAGTCGACCGTGGTCAAAGGTGTAGAAAGTTGGTGGAGGATCTATCGTTCGTTTGCACTTGTTTATACACTTCTTCTTGATGTATATAGTTTCACCGCCCCAGACGGCTGCGCTGTTGGTATATAGCTCGATGAGCAGAAATAAACAGTCTTTACCCAGAAAGAAGCCTCTAGAGTGACTATGTGTGATGGGCTATGTAATTTTAACAAATGCCTTTATTGCTATGAAAAAAGTTGTACCGTTCGTACCAAGAAGACAGTTATGATCAACGGGCGGAATATACTGCACAATGTAATGATACCTTCAGGTAAGATATAAAACACCATATAGATATAAAACACCATAAAGGATAGACAAGTTATCACATAGATACGCCCTCGCCAATTCAAGGTAACATAACTGATTTACATAGACAATGAAACCCATATCTAAGACCCTTTTGCCAGCATTCTGTAGATTGACTGAGATACCAAGCTCGAGCAGTAAAGGCATTACGGCCCTAAGGTAGCTAGAAGAAACTCCTGGTCAAGTATAAGCCCGAGCTTACAAGTAAACAAAGTATGTACATTAACGTGAAAGCATGTTCCAAGTCCACCTCGAAGCCCTTTAGACCCTACAAGTTCACTTTTAAAAGTGCAATATCAAGACTGCGATTGGTGAAAGCCTTTAGAATATCAATAACAAAAAAGGACTCTAGAACAAGGACTTGTCTCTAATTCGGTATTATCCAACTAGAAAGAAAAATCTCAGTAGATGGGTGCTACGACAAGGTCATCGTGTCGAATGTTTCCCCTTTCCAACCTCCCGACTCTCGCTTAGCATGGCCTCGAAGCCAAAAATCACGAAAGCCAACATCACCAACAAGCAAAAGAAGAAGTACAAGAAGAAGGCCAAAATAGCAAAACTATAGGATCTGGTTTCGCAGATCCTCTAGAGCACAGCTTTACCTGTGTTTTTGTCGCAGTCTCGGGGTTGGCGGCCCACCTATTCAGTAATTTCCTCCTCTTAAACAGAATTTGTCCTGAACCACTTTCCGTTGTGGCACGCCTGTCCTGTTTGTTGAGCTATCTCTCACTTTGGGGGTTTATGTAGGAGGCTGGAAGTAGCTGTGGGTTGGATAAGACTGGGATGCCATTGTGGGTGTTTGATATCACGTGTTTTTCTGAAGTGAGATCGAGGTCGACTTGAGGTACCTCATTCACTGAGCGATATATTAATGCATTCTCGAGTTTCTTTGATAATTTAATAATTCATTGTTCTCGAAGACCAAATAGTTTTGTCTTGCATATGGTCTTTTTTCTTTCTCTTTGCTGCCATTTTCTTAGTGCTCGTGCTCCTCGAGGGTTGTTGCCTTCCATTTCTGGCGAAGGGGTGTTTAGTGTTTTCTCACCGCACGTAAACAAAAAAGCTTTTCTCTTCTACATCTAATTCTAGATGGCTTCGTTCTTACTATCAATCCATCACTCCTTAGGATCTAGCTCCTACCACAGCAGTTTAGTTCCGTCTTCGCCTTCACCTTCTCTCCTGTGTTCACAGTGCCTTCTACGTGGAGCTATGCTTGCATCATCTCCGTACTTGCTACAAAGTAAGTTCACCTTTCATCTTCTCACTCCAAGATGATTCTACATTCCTCACAGGTCAATGCTCGATGCTATTCTTGCTACACTGGCAAGTCTTTTGGCTAATAGCAAGCCCTCCCCCTTGATCTCTGCTCAAATACTTCGTCGAACCCTTGCTAACGGTTCAAAAGGCAGGTTGATGATCAACTGTCTATCCTCTAAGAAGCATCTCGAATGTCGACGAATGTGCGTATTGCAGCTTTGCATACAGGGCAAAAGACTTATACTGCGCAGCGCATACAAAATACTGAATGAAGGCGTTTTGAATTGGAACCCTCGGTACATATGATCGGTTTCTTTATTGGTGGCTATCCCACACTTCCACTTTTCTCCATCTATACTTCCAACGGGTTGCTAACTCTCTAAGTATAAAGCAGTCCATTTGACAACCATTACACTGCTTCGAAATAGAACAACGAACTGTGAATGGGGCTCCAGACGATTATGCAATCAAAGTTGCTGGTCCGTTCAAACACACTCACTGATATTAAAGCTTCCGATGTCATGTGTGTCAAACTTTCTCTCCTTTTGGTGCATATGTTGGCTCTTACATGATGACCGAGCGTATACTCGATGTTGTCTGGACATCAATGAGAAAGAACAGAGAAAACTCGTCTGATTGACTCTGATCATATCACTCACACTCATCATCTACTGCTTTGCTTTTCAGGCTGTTTTTAAGGCTGACACTTTGGTATGCAGTCTATTATGAACAGTGGAACGATAATACATACCCAAATGTAGTTGAGTACCCTGTTGCTTACTCCGTGCAATGGTTCTCCTCACTCCTGCTTGAAAGAATCTGCACAGCCAATGTAAGCCATAATTCTTTCCATGCACCCCAGATCATAAAAGATGACACCCTATCCTGTATAGTGATACGTCATCCTAGCAATGAGCACAACAAATTTTTCATTCTCTTATTTGTCTGTTAACTTCAACCTCTCTTGGTAGAATATTCATCCGGCTCAAGGCGATTTACTAACGTACATTGTGTCCCATGGAATTTCCGGGTCGAAGGATTCTGCTAGTACTCATTACCGGGGCTGTTTGTTTGTAGGATGCTACTCTTCATCATCAAAATACTTCCAGCAAGTCAAGTATAATCTGCGATGAGATTGGGCCTTGCCGTTCAACATTTGCCATTAGGAAACGTCGTCAAGTACAAGATCTACGTCGTATATTCTTCTCAACGAAAGTGTTGGTATTATGACTGAAGGTATGACAGCATACGATAAAGCAAAAAGTGAGCAATCGCACTTTTCTAGTAAGCAGACTATGGAATTTAGGTAGCAACAAAAGCAGTAGCATTATCCATCATACGATGGACATCATGGGCATGACTCGGACACCGGCAACATATCTTGACGGCTCTGTCTCCCACCTTATCTGTGCCATTACTTTGAGACGCCTCCATCTCCTCTGGCAGAACAACTCCCATCAGACTTTGCGTCTTACAATCTATCAATCCCATCTCTGTCAAACCAAGATCTAACCAAGCATCAGCAATGTCCCTTGATGACAAGTCCACGTTTCGAAAAGTTACTTACCAGGAACTCCCACCAGACCAACAAAGCTCGCAATCATGAAAGGGGCTTTTGTTGTACAGCCCAGGAACCCTCGAACGGAAGCATCCAGTGCAAGAGATTTGTCCCGTACCTTCTCCCAAGGCTCTGAGGACATGCAACCAGCAACGTCGAGTTTAACTGAACCTAGAACTTTACCCCCGTGGACTGCAAGAAATCCACCTCCAAGAGCAATCATAGCTTTCACCGCATTTGCTATTTCTTCATCTGAGATGCCAATTACTACCAAATTCTGATTCTCACAGTTGGTTGTACAGGCGATAGCTCCTCGTTTCAAACCAAATCCGCGGACGAAACCGATGCCTACATTCTTGGTAGCATGATGCCGGTCAATCACAACCACTTTCAATACATCCTTCTCTAAATCACAGGCAAGGGGCCCTTTTTCAGATGCTACGAGGCGGGTATGAAATGCTCGCTTAAAGTAGCCGTCGTACATTTCCATGGCTTGTACCCAAGCATCAGACTTACCCGTTGGAGGAAAGACTTGAAAACTTGAAGCCTCAAGAAATTGTGCATCGATATGAATGCTGTTTAGTGTGAACTCAGGGACGATGTCCGTATTTTCAAATAGAGGTTTGCGATTTTCAGCTACGAGACTCCCGTTGACTAGCACAGCTATTGGGCTACAGATTGATCAGCCACGGTACATTTTTTTGAGGTCAAAATTGATCTCACCGGACGTCCTCTAGATTGTCTAGAATGATCAAGTCTGCTAACTTCGCAGGCGTAACACTTCCAATGAGATGATCTAGACGATAGTAAGATGCAGCATTGAGTGTGGCCATTCGGTAAGCTTTCATAGTGTCGACTCCAAGGCGAATTGCTTCTCGAACATGATGATCTATATGACCTTCTGAATCAAGATCCTCGGCCAACTTGTCATCCGCACAGAATGAGATATGTCCAAGGCCATCTTTGAGACCTGGAATATTGCTGAAGACACTTGAAATATTGGAATTCATGCTTCCACTCATCACAGTCAGCATCATCCCCAACCTTAATCGTTCGATTACATCTTCAGGCTGATGGGCATTGTGGTCATCACCAATCCCGCCAGCAGCATATGCCCAAAGTGGCTCGTTTTCGAGAAGGGCTGTGTGACCGGTGATTCGTTTCCCTGCATGTTGGGCAGCGGCTTGTTTCTGGGCTGAAGCCAAATCCAGTGAAAAGGGGTTGGATTCTCCAAGGGTAGCGGCTTGACTTTGAGATACTCTCTCACACAGCTCTGCTGCAGTCATTGTGACACCGCCAAGCTCCAGATCTGGAGGATTTCCTGGAATTTTGTGTGAGACTTGGCGGAAAATCCGCAGTGGTGTTGAAGTTTCTCCTGGGATCTATGAGCGATGTACTGGGTCGTGAGATGGGTAGGTTCCACATACCCATGAAATCCATTCCTTCGCCTCCAAATACCTGCATATTTGATCAACTAACATCATTTAGGGTAATTTAAACCACTTACATTGGCAATACAATTTGCATCTGCCAAGACAGTGGTTGTTCCCCTTGGTACACTCAACCTGGCCAACTCCCCGGGCACCAACTTCGTATACTCAATATGGATATGTGCATCAATAAATCCAGGACTGACATACTTTCCCTTCGCATCGATTTCCTTCAAGGCATTAGGTGGAAAGTGATTCCAAGGAGTAATAGCAGCAATGTGACGTCCAGCAATGACAACATCTCGAGGAAGAATCTCTCCGGTGTGTAGAGCTAGGATGTTTGCACCGCGGATAATCACAGATGGTGGTCGCGATCCAAGTGCAACAAGTCGAAGGTGCATAAGCTCACTTGCTGTGATGGTGAGATGAGCGCCCGTTGAGTTTGAAGCATGGATAGGAGGTGGTAAGTTATCCATTGTGGTGTGGTACCGTAGTGCACCAGGTGTGGTGTTTTTCTTAGTCAGCACCGAGCACTACCACTAGGTACTGAAGTATGTGAAATGAAGTGCAAAGTTTACTTCTCTGTCTTTTCTAAACGTCTAAACGATAATCAACACTAAGACCAGCTGGTTTTTGCCAGGAATGCTCTCATCGCAAACGGCTGGATTGTAAGCTGCCATCCCACCTTTGCAACCGTTGTGATAAGCTGCCTGCCGCACCCGCAATCTTCAACCTCTTCGTCGATTAGACAATCCCCCACCCATATCACGACTTCCCATATGGATACTAGGTGTAACTGAAATGCAAGACCTTGGAGGTAAACTGACTGGAAGTAACCTGGGCTCTATACGAGCACCTTATCAGTATTGCCAGCGCTATAGCTTGTGGATCAAGAGATAACACTATATGGATAAGCCCGAAGGCCACAATACATAACTTGGTCCGAAGTACTTTTAATCTTTGTTTCTTGTTCCCATCGGTTGCGAACTTGGCTTTGTTGACAAAAAGTCAGGATGTGGAAAGAAGCTACAACTTCCGATACCCAGCCAGTGGAGGGTCTGTCCTCGGGATATGAGGATAAAAAGCTCTCACTGTGGGGAAGAGCCAAAACTAAGGCTGCCTTGGAAGTTAGCGACAGCCGCATGGCACCTGGTACAAAATGGAGCAATAAAGGTCAAATATTCGATACCATACTTCCGGATGATGCTAATTTTCTGCAGATTTGGACCCTGTAGAACCAGAGTTTCAAACATGGAGAACCTACAATTGTAAGTAACATTTTCTAGTGAAGCGGTCGAGTCTGCTTGAAAGTTAAATACACACTAAACATTCTGAAGTTGTTATGTACTGGATATCAGATGCCTTTGCTGTTTCTAATTGGCGCATTGGTAGCTCGCTGATTGCCATTGGTCTCTCGTGGAAGCTTGCTTTGGTTGCTGTGGTTATTGGTAATCTCATGACGGCTTTTGTCGTCACTTTCAATGGTCTGATTGGAGCTCGTCTCCATATTCCTTTCACAATTCAAGCCAGGAGTGCCTACGGGTTCTACTTTGCTTATGTTATCATTATCTTTAGAGTTATCATTTCAGTATTCTGGTATGGCATTGGAACCTATACTGGCGCGGAATGCGTTCGTAAGTACCCCTTTCAGCAAGATCGGTATTTTAGCTAATTGGCGCAGAATCAATGATTTTCGCGATATGGCCAAGATTTCGCAACGTCCCGAACCAACTTCCCGAGTCTGCGAATATCACCACGAAGTTCATGATTTGTTACTTCATTTACTTCGTGATCTGCCTGCCTTTTCATTACATACCGGCTCATCAAGTGAGATGGTTCTTTACTTTCAAAAGCATCGTCACACCAGTGGCAGGATTTGCCATTATCGGATGGATTGTGCATCAGACTGGTGGTGGGGATGCGTTGTTTGTTCAAGGAAATGCTGTTCAGGGTTCCGCTCTGGGGTGGACAATGATGAGTGGAATTTACGCCATGGTCGGTAACTTTGCGACTCTTGGAGTCAACATGTTAGTCTTCAGTCCGAGTCTTCAAATTTTGAACATTCATTGATCGCTACATTTAGGAATGACTTCGCCAAATACTCAAAGAAGCCAAACAGTCCTTACGTTCAACTCCTCGTCATCCCTGTCGTCTTCATCGTCATGATGCTCTTCGGCATAATCGGAGCAAACGGGTCTCAAATTATCTTCGGCGAACTACTTTGGGACCCATTACTCATCGTTGATAATTGGACCTCGAAGGGAGGTAGAGCAGGAGCCTTCTTCTGTGCTCTCGCTTTCCTGATCGCCTCCATCGGTGTAAATATCTCCGCTAACTCTATCTCCGTTGCCACTGATCTATCAGCCCTCTTCCCAAAGTATATAAATATCCGCCGAGGCCAGTTCATCTGCGCAATCATAGGTGCCTGGGCAATGACTCCTTGGAATATCCTGGTCTCAGCGGGCTCGCTCATCAGCTTCATGGATGGTTATACCATCTGGCTCGCTCCTATCTCGGGTATTCTCATTGCAGACTATTGGGTTGTACATAAGCAGGTTCTTTCAGTCCCTGAAATGTATCAGCCAGATGGTATATACTCATACAACCGATGGGGTACCAACTGGAGGGCTGCTGTTGCTTTTTTGGTTGGCTTTATACCTCTGCTTCCTGGGTTTGCGCAATCTGTCAACCCGTCGCTCAAGGTGAGCGATGGTGCTATTCACTTCTATTACTTGGGGTACTTCTATGGATTTATTGTTGGTGGGGGCTTGCATATACTGTTGAGCAAATGGTTTCCGGCGAAGGAGACTATGTTACATGAGAAAGAAACGACAATGGAGTGTTGAGAGGTCTACTGTTGGCTTGGATGTTGATGGTAGGTTGATTTCGACAGACATCCTCTGGTATACTACTGAAACTGAAATCTTGGTATAGCCACATTCAACGGAAGTGTTTCATTGAATGGAACAGTGTTGAAGTCGAGCATTGAAGACTTACATACTTCGGTCTCGCTACCCCTATTCAGGTTCCTCGCTTATTGTGATTCCAAGGAGCGCCAAGTCTGTTCTTAAACTTCTAAGAACCTAGGGACTCGAGCTTCCACCTGTACGTAGTGTTCTCTACGAACCTCTAACTACTACTATAGTCTAGGGAGTATAGGCTCAAGTACTCTAAAAAATATAGGCTATACTATATTCTTAGCGCTCTAGTAGTACCTACTGTCTTTAAAGTAGTAGGTAGTAGTACACTATTTCCAGTATATAGAAACCTTAGAAGATTTTAATCTAAATATACCTAGTAATTCTCTATATCTACTCTAAGGCGTAGAGATATAGAATATTCTTATAAAGTTATACCGAGTATTTAAAAAGTATATAAGTAACAGACTAATAAGTAGAGGATATATATGAAACACCAGTGTATCTATCCTTAGACCTAAGATAGCTGTATAGCAACTATGCCTATAAAATAGTAGAGAGATATTTAAGTAGTTTTAACTTCTCCTACATAGCTCTTAGGAAAGAGGGTATATTTACTACGGTAAATGTGTCTTTCTTTACGCCTAACTGTGCTACTTCTACAGGAGAATCTGAGAAACAAAAACAACGACTATGCTAATAACTTACAATAACCCTTCAAAGATACGTTATTTTCTATCCAATTTACGTCCTATCTCGTAAGAGTTTGTTTATCTACTTGAAGTTCAAAAGTGGAACTGAAGACAGTCGGCAATCCACTCTTGGATCGGAGTTCCGAAGATAAGTTACTCGTAGCGAAATGCAGGTACAGTACAAATTCTTTATAAGGCAGTGTCCCTGAAATTCGGAACATAAACGGTCTACTTGTGATCTTGGCGGCGTCGATGGGCAACTCACTCCTCGATTCACATGACCTACGGAAGCATGATCTCCCTCAAGCTCCTCGTTCTGTTCCTCGCAAGCCAGCCAGTGCTGGGCCTGAACAATTCTAGTGCCCCATGTTCGTCCCTCAGCTTTGCGAATTTAACAACTTCAAGCGTCCGGTTCGCAAGACCTATTTCCGCCAGCTCAAACTTTACAGGCGACTCGGCAGAAACAAGCTACAATACGCAACAGACGGATCTCCCCGAGAGCTGTCGCGTAGCACTCACTGTGGCAACTTCGAACTCGTCGACGGCCAGGTTCGAAATATGGCTTCCGAGTGCGGCGACCTGGAATCATAGGTTCTTGGCAGTGGGCAACGGGGGATGGGCTGGAGGGATTAATTATCCTGACATTGTTGTTGGGCTTAAGAAGGGTGAGTCTTAGTTGAGGCGATAGTTTGTTGCAATGCAGTGTCTCTCAGACATGTGTTCTGCTCTCGCTGCGAGTGGTGCTGATCTTCTGAAAGGCTTTGCCACAATGAGTACGGATACGGGGCATAACTCAACACAGAACGATGCCACATGGACTAACGACACCGAGGCTATGATTGACTTGTAAGTGTGCAAGCAAGAGCACAACACAGCCTCAGTAATATGAGACGTCGCTAACCAGATTTACTCTCGTAGTGGCCATAGAGCACTCCATCTCTCAACCATGGCAGCAAAAGAAGTCATTCAAGTCTATTACAGTGCATCGCAAAGCTACTCCTACTACGCAGGCTGCTCAACTGGCGGTCGTCAAGGCTGGAGCGAAGCGCAGCGCTACCCGGTTGATTTCGATGGCATCTTAGTTGGAGCTCCGGCGAACCGCATGACGCATTTGCCTGCTTGGGATGTCCGCGTTGCACTTGAGCAGTTCCCAAATAGCAAGTCGTCGTATATCCCTAGTTCCTTGTGGCCGGTGATTCATGGAGCGGTTTTGGATCAGTGTGACGGGTTGGATGGAGTTGTAGATGGTCTTGTGAGTGACCCTACTCGGTATGTTTCCTTCCCTACCTCCCATTCCCTTCCATGCTTCCAGGGCATCAACAAGACAGCGAAGAAACACCAAGACTTAATGTTACATCTAGGTGCAACTTCCACCCCGAAATCCTCGGCTGTAGTCGTCCCAACTCCAACGCTTCATCCTGCCTCACACCGGCCCAGATCAGCAACCTAAAACGCATCTACACGCCCTGGTACGAAAGTAACAACACCGAAATATTCCCCGGTCTCTCACCCGGCAGCGAAGTCGGCTTCGACTTCCTCTTCAACGGTCTAACACCCCAATTCGGCATTGACTTCTTCCGTCAAGCCATCGTCAACGATTCATCCTGGGACTACAGTTCCATCTCCGGCGAGACGGTCGCGCTAGCTGATTCCATCAATCCTGGCGGCATTAATGCGTACGATACTAACCTCAGGCCTTTTCAAGAAACTGGGGCCAAGGTACTTGAGTATCATGGGTTCCAGGATCCTGTCATTCCTAGTCTTGGTAGTGCGCGCTGGTATGATGAGGTTGTCGAGTTTTATGCGGGCCTAGGGAAGGTCGAAGAGGTAGAGGAGTTCTATAGGTTGTTTATGGTGGCGGGCATGGAGCACTGTAATGGTGGTGATGGAGGTAAGAATACTCCTTTTTCTTCTCTTTCTAACTCCAATGGTACAGGCTTTGAGCGGACCATGTCTTAGGAAGTGGCTGGTAAAGGGTCCCGACAGGATAAAGTGTGCTTGCTAACGGCTTCCTTTCTTTTAGCATGGGTCACGGGTGCAGTAAGCCAAGGCACTTTACTACCCACGAGCAACGACACAGCTTACTCACTCCTCTACTCGCTTATCGACTGGGTTGAAAATGCAACGGCGCCCGTCTCTATGATCGGTACCAAGTACGTAGATGATACGCCTGCATTAGGTGTTGCTTTCACAAGGCCCTTTTGTCGCTGGCCTAATATTCCCGTCTACAGTGGTAGTGGGAATGTTAGTCTTGCTGAGAACTGGGCCTGTCCTGAGGAGGGGGTGTATTGATTTTCTAGCTCTGTAGGCTGGTAGGCTCTGTTGAGAATGAATCCCAAGGGCTTTGCATGGATCTAGATCTCATGAACAAGCAACAATTCTAGTGGAAAAAGCTGGAGAATCGTCGTCAAGATGGAAGAAGCTGTATTTTTACGTGCAAGACCGCAGGTTTAATTATATCTGTAGGCTTAAATGTAATTAGACTACAAGTGAAAATAGGGTTGTCTAACTCTGATAGGAGTCCATCTACCTAATCATCACAGCAATATACTTTCCTAATAGAAATCTCATATATATAACACCTACCCTCTAACACCAGCTAAGCAATCATCATTACCTAGAATGAACCAAAGTCCAAGACAAAGCTCTAGATCTATAAAGGCTCTATAACCCGTCATAGGTACATCCGCCAAATACGTAGGACTCAAACACCCTTCCTCACCTAATAACGAACGACTCAACATGTCTCTAATTGAAAGACAAAGATGTAAGTCACTTAAACTTTACGACCTAGCTACTCGCCAAGTACCATTACAAATTTGCTTTTGATATTACTCGGCGCGCTACTTTTGAGATGCTGTGAAGTATACGTTTTCATGGTTCAAGTTCTCGTATTTGTACCCACAAAGGGGTAGAGTTGGGAACGGGAGGTGGGTCATGGGTGAGAGGTGTGTGTGAGTTTACAAGGGACGTGGAGATAGGATACTCTAGATGGATGAATACCCTCTTACTGGTGTAAGATTCTTCGCAGTTGAATTCCTCTCGCGAAATGTACGCACCTACGGTAGCGATATTGGTTACCATCGAGATAACTCAATACAAATCAACCCACCACCACCAACCAAAGCAGCCCCAACCCAACCACAACCCACACCCATTCCCATTGCAATATCCACGCTAGAAAACCCCACGCCGCCCCAACCTCCTCCCTCCCCACCACCCAAAACGCAACCCAAAAGGCCTCAAGGCCATAATGTCTCCCTCATAAAACACCAATCCCCCCAATACCGCTCAAAGGACCCAACAAGCCTACTCCACTCGTCCCCAGGATCCCTCCACGGTCGAGCAGCCAACCCGCCGTTCAAAAGATGTCGCTTGATAGCCACGTTCATGGCGAAGCTACTTGTCGACGTGCCCATGAACCAGGTGCTTTGGAGGAGAACCAGATAGTCTACCAGGGCCTGCTGGTCCCAGCTTAGGGAAGCGAGTTGTGGTTTTCGGGATGCGGGAAGGAGCGTATGTTTGGTGTGAACTGTGATTTGGTTTTCGTTGGCGTTAGGCTCTGAGTTTCCGTTTGAATTTGGTTTTGAGCTTGGCGGTGTGCTGGCTAGCTGTGTGAAGTTTTCGATTTGAGATGGCGAGCCTGATGCGAGGTATATATCTTCATAACCCCTCAACCTCGCCTCGTCCAAATAGGCAAGACTCTGCATGTCAAAGCCAGGCCACCACTTCAAGGCATCCGATTCCGTCCTAAGATGAACACCCATCCAACTCTCACTTGCGCGTCTCCCTTCCCCACCTTTCCTCTGCAACACGGAAGCCAACGCCCTCACAACGCACTCGGAAAGGTCAATGACGTCGGCCCGAAACTGGAGGAGTCCACCAAAAGAACCCACGAATTCAGATCCGTCGTTGTAGACCGGCCATTCGAAGAAGGTCGCCCAGGCTAGGCTGATGATGATGGGGTGACTGGCGTTGGGCGTGTGTGTTGGTGGGTAGAGAGAAGTATTCAACCAGGTCGAGAGGGTCGATGCGAAGAAAGCCGTATGCCGATTTAGATCCCTACGATCACATCCATCTCGATCACCCAAACCTTTGGGATTGAGATTATTGACGACCACGGCATTCTGCATAGACGGGATCTCGTCTTCGCTCTCGTACACGGTAATCTGGGGACAAGCGTCCTGCAAGCTACGCCGGAAATGGCCTTCGGAGAAGAAATAACTGAAGGCTTGGAACTCGGTTGATGTGATGTTTAGATCTAGTGATGTGTTGGAGCGCGCTCGGATCCGTGGGAGCAGTATGCCTGTGCTGCCTGCTTCGATCGCGTACCGGAGGCAGGTGAGGATGTAATTCCTAATATTGCCTATACCGCCCGAGTTATTAGAGCAATCAAAGATGAGGCCGGGTGTCCAGTTTTGTTTCGTTTCGGTACAGAGACGTTGGAGAGGCCAGGTTATGAAGGGGGCATGGGGATCAAGGTGGTGAGCATACGGAGATGTAGAGATGGGGGTTTGAAAGGAAGAAGATTGTGTTTGTGTTTGTGTTTGGTGCGCAGATTTGGGGAATGGGAACGAGAATGGGATTTGGAAGGCGTGGACGAGGTTGAGGGTTGAGTAGAAGTAGGAGTTGATGAAGAGGACAATGGTTAGGGCTGATGTTGCAAATAGGATGGTCCTATGGGCCCTGAGCCGCCGGAATTGGGGGATGTGGGACATTTTATAGGAGTTGTAAGGTGTTGGAATCCAGATGAGAGAATCTGGGGCGCATCCTGTTCGGCCTGTCCTTGCAAGACGCAAATGGCATGCGATGCGTAGGATATGTGATCATCCAAGTGAGGGCTGACGGGTTCAAGAGAAAGGTGTTTGCAGAACGCAAAGCTTGATCTCTGGCAAGGTAACGAGAATGAAAATGCATTTAGTAGGTCAACTTCTAGTGTAGATCCGATGATCCAATTCCAATTTGCATGCGACCTCTCAAAGCCACCTCGCCTTAATTAACCAGGGCGGGGAACTCAAGAATGTGTATACAGTATAGTAGGTAAGTAATGCACCCGGCCTATTTAAGCAGCCTGTGTCGGCTAAATCCCCCGACGACAGTTGACATTTCTCGATGTTGTAGAAATTTATTCATACTAACTCGCGTCAATAACAGAATTCATTACGAAATTCTACCTAATATCTGTATGAATACCAAGCTCAGTGTTTATTTAAGATACCTCTTTCAATAAAAAAGATGCAGTGTATCAAAACTATAATCAGCAACAATACTCGCTAACACGGAAGTGTTTGTATTATGTTAACAGACTTGGTGGACCACTAGGACACAAGTATAATGCAGACGCTGTATCTAGGAAGAAAAAGGCAATATGTGAATTCTTCGACTAAAAAACGTCACTTATTAAACTATAGAAGAAATTTTAACAAAGTGCTGCGCGTAATATTGCGAAGCACCTCAAAGGGTACCTAAGACATCATGTACCTCCAAACCTTCCATTGCAACATCAAGAAGTAACTCGCGCACTCCTTCGAGACCGTGGTCCACACTATTCCATTAGAATTTAGGGTACGTAGATTCGGTAGGTCGTAGTGAACGTGTTTCCTCGTCTTTCCTCGTCTTCTCTCCCAATCTTCGTTCTACCGTCTACTGCACAACCTTCTTTCCGTGCCGAGCGGCCCAGAATGCGTCCTTCTCAACTGTATCTCTCTTCTTAGGTACGACCTTGTTGTGTCTCATCCTCTCAGCATTCTTCATCTCCCACTTGCTCCTCTTCGCCGGTGCTCCGAGATCTCGCTTCTGCGGTAGACCACCTGCCACACAATCTCCGCCACCCCAAGCAGCTGTAGCGGCAGCCTCCCACAATTTTGTGACATCTGTAATCATGGGTGCAGTGTAAAACAAGCGACAATCAGCGGTTTCCTTGACGAACTGGGCCGGGATGCCATCGCTCAAGTTATCGGTCAAGATGTTGTCTCGTAGATTCACAGCGTTGCTGGATGAACGTTGAATGGGGAGTGCAGAGAAGTTTTTGAGCACTGCCGCCTGCTCGGGAGTGGCAAGAGGAAGTGCTAACTGGGCTTCATCGTAAATGTCCGACCATTCGAAGGATTGGGCACCTTTGACGCCACCCATGCCTTGAATAGGATCGGTGCCTGGCCGGCCACCCATAGCAATAGATTTTACACCAGCATCGTGGATCATGAATTCGCTGAAGATGATACATGTCGAGCCACAATAGCCATCGTGGAGAAGAACAATATTCTCGGCCAGAAAGGGTTGAGTGAAATTTGTTCTGCTTCCATAACCGGTGATATCTGTGCCGAAACCGTACGAGCTGTTACTGGTCGTGAGGGCGTCATTGAGATTCCAGCGGATAATGTTGGTGTATGGATCTCCAGCAGAGATATGAGGAGTAAATTTGTCGTCGAAGGACACGAAAGGTTGGTCAGTAAGGTTGTAATCGTAACGCCAGTTGAAGAATGATTCGTAAAACGTAATGGTGTCATCTGAGGCGGTGCTTGCACTGTAATTGGCTGGGATCGCGTCCGAAAAGATCTGGGCAATGGTCAAGAAGCCTTCATTCTCCCGGATGCGCGTAAAGTCGTTTTGCATTATTTGCGGGAAGAGTTGGCGAAAGGTATCGTAACCTTGGAGAATATAGCCTCCGCCATTGGCACTGAGATCAACGACAAGCTTGGTCTTGCCCGCGGCAACAGCATCGGCTAAGAATTCTTGCACTACGGCTTGGAATTCAACGGGCGATTCAGACTCCATAGCAAGCATACTCAGTACTGCCACGTTCTCGAATCCAGTTTCGTTCAAGAAGTACCCAGAAACAATGGTGTCATTTGTCGATACGACTGGGGCAGGGTAGCCAACTGGTCCTGTAGGGACAGCAGCTGCTTGAGTCGTAGCACCACCTTCAGGGGTTGCCGTGTGCGTTGGGGAACAGAACTTCTTATAAAACGAAGGTCCATCAAATACACCGGCAAAATTACCTTTGACGTGGGCGATATTATCGTAAGCGGTCGTCGTGCCATTTTCAAATGTAAATGTGGTGTTGGCGCCAGGATAAATGTACCGAACCCGTCCATTGATGGCGAAGTAGCCGGTTCCTACATCTCCAGCGACAAAGGCCTTCTCGAAGAACATCGAGTTATAGCACGCATCTGCGTCTTGGTTGAAACATGCTGTCTGCGCAAAGTCTGAGACGTATTTGGATGCTTCAACGCCGTTAATTTCGACAAGCGCAGATGCGTTTGACGCTGATGCAACAACGTCATCTGTAAAACGTTAGCTGGAATTCATCGTAAGGTTAAGAAGTCCTGACCGTAGCTGTAGATCTTGGGAATCTCCACCCCGTCGCTACTGATTGAAACAATAGAGACTTGTCTCCCCCACTCGAAAGCCTTCGAGAGAAGATCTGGGTAAAGAACGAAATGCCCGTTGTGTGCCGGAGCGAAAACTTGGTAGAAATCGGCCTGAAAGTCGTATTCGTTGGCGTAAGCATCGGCTACAAGGTTCGCTCTGACTGAAGCAAGTGCGCCAAACACGTCGTGGGGTGGGTAGAAGTAGTCGGCAGGAGGGTCCTTCAGGTATGCCAAATCTAACGGCACCAAGGTTAGCGCCACGAGCCGATGTCAACACAACCAAGACGGCGAGGAGGGAGGCAAGTAGGGTTCGCCAGTGAATTGGAGCAACTCATGGTTCAGACACCGCACCAAGAGCCAGAGGAGAAAGAGGGGGGGCGAGAAAAGGGCAAAGGAAGGCCGGGCTCAAGAACGCTTACCACTCTGCCACTCAATGTATGGTGCCGACGCATCTACTAGTGCAATTGCTGCCGTTTTGTTCAAGGCTACGGAATTGAGACACTCATATGCCAGCTCGGCATCCACCACTGGGGTTGCTGATGGCGAGGCCACGATCTGGACAGACCAAAGACTGCTCACCGTCGCACAAGGGCCTGTCGCCGTGGTCGCCGTGGGCGCCGTGGTTATTGTGGCATTGGCGGTGACTGGTGCAGCAATACTAGTCGAGGTGTAGTTGGCGGCGTCCACGACCAATGGCACCAGTACTGCCACTACGACAGCAGCGAAAGAGGTGCGCATTCTGGCAGAGGAGGAGGAGGAGGAGAAGGAGGAGAAGGAGGAGGAGGAAGAAGAAGAGGAGGGGAAGAGGAGGAGATATAAGGCTGAGGGTTCGGGTGAGGATGAGTTGAGGAGGGCAGTCAAACGAGGGGACGCGTGGAGAAGAAGCTACGCTCCTGCTGCTCGCTGACAGTCAGTCGTCAGTCGTCCTCCACTGTGGGGAAGAGGATCTCTTAAGTACGGCATGATGGCCATTCTCATGGGGCCTTTCCACGTCCCACACCTTCTTTTTTTGTGATTTTGTGATTTCGGGTCGTCATAGCGGGCTGGTGGTAGTGGGGGCGAGGGACCATGGCATTCCGGACCCGAGCCAATCACGGAGCGGGGGGACCTTAGTCCCTCTTGGGCTGCCCATGGTACTTGCATCATGCACGAGGATGCTGCGGAGGACCGTCCAGTACTGTGCAGTTCTGTATGCCCATGGACAGAGTGCAAGCCGTGCAGATCAGAGGGACCATCGGACGGAGTACTGTAGTGGCTCAGATGCATTGTTGAGATGACCTGATCAGCAGCAGCGCCGATCCTGGCATCTTGCCATGAAGCCAAGGATGTTGACATGTTCCGTCGAAAGGGGGATGGCATTGTGATTTAGTGCCTTGGTCCGTTCTCTGCTGTCGAGTGGCTCCGTCTTCCCTCTGCGACTAGTGCTCGATCCAACATGAGCACAGTACGTGTTCGTACGAAGTCCAATACTACCGTCCAGTACCTACATAGGGCAGATTCAGAAGCGTAGGTGGCATGATCTGTCTCTCTGCACGTCGCATGAGCGCCAGCGAAAGTGACTGAGATTACTGAATTAAAGCTTCCGCACTGGTGCTGCACGTCGTGGCCACTGGTGCTTGGACATCAATGCCAACGGAAGAACAGGTAGGCGACGAGCACCAGTGCGGAGACCCTCATGTTGCTGATCGATGTAGCCGAGAGTGGCAGAAATGCAGGCTAATTGCATCTCGCTGCAACTCATTTTCGTCGCCGGGCCATGGAGACGTCGATGGATGAGAGAAGAAGGCCGAAAGAGGAGGAGAACGAGAGAGGCGACGACGTTGTATTTGAGCCGTTGGAATAAGCTTATTGTTATTGACTCCCTACAATCCCGATCTCAAAAGCTAGAAGTACGGTAGGTAAGGTACCGGTACTGGTAGCTGCTGCCTTAGGTATGGATTCCATGATGACCCACTTAATAAGCTTTCCAATACCCGGCCCGACGTGCCTCGTTGAACTCCCGAACAACTAGGAGCTCCCTCTACCCCACCGTAGCTACAGTAAGTACCTTACTCGCATCCATCCCATTCCACTCCATGGCAACAGGTACTCCAGCACATGAATCAGTCGGCAGACTAAAGGGAATCATGAGATGAACACCGTGCAGAGACAATCGCAAGGACATGCCCCAACAGCACAAGTGCCACGATCGCGAAGTAACTTTCCTCCCTCTTCACACCGAGCCAGGACAGTACCTCGACTCAACTCCGCTTCCAACCATCTGTTGAGTTTGGCTTTGGCTATCATGCTCTCATCTCTTCTCTGCCAAGATCGAAATGGCTTTGGCTATCATGCTCTCATCTCTTCTCTGCCAAGATCGAAATGGCTCTCGAGCACGACATGTGACCAGAACTCAAGGAGGAATAGAGCTCGAGTGGCAAGTGCCTCTAGGGTCTGATCTTGCAGCTGGTGCAGGGTCGAATACCATTCATGATCGCTAGAATTCCTTCACAAGCTCGATTTTTCTGTCGCCTGACTTTCTGTAGCACGTGATTGGCATCTTCAGCAAGAAACCAATTCGTTTTGTTTACGCTGCCTACTGAGAGCACTTCACTTTACCGAATCGCATCTGATATTTATTCTGAAATCAGACGACAAGCGTCGACTTGCTATATCGCGATGTTTCGTTGCGTCGATGCTGCCGCATACTCCTTCGTGTTTAGCTTAAGCCTTACGACAGCGCGATATCAACTCCTCTGTGGTACATGGTAAAGTGCAAGTGCGGGTTAGCTATGGCCGAGCCTTAATAGATCATGTTCACCCACAAGATACAATACCAAGTCTTCGCGATTCTGTATGGTCAGCTCATCAATCGACCACAACGAAACAATCCACCAATCACCGGCAATTGCAGCCCCACTCGTCCCATCATCTATATATGCCACCCAGTTGCTTTTCGCCTGGCAGATCTCCCCTTGAGATGCTTCAAAATGAACGGCTCACAATTGGCGGAAATGGGGAGCCTTTTGCATTGAGCCATACCAGGAGGTAATATTATACCCTTGCCAGCCAAGACGGCAAATGATAAATAGGACCAACTCCCCTCAACAATGGAGGAGATACAAGCAACAAACGACGCCAGCCAAGATTGTAGCCAAGACGGATTTCAAGGCTTGTGTCCTACTCTTGATGGAAGACGCAGAACTCGAGGGCCCCGATACTACAACGACTTGGCACAGGTATTGAGGGAGGACAATGGCTGCGGATTTTGCAATGCCGCCAATGATATATTCCTCATACGGTGGTGTTTCGATGAAGGAGAAAAGCGAGAATCAGCTCGGATTTGGAGAGCAAGTAAATGAGAGCATGTGTTCCCAACATTGACTTACCAACCACTCAGGAACAATACTTCTTACAGCCGTGATATCGACTACGATATACTGCATACCCCGCAGGAAGGAGATAACTTCTGTATCACTAATGTTCTGCCTAGCTATTACATATTCCATTGCGAGGGCCATGTATTGGAGGAATAGCAACGTTGAGACCTGAGCAGAGGGGAGCAGGATTCTCCGCGAACAACTTATAAATTTCGCAGCTATGCCACCTCGAACTAGCAAGCTCTCCAAGCCTCCTCGATTTTACTTCTCTGTACATACTTTGTCATTTCGGCGACACGCACTTACATCCGAAGATCCCAAATCCAAAATGTTCTTCTCCAAGCTCATCGTCGCCTCGGCTTTCACAGCTGTCATCGACGCGGCTCTCCTCGAGGCACGTGCTACTACAAACACCAACCTCCAAACGTACGAGCCTCTCTCTGTACCTCTATATATATACATACTAATCTCTCAGTGTGTTTCCCGCATCCACCGGCACATCTGCCCTGTCTGCAGCCAAGACAATCGCTGCATCCGCGACCTTTGACGGAGGCATGGCCAAATTTGACCGCAGTGGTAAGTCTCACAATCCTAATCTTTTACTCCAAGACCTCCGAGGGATTTCATACATGTGCTGATATTTGATTTCCTAGTCTCTACTTGCAACGGTCAAGCGGAAGGCGGGGATTCCGATGCCATCTTTGTCCTCGAGGCTGGCGCGGTGCTCTCCAATGTTCTCATTGGCCCTAACAATGGCGAGGGCGTTCACTGCTTGGGTACTTGTACCTTGAACAACGTGTGGTGGGTTGACGTCTGCGAGGACGCGGCTACTTTCAAGCAGACCTCTGGGACCTCTTATGGTACGTAATCTTCCGAAAGAAAAGAGAAAACCTTCGTTCTTTCCTCTTTAAGCCAAGAGATGCTCATTTCTGCTCCCTCCCTCCACACAACTTCATTCCCACAAGTCCAATACTAAACCATGCCAGTCAACGGCGGAGGTGCCAGGGCTGCCACGGACAAAATCCTCCAACACAACGGAGGCGGAACCGTAGCCGTCAAGAACTTCTACGCCGACACCTTCGGCAAAGTGTACCGATCCTGCGGCAACTGCGACACGCAATACAAACGCACCTCGACCTTCAACAACATCCACGTATCCAACGGTGGTGTTGTAGCTGGCGTCAATACCAATTACGGTGACAAGGTTACCATTACGAACTCGTGTATCCTGGATACCGATATCTGTTACAAGTATACCGGTAACGATGATGGTGACGAGCCGCCAAAGACGGGAAGTGGTGCCGATGGTACTTATTGTGTTGCTAGTGGGATTACTACGAGTGGGTGTTAGAGGGTGTGTTGTGTTGTAACTTGTGTTTTAGACTGAGGGAGGAGGGAGGAGGGCTTGGTGTTTTTAGGGTGGATGATAGAGGACCTATTAAGAGTAGTCTCTTTTACTATATAAAGACCCTCTTTTTATCTTTGTATAGAGAGCTAGATAAGTACTTCACTCACCTATATTTCTCAATATCCGTGAAAAGAGGCTAAAATAACTACCTTCTACTATACTCTAATCTTAACAGGTATAACTTTTAGTGTAGTAGAGAGAAGTAAGCTAGTTAGAGTTATATAATTAGTAGTTTCTATAATACCTATTTTTAACTTACTATATATTAATAGAAGATAGGATTAGAAAGTTTCTTTCTATAGGTAGCTTAATGTTATAGAGACTAGAGAGTTATATTATAACTTTACTTATCTTATTTAGTATAGCTTTAGTAGGAATATAAGCTACTAAAATATCTATAGATAGATAAGTATATATACTTATCTATCTCTACTCTATCTAGGTAAATTATAATACACTATAATTATCTAATTAAAAAGAGAAGCTAGGACTATAACCTAAGTATAAGTACCTAGTTATTATTAGCTTTATTAAAGTTTTAACTTGTAAAATACTAATAAATTATAAGAAGGAAGTTAAGTTGTAGCTATTATACTCCTGTGGCAAGACCTAATTTTACGCTAAAAGTCGCTCTAGCGACCAAAGGGATAGGTGCTTGTGGTGCTTTATAGTTGCTTAGTAATTAGTCTTCCCCACATCACCACATCTGTTGACATTTCAGTGACGATGTAACTACAAGCGCATCTAGTCTGAATAATTTCATGAATTACTCCCATTTAATTTTCTCAATATCGAACTTTGACAAAGGCGTTATGTCGAACTGTACGTGTCTCAGCCTTCTTTCTGAGAGAGGTAGGGTAAGGAGAGAGGCTAGCTGGAAGCGCCGGCCTGATGGCGACCGTCTCAGCATAGGCAGAATCGTGGCTGTGAGGATAATGGTGCTGTTGGAAGGTTTATTTTAGTACTGGTTTTGATGTTGGTGAATGTGATGGCAATGGCTGTATGAGTTTATGGTTCTTCTACCTTTATATACTTACTTAATTAGTCAGTTAGTCGGTTTAAGTAACTCGTAGTAACCTGGTAGTCAAGAACAGATGAAAGACTGCTCTGCTATCTATGAGCTTATTTCTACTACCTATATAGACTCGATAAGAATTCAGGAGGTACCGGCTCCGGGGAATCTTCTTTTATTGCTCGCCTGTGAAGGTGAAGTGCAGGTTTGTTGGATTTATTCTTGGCTTGCAGGTTGCAGATTGTTGGATAGGTAGGGATAGGTAGGTTTCAGTAGCTCACTGTTTTACTGATGGATTTGTGTGGCTATTCGTTCGTTGATCTTTCTCCCCTTGAGCTGCATATGATATGGCACAGCACAGCAGAGAAAGCAGAAAGCTGTGCAATGCAGTGCAGTGAGTCTGTCACCAGGGAAGTTGCTGGCTGCCTTGGGATGTTAGATGACTGAGTCATATTTACCTTGATTTAGCTTTGCATGGAGTTACTTTTGGAAGATAGAAAGCCGTCCAACAAATAGGCAACGATATGAGCTGTGTTTTCTTCTTGATAGGCAGATACGGTGGGGATTGAGAGTTATTTGCAGTACTGGATTCTGGCTCCGGAGTGCCTTGTACGATTTTATTGCTTCGCATGCCTTGTAATTCTGCCTTGCGGCCGCGGAAGGGGCCATACTGAGAGTCCTAGGCTCCTCGGCGGATCAGATAAAGTCCTCATCTTTGTACGTCGCAGGATGCATTTCTTGACAATTGACTCTTCGACAACTTCGACAACCACTTTTCCACAACACAGAGCATCGACAAGCTCCTAAGCTCTGATCACCCATGGACACAGCATGGGATTCTCGACTCCTGCTTGACGTGTATCCAGGCGAATCATGTGTCGGTATAACCAAAGCTGGTCGGAGATGTAATAACAAACTCATCTCCACCGCCGACGTTGCTGAAGCAAATCGAATTCTCAACCTCCTTGACCGCTCCGATTATACAGCCCAAGACTATCTAGACTGGGTGTACCCTTGGCTAAGACGACTCGCAGAAGTTACCCTGTGCCCGAGATGGCATCGCAGGCCAGGATACTCTCAAGTAGACAGGATGAGTGGGCAATGGCTCGACTGCATTACGGACTTACATCTCTTTGCGGCGGCAAGAGATCGAAGCCGGAATCGAAGAAGAGTCGTCCCTGAAGAGCGAGCTGTGAGAATGCCAGTTACTCGTATCGCAGATAACCCACAACCGGTTCCGAGAAGACGCATTGCAGCTCAACCTCATAATCCTGACCCAGTTGTCGAAGAACCACCAACCCCAGCCCCACGAACACCAGAACCCGAGAGAGATGACCAACCAGGCGTGGCCCTCCGAAGTCCAGGAACCTTACTCCGCGAACGCGAAGCACAGAGAAACAGACGAGTTCCTTCTCCTGCTTTGGAACAGAATGCTTCACCCATCCAACCACACCTCTCACCTGCTCCTGCTACACCTACACCTACACCAAAACCCAATCTTCAAGATCTAACCGCAACACTATCGACTCTCACCTCAGCAGTTTCAGCTCTTCCACGAGACGGTGTGGCAACAGGACGACTGCATGATGCCATTGCCGCCACGGCATTACGCATCACTGCACTCGTTTCTGGAGATTCTTCATCTCCATCTTCATCGGTTCTTGGAACACCTAGTCCTATTGCTCGGCGTCGTACGCCTGTTAGCACTCGTAATTCTGAGTCTTCGTATACGCTTGGTCGTACACCGCAGCCTCAAGAGTCCCTTGGTTCTCGACGCTCGAGTCGAGAAAGAACACCGACTGATTCTGGCTCTGGGACGCCGGTGTTGACGCCTAGATCTTCTTCTTCGAGGACGCTGTCTCCTGGCGGTTTGGAGCGTGGGGTTCATGGGCCTGGATAGATGTGATGGTTATAAGTTTATGTTATTGGGGGTTTGAATTGAGATGTGATGTCTTTCTCTTCCTTTTTTTTTTCTTTTTCCATTTTATATTTCTAGGATGTCTTTATAAGGTTGCGACTAAGTTTCTTGCTATGTAGACTTTATATTGTCCCATTCTGAAGTACGGTTATTTTTTCCTCGGAAAGAATTCTCTTGGTCTGCTCTTCCTCCTTTTAAATCACACTTGATTATACAAATTACCTCTCTCTTGATTGGATGAGTAGGCGGGCTGGGTGTTATCAAAGAGTTCGAACCTGAAGCGAGGCTCGAATTTCAGTTGTGTCTTCTCAATTGTGCAATGAACGAAACTAGACCTCATGCAAAAGGGTCTGCCCCTTTGAGAAAGAGCTGTGAAGACAGAGGTGTGTTTGAAACAGAAGATGATAATTATCTATAAGAAAATTGACTATAATTATCTCTTACCCGATTAAGTCTCAAACCTCTTTTAGACACACATTCCAACTCTACTCTATCCTCTTCAACGGATAGCCCCTTCGACTATATAGTCTTCACCCCTATATAGTCTACACCCCTATATAGTCTTCGCCCCTATACATACTGATAGCACAAGAGACCTGCACGAACATCCATCACATCCCGAACAGTAGCATTAGGAATAAGGCCGTTAAAGCTCAAGATATGATCCAAGGTCGTCTCATTTCCAGGATCTCCGCTATAATCGGTAGATGCAGCAGTGACGTCGGGTAACCCAGTTGCCAAGAGGTAGCCATCAGATGGCGTGTTGCGTCCACCCATATCAGATTTGCGGGAAGGGATGTCGACCATTTGCCATTCCCACCAGAGACGATCGAGGTTGGCGTGGTGTAGGTAGAAGAGCGGATCTATTTCCACAACCATGCATGTCAGACAATTTCTTCCTTCCTTTCTTTCTATACCGGTACAACGGTGGATGTTTGAGCTGAAGAATGGAATTCACAAACCTCCTGGACTGGCAGCACCATCCAACATTACACGGGCTACAGCTGCATGCCCAGCCGTGTGCGGGTTACTTGCCCAACAAAACCACGCCGTCGAGTAATCCTCCATAGCCATACACGCATCGATATTGGCCTGTGAAGCCATCTGGATAGCAGTTTGGTTTAGAGCGCGGCTGAGACAGTGATCCGTTGTCTCGAGCAAAGGTCCAATGTGGAGCACCGTGTCTACGAAGGGTCCGTCGGCGATGCAGTCGTCGTCTCCGACTCCGTTGCCTCCAAATCCGGTTACTGGGTCGAAGACCGGCGATGCCGCCAAGTCAGCTACATCGAGGGATTGTTCCCAGTAACTGAGGGGAAGTGATTAGCTTTTGTTTCTTGTTCGGTGTGAATTTGGGTGGAGCATCTAAGATCTAGATCGGGATAGGAGGTGAGGGGAAGGGGAGAGTTTACGGTTGGAATCCGGTGTAGCCGCATTCATCCCGGAGGGCTTTTTCGTGGCCCGAGACGTAGAGACGATGCCATGGGAGGAAATGACCCTACAAATTTGATAGTCAGTATCTTGTAGCGTGATCAAGTAAGAGGGAAAATGAAAAACTCACGACGTCATGTGCGTCACTAGAATGTCGGACGTGAGTATACATGAAGTCCTCAAAACGATTGGTAGAGCCTTCGAAGCCCATCGTGGCGGGGAGGGACATCAAGCAAAGCTCAGCATCGATGTATTCCTTTTTTGCGACATCTGTCATGTTGTGCCTGGCGAAGAGAATGTTTAGTTAAAAGAAATTGATTCGAGAACAAAAATAATACATACCATCCTTGGCGCGGACTCTTGGTTTGGCAAGAGGTTGTAGCTGTAACGAGTGAAGCTGTTGCTAGCAGAGCTAGAAGAGCTTGAGAGAGGGAAGAAAACATAACGAATGATTTGACAAGTGAAGGTCAGAGGTATGCAAGTAAGGAATGAAGTAAGATGCTGCTCGGCTTTGAGATGGAGAAGTCATTTTTAGGGAGCTCGTTGTGATGTTATATACATATCTTTGGAGTTAGTACTGCTAGAGTTTACACAGATTAGCGCTTGTGAAAACAGGAAAAAGTCGGGTCGCTTGTATACTTCACTATACCAAGACATGAAATCTTGCAACTGCCAACTACTATATTGCAACTGCCAACTGCTACATGCTTCTATGCGTGGTTGTAAGGAACAGCAACCCCGTCACCTACCTCAGCATTCCTAGTTCTTCAACTGACTTTGAGGCTGCAATGTAAGATGTGCCTCTTGTTGCGCTCTATGGAGTTCCAGCCCAAGTCAGATCCCATTTCTAGAACAGGATATAAATAAAGTCAAAGATATACAACAATACTGACACAGAATCCTCTTTTTCGCAGGGGGAGAGTAGTCGGGGGCTTTTCAACAGACCGCTTGCTGACCATGTTGTGGGTTGAGAAGACTTTCGCAGCCTTATCAATCTACTAGCACACAGATATGACTTTTGAACCAAGAAGCTTGCCTATGTTATAAGCAGATCGAACCCACAAAAACAGGAAAGATAGTTTTCCAAGTCAAACTCTACAGGACAAAAGATCTTATTCCAAGTCCTAGAGCCGAATTACAACGCCGGGGCCTTTGAGCCGCACGGAAGGTATGGAGTACTATCGTACTTTTGTGGATCGTGATACACATCCCCCCCTATGCCTGATTTCACACACAAACTCATTTCTTTCTGCTTTAAAGAAGACGAATTATAATTGTCAGATACTTTAATAAAGATATAAGGAAAATATACCTGAAATCCTTACCCTAACTAAACCTCACCCTAAACCCTAACCTACCAATATAACTTGGAGGTTTTATGAGTTTAGCAGGGGGGGATAGGGGGGTGGTAGTGGTTGTAAGCGAGCAGCTACAACCTTATCCGGGAAGAAACCTTGGCCGCAATAAGCAAATATGCTTAATTGATACCTGCTTCAATCTTCCGATGAACACACCTAGCATGCAGGATACAATATTGTAAATCAAAATGCTATTCAAACCGCAACCTGTTTTTAAGAGCAAATTGTCCTTTCGGGTCTTCCGGATTGAAAAGAGCATAACCTTGATAAAATAGGGCCGACAACGACTAGTTCGGTTGTACTAGGCGAAAGTGAGGAGCTTTTAACTCTAGGTACAAAGGTTACTAGGTACGAGGATTACTAGGTACCGCATTCTACAAATCCTCTCTATAGTTCTTCAGACATAGAGGCGAGTTGAAGGATTTATTACACTAACAACTGACAGAATAGTAGAAGAGTAAACAGCTTGATCTTTGTAGACCTCCACTACTATCAACACCTATGCGTCGCAAATTCCCCATCCAGGACAATGCGTGATATTTCGGAGATATATCAGATAAGATTATCTATGCCTATCACCGCTTGTGTTTTCCCCCTTTCCCCGCCCGATCGGCTAACAATCTTCGCGTGTACTGTAAGCCTTTAAATTAAGTACGAGAACCAAAACCCAATTCGATTTCAATGACTGGGAATTGAAAGCGCGACGTCAAACTCTAGGCAAAATATTGATTTTATGGCAACTTTATTTACTATTACAGAACGACCCAAACTTCGAAAAGTCGGCATACTTTTCTATTTACATACTAAAAAAAGGTAAACCAAGGTCCTTAAAACGTTTTCCGGGTTAGTCTCTGTCACGGTACTACTCGTAATATTCGGATAGGCGACAAAGTCAAAGAAAGTTCCTCTGCACGTGCGACTATGTAACTAGTCTTGCAGCTATTAAGTTTGTTATAAGTTAACGGAAGAACTCGGAATTTCGAGGCTCTTTTCTAGCTAGAGTTAGCTTGTACGTAGATCGAGCATCAAGAGTAAAGATCGGTTTCACTCTTTCGCAGCTCGTACAAGTTTTAAACACCCAGCACAAATTTCCGTTTATCTTATCTGCAGTATGTAACTTAAAGTAACATAGATTAAGCACTGTTGGGCGGGAAAAGTCACCTGACGCCGGAGAGGAAGAATTAGTCTCCGATGGTGATTCATATGCAGATCTCACGGTCGCAATTCAGAGAGATCAATTCAACTCTTTTGCTATTGCACAATTGCAGTCTTTCAGCACCTTACCAACGGGCGGCAATAGGCGGCAATGGCAGTTCCACTAATGCCCATGATACGCGTAAATATAGACCAAGTTTAGATTAAATAATAATAAAAACAGTATTAATAGCGTTAAGTAAGGTAGTAGATCTATAATTAGCGAAAACACGTTCGTATAGCCCGAGTTCTAAGTTACTACTGATAAGATACGATTAGGAGTCTGAACTTCACCACACACAAATCATGAGCATCGTTTAAGCATCTACCACATCCTGTATCACTAGAGAAGACGGCGAGAACGTGAAAACTGTATATTTGAATCTCTCGCAGAACAAAAAGCCTTAAAGTCTTCTAACCTGATCTCCGAGAAATGATTCACAAGGAACCGCGTCTTGAGGGCTTGGTGCCCCAAAGAATCATCACAAAGACACTTGCAGTTTTCAGGGCGCTTCGGGATGATGGAACACTGCCATTATTGGGAACTAAGAAATGAAATTACGAGATCCGTTGATAATCTCAAGATGACCTACTCTTTCGAGTTTTGGTGGTGTGTATAGCCTACATGCACGTACGGGAGTCATGGATCAGAGAAACATGCCGGAGAAAAGCTACTAAGCTCTTCGAGGGAGATAAATAATGAAGTCGTGGCAATCACTGGCGTGGCTATGGATTTACATAAAGCTCTATATGCTCCAGTTTCTTCTGATCGACGATGAACCATTAGAGACAGAAGGAGAGCTAGAGATGAGCCAGTTACAGGTGGTGGGAAAAGTTATCGTCGTCGTTTTGCAACGGTTTGGCTCAGTATTAAAATTGGTACGAACATATAGAAGCCTACAAGCAAGTATGTATTGTGCGCGGTGCACGCATATGTAGTCTTCTACGGCAGATATTTTCTAATCAGGTTCTATTATCTCATACATACACACTGATATAGTTATATAAAGACAAACTTCGATACTAGCAATCTTATAAAAGACGATAAAATCCTTTTCAACTGTATCCTTCTCCCCAGTAGAAGAATGTATCAATGACCTGTACTTCATACTCGAGGAACGAAACTCATAAATCCCATGACACCGTGCAGTCCTTTTATACAACATGCAAGCATGGTTTCATCAGACAACATTATGTTTCATTCAGGATTGCTTTATCAGCAATGGTACTCGTGCGAAAGGTTCTAGACTCTTGCTGAAGATGCTCTCCCCATAGCATTTCCTCCTGCTTTGCATTAATAAGAGGCCACACGCGTCACAGCTTGTAGGGCCCCTTCGAATTTGGATCCAAGAAAACACAAGGATTAATAATCAGTTCTACCCGAGGATGTTTGTAGATCGGCAGAAGGTCCGGGTATTATAAATCAGTCCGCAGCTCACTACCATGATGGTGTTGAAGCGACCGAGCGGCAGTCAACCTGTGGTTGGTCAATATCACCTACGGACGAGGGTTGGTGTAGACTAACTTGGTCGTTGGTGCAGTTGTGAGTGCGGTAGACCCAGAAATAATTTCCAATACAACACTCCCTATGCACTGTCATGCATATCCACCAGCGGCCAAGATACCAAAAGGGACACTTGTTGGCCGACCTCAATTGATAATAGAGATAAAACGATGGCCCGTTCTGCTTTGATTTCTCTTCGGCAGCGTTTTTTATCGTGCCAACAACTATGGCTTTTATTCTCTACGGCAGTCTTCTATTAGTGGGATGGATGCTGTATGGAGCGATATGGAGACTCTATCTCAGTCCACTCTCCAAATTTCCTGGCCCAAAACTGGCGGCAGTGACGCAGTGGTACGAATTCTACTACAACATTGCGCGGGGCGGAATGTTCATGTGGGAGATTGAGAGAATGCATGAACTCTACGGTCCGTCCTGCGCGTCGCAAATATCTAAAGTCTTGTAATAACTGACGAAATAACACAGGTCCTATTGTGAGGATCAATCCTTGGGAATTACATGTCAATAACCCAGACTATTATGATGAGCTATACGCTGGAGGCGCAAAGAGACGAGATAAGTAAGCATATTGCACCTTGTATAGAAAGCTCAAAGACTAATTCAGAAAAGATATCCCTGGTTTACAGCAGGTGGTGGTTCCCCGTATTCGATCTTCGAAACCAACGGACACGACCTACATCGTCTACGCCGCGGAGCACTCAACCCCTTCTTCAGCAAACGTTCTATAATATCCATCGAACCTATCATCCTTACAGAAGTTTCAGGTCTCTGCACGCTTCTAAAGGAACACCTGACGAATAACGAACCCCTCAATTTACGTGTCGCTTATTCCTCGCTGACTCTGGACATCATATCCCACTACTGCTTTGGAAAATCATGGGGTTGCCTAAAGGATAAAGAACTAGCCCAGAAGTGGAACCACACTCTTCATGATATTTTCGAGAAAGCCAATCTTATCATGCATTTCCCCTGGCTGCTGAAACTCCTGAACATGCTTCCGGATGACGTTGTTGGGCCAGTGATCTTTCACCATCGTAACACACGAAAACACGTAACCGCCATTCTCAGGCACGACCCAGCGACAGAGAAAAACACAAACACCATTTTCCATAAGCTGAGAGATAGTGACTTGCCTCCGTCTGAGAAAACTGTCGCGAGACTTGCTGACGAGGGGAACGTCTTGATCGGAGCTGGTAGCGAGACAACAGCACAGGTCCTATCAGTATTGAGTTTACATCTTCTCGAAAACCCAGAAATCCTCGCCAAGTTGAGGACCGAGCTCGATACTATAATGCCAACCGTTGACACCCAAGTAAAGTGGACGCAACTCGAGCAACTCCCTTACTTGAATGCTGTTCTAAACGAAGGGCTCCGTATTTCCTGTCCCGTCGCAACCCGGCTCCCGCGAATTGCACCAAACGAGGAGCTCCAATATGGATCTTGGTCTATACCTGCCGGTACACCCGTTAGCATGAGCTACTTTCTCATGCACTTTGATCCAACCATCTACCCCTCGCCACACAAGTTCGATCCAGAACGATGGATTCGTGCGCAGGCTCAAAGTGTGAGGTTGGAGAGATATTTCGTGCCGTTTAGTAAAGGAAGTCGCAATTGTTTGGGTTTGAATTTGGCATGGGCGGAGCTGTATCTTGCTACTGCCGTGGTGTTTAGAAGGTTTGATATGGAGTTGTATGAGACGGGGAGGATCGATGTTGATATTGCGCGAGATTCTTTCGTGAGCCAGCCTGTGAAGGAGGCGAAGGGTGTGAGAGTTAAGGTTGTGAAGGAAAGAACATGAAAATCTGAAGGAGTTGCTACTTGGGCTGGATAATGATTTCTGGGAGATATAGTGTAGGAGAACTGGCACGCAAGAAAGAAAGCAATTGAATGGACTTCGATTGATTTCTATGCTCTGTGCTGGGTGCTATCGTCTCTGAGTAAGAAGAAGAAAAAGAAAAATAAAAGAAAGAAAGAAAGCTAGCTAGAAATACAGGAGCGAAGCCAGCGGCTCTCGCTAATGCCATTGGCATGTGAGCCGCGTCATCATGTGACGTAACATATAGCCAGGTGTTTTAGCTTATAAGAAATAGGTTACTTTATGTATGTTAGATAATCCCTATCCTAAACCAGATCCGGATAGTGCGAGCATTCGGCGAGAAGAGATCGTATGCACTTCAGAACTATTTGTTGTCTGCCAAACTACATGCTACACTTAGGGCCTTTTAGGCGTTTCTCGTGGCGAAGCTAGACTCTGCAGTCTCTGCTGCTACGAGGAAGCTGCCTACCACTCTCCTAACACTCTATAGCCTATTCCTACTTGTCACAAATATAATCTTGAAAGAAAAGGGAACCATTCTCTTTGAAGCTGGCTATCCTTGTTCATCACTATCTACTGCTAGATAGCACATAGTTACCAAGCCTTTTGCTAAGAGAAAAATTATCTAGTTCTTACGTTGGTTGTAGTCGGCCCTCTGTGCCTAGATAGGCTTAAGCCATGTGCCTTGTGTAATGCTTGTAAGTAAAGACAACAGATGTTTACGCTAAGTTTCTAGTAGTGTTCTATAATAAAATGTTTGTTATAATTAATATCATTTTTCTGTTCATGCAAAATTTTTATTGTATTTCTGCTTAAAGGTGTACCTAGATCGCGATATACTCTGCTTACTGTTTTTCAACAGCAAGCCCCTTTTCTTAAGCGACTCAGTCATGCTGAGAACAAACATTTCGAAGGACCCTTTCCAAGGCCCATTTCTATGAATTTGAAGTGTTAAATTTATTCGAAGTCTCGATACGGATGCATACTTGTAAACGATTCTCTCCGCTGCATGTAGCTAGATCCGTCGTAGGGTTCCACTTCCTCGGCTCAACATTCAGATGTAACTGTCGACGTGCATCATAGAAGCCTTGCAAGGCAAAGAAGCTCATACGACAATTACTCCGGAGTGCACAGGGTTAAGATAACGAGACGCAGGTAAGTGTGCAAAGAGGAGTTCATGAATCCAACATGTCTTCCTCATGTACCTTGCATGCATGTATCACTACATATTCTACAGGTTGGATGATATTCCATGGGGCAAATTACATAGCCCCTGGACATGTCACTAGGCGAGAAGTTGGATACAAAGTCCAGAGAAACGCCTCAGGGACAATTGAAATCCCCAACTTTTAACAAAGAGGGAAGTATCAAGAATCAAAATGTCTCAAGACAACGTTGACATGATTGCCCTAGTGGCAGAAGCTGATGATGTTAGTATGATCACTTCTAAATATCTTAGCTAAATCATCAGATTTTCACTCATTCACTTCATCTACATCCAACCCTTATAAGATATAGCAAATACTGACCAATATCACCCAGTGGGATGATGACGACTCGGCACTTGGAGACAGCGTCCCCAGTTCTTCGGCATCACTAAGTTCGTCGTTTTTGAAATACCGCCAGGAAAATGGCCGGACATACCACGCATATAAAGAGGGAAAGTATGCTCTTCCAAACGATGAGGTATGCTCAAAACCCTCAACAATACTGGGTGGTCCAATTAATTGGGGGGTACCATAGGGCGAGAATGACCGTTTGGATCATATGCACCACCTTACCTCTTTGGTACTTGACGGCAAACTATTTCTCTGCCCAGTGTTCCAGCAGAAAAGACAGGTCCACCGCGTTCTTGATGCCGGTACAGGGACTGGAATATGGGCCCTCGACTTTGCAGATGAGCATCCGGAAACACAAGTTCTGGGGATTGACCGTTAGTATTTTCACATTCGTATGCTCCCTCGAGCATTTGTTGGTCTTGTGAGACATATTTATCCTCGTGAAATGTTTTTGCCAGTATAGCAACTTTTCCTCCTTAAATAGACCTGAGGGAAGTGAGACTAACGCAGAGAACGTCCACAGTTTCGCCAATCCAACCAACATACGTCTCTCCAAATTGTACTTTTCAGATCGACGACTTGGAAGCGCTCTGGACTTATAGCCAGAATTTCGATTTCATCTATGCACGCTATCTTACTGGGTCTCTATCGGATTGGCCGAGATTCTTCGAGCAATGCTTCGAGAACCTCAACCCTGGGGGCTACATTGAACTTTGCGATCCAGTAGGTGCCATTTCAACTCCGCATTGTCTGGTTTAAGATATTGTCGTTCTTAAACTGTGCATGCATTGCAATGGACCATGAGTTTCAGCTAATATAGAAATCTGTTAGATTCATCCCTTCATTTCAGACGATGACACCCTCCATCCAGACTCGGCTTTGAAAAAGTTCTGCGACAACATAATGAAGGGACATGCTAGTGTTGGGAAGCCATTGAATAGTGCTCTTCATTATAAAGCGCAACTTCAAGCTGCAGGCTTTGTGAACATTGTTGAAAAGAGTTTCAAATTGCCTATCAACACGGTCCGTATACTTTTGAGTTTCGTCGCAAATTTATCTTTCTTCCTTTCTGAACTTATCGCTCTTATTTTCTCTTCTGTCGGACAAGCAGTGCTGACGGTATCTATTCCCAGTGGCCGAAGGACAAGAAGGCCAAGGAGTTAGGGCTATGGACACGAGAAAATATCGTGCCAGCGCTTTTCGGACTTACCAATGTGTCGATTGGGCGATGGCTAGGATGGTCGAAAGAAGAGCTGGAGCTTTTCTTGGTGGATGTTAAGAAAGGTTTTCTCGATACTCGGATCCATGCTTACTGGCCCTTGAAGGTAATTTACGCACAGAAACCCGAGGCCATCAAGGTATAGTGAACAGTTCGGAGGCAAGAGAGTAGTCTCATGGGAAATACTATTCGCAATTAGTGTACGTTGTTACCTATTATGACCTAACTCCATTGTTCCAATTGTTTCATTAAGGTAGTATAAAGAATATAAAAGGTCAATTCTTCCGCATGTTACCTCGGCGAGTTAACATAATGTCTGTCCTGTATACTCCATTGTGAGACCCATCTAAATCATGTAAACTACTAAATCTCGAATAGTCATTAGGAGCACTTGAACAAGAGTCTAACAGGAAAAAAGTAAACTCCCTACCTACAATGTAACGAAAAAGTAAAATAAAACATATAACAGTGCCTATGTAACTATAAAATATTATAAGTAAAAAGTTCTAAATTAGTTTTTTCCCCTTACTAACACTTTTTACTTATAATCTTATATAGTTACTAACTAGATATACTATATAAGTAAATAAAGTAATTATTATAATATTTAATATTCTAATATTATGTGTAGATAACCCTTAGGGATTATACTAGCGAAGACTAGTAAGGACCTCTAGATATCTAAGCTTATTTAGGTTTTAGTTATAACTAGTCTAAAATAGGTATAGTTAAACATAGTTAAATAGCTTATCTAGGTCTCTACCTTTATAGTCTTATAGAAAACTAGATATAATAAAACTATTAGAGAATAGTAAGGTTTAATATAATCACTAAATACTAGCTAGTAGTATAGACTATCTTATATAGTCTATATAGTAGTAAAAAGAAGTAGATAGAGTATAGACTCTTTCTTCTCCTTAGTTAATAATACTAATCTATAACTAAATACCCTATAACTTCTCTTATAAAGATATCTCTAGATATAGTTATACTAGAAAGAGAACTATTTACTAATAGGTTATAAGTACTAGCTTACTAGGTTTAGTTAGTACACACTATACCTAGTATAGAACACTAGTATAGAGGACACCCTAGTGAAATAAGTTAGTATAATAATAATTAGACACTATAGAATAAGTAGAAATCTACCTCTAGTAAAGAAGCTAAGTAGAACATACTAGACATTATAGAAAAAGTAGATATACTATAGAAATAGTAGGAATAGCTATAGAATAGTCTAGTATATAGCTTTTTAAACTTAACACCTTTAGTAGAAGAAGTTATAACACTCTTTTTATACTACACCCTAGACTATACTTTTAAAACCTTACTATCTTTCTTCCTACTAAAAACTAAATATATAAGATAGTAGAATATAAG